>ML664173.1:15093145-15134657 GCA_007570785.1 Antilocapra americana | reverse complement strand
TTCATGGATTGGAAGAATCAATATAGTGAAAATGAGTATACTACCCAAAGCAATCTATAGATTCAATGCAATTCCTATCAAGCTACCAGAGGTCTTCTTCAAAGAATTAGAACAAATAATTTCTCAATTTGTATGGAAATACAAAAAACCTCGTATAGCCAAAGCAATCTTGAGAAAGAAGAATGGAACTGGCGGAATCAACCTACCTGACTTTAGGCTATACTACAAATCCACAGTCATTAAGACAGTATGGTACTGGCACAAAGACAGAAACATAGATCAATGGAACAGAATAGAAAGCCCAGAGATAAATCCACGCATCTATGGACACCTTATCTTTGACAAAGGAGGCAAGAATATACAATGGAGAAAAGACAACCTCTTTAACAAGTGGTGCTGGGAAAACTGGACAGCCACTTGTAAAAGAATGAAACTAGATCACTTTCTAACACCATACACAAAGATAAACTCAAAATGGATCAAAGATCTAAGCATAAGACCAGAAACTATAAAACTCCTAGAGGATAACATAGGCAAAACACTCTCTGCTATAATCCAAAGCGGGATACTCCATGACCCACCTCCCAGAATATTGGAAATAAAAACTCGAATAAACAAATGGGACCTAATTAAAATTAAAAGCTTTTGCACAACAAAGGAAACTATAAGCAAGGTGAAAAGACAGCCTTCAGAATGGGAGAAAATAATAGCCAATGAAGCAACAGACAAACAATTAATCTCAAAAATTTACAAACAACTCCTGCAGCTCCATTCTAGAAAAATAAACAACCCAATTAAAAAGTGGGCCAAAGAACTTAACAGACATTTCTCCAAAGAAGATATAAAAATGGCTAACAAACACATGAAAAGATGCTCAACATCACTCATTATCAGAGAAATGCAAATCAAAACCACAATGAGGTACCACTTTACACCAGTCAGAATGGCTGCCATCCAAAAGTCTACAAGCAATAAATGCTGGAGAGGATGTGGAGAAAAGGGAACCCTCTTACACTGTTGGTGGGAATGCAAACTAGTACAGCCACTATGGAAAACAGTGTGGAGGTTCCTTAAAAAGCTGCAAATAGACCTGCCATATGACCCGGCAATCCCACTGCTGGGCATATACACCGAGGAAACCAGAATTGAAAGAGCCACGTGCACCCCAATGTTCATCGCTGCATTGTTTACAATAGCCAGGACATGGAAGCAACCTAGATGCCCATCAACTGACGAATGGATAAGAAAGCTGTGGTATATATACACAATGGAATATTACTCAGCATTAAAAAAAAATTCATTTGAAGCAATTCTACTCAGATGGACGAAACTGGAGCCCATTATCCAGAGTGAAGTAAGCCAGAAGCAAAAACAACAATACAGTATATTAACACATATATATGGAATTTAGAAAGACAGTAATGAGAACCCAACATGGGAGACAACAAAAGGAACGCAGATGTATAGAATAGACTTGTGGACTTTGTGGATGAGGGTAAGGGTGGGATGATATGGGAGAAGGGCATTGAAGCATGTTAATGTCATGTGTCTAATCAATCGCCAGCCCAGGATTGATGCTCGGGACTGGTGCAGCGAGATTTCCCGGGGGGGAGGGAGGAGGGAGGGGGGACCCGGAGGGGAAGCATATGTAAACCCATGGTGATATCATAACAATGTATGGCTAAAACAATAATTAAAAAAAATAAAATAAAATAAAAAGTCCTCATCACACACACACACACAAAAAAAATAAAACTAGGCTTATACATGTAAAAAAAAAAAAAAAAAAGATCTTCTGGCCTGTGATGTTTTCTAGCCCTGGAAGGAATGGTACCTAGTAATCTTTTATCTTCTCATCCTAGGTTATTGTATCAAATCATAGTCCATATACGGAATCATAGTCCATCATAACTGCCTCTTGACTTTGGGCATTTATTAGAATCAACTGAAGAAATTTTATCAAATTACCCAGACCTGGATACCAGATCAGTTAAATCATACACTCTGGAGACAGGCCTAGGACCCACTCCTGGTATTTTCTAAAGCCTTGCCTTGTTGATTTTAATGTATGGGCACTGATAAATAAATCTCCGAGGGAGGACCACAATGGCTCTGCTTAGCACCCATTTCCAACACAGGGAGATGCTGTTCCGTCCCTTACATACGTTTTGTTGTGAATGTCAATGGCGCAGAGGCAGCGAACCACTGATGATAGCAGTGTCCAGATTCCAAAGGTCCGAGCTTGGAGGCCATTCACTGTGCAACAGAAAAAATCAGGAATGTTGAGAAGGGTGGGTCAGAATTCCCTCCAAACTCCTCCAACTTCATTGGAGGAGTCAGAGAGCTACGCCTGAGTTCCCCTTGGCTGGGCAAAGTATAGGCTCTGATGCTGCACATGGGAACTAGAAGGAATGGAAAGAATTACAGAAGGAGAACTGGTTCAGCTCCTTTTCCAACGCCTACAGTTGGGCGGGAGAGTTCCAAGAGTAGAAACCCAACAAATAGCCCACCTCGGCAGTAACTCCTGGGTTAGTGGTTTACGGGACGTCTGGAATCTGCTCTGGTGTTGGTGAAGCCCATTGAGTCTGAATCAGGGTAAGTGTGGGGGAACACGGTGGCGAGCGGTCTGTCAATAAGAGATGCCGAGGAGGTCAGCAGACTTTCAGTGAGGCTGATGCAGGAGAGAACGCAGAAACACCGAGCCCTATCTAGAGAGCCACACCTGGTCTTTAAGAGACCAAGGTCCCTGGATCTCCTGAATTCAGATCTATATTATGTGAATGAAGCCCTAACTAGGCTGGTTTCCTGTGTGTGGGGGAAGGGAACAAAGTACCGGTGTTTGCTGGGGCCACTCTGCTCTTGGTAGTTTCATTCTAGCACTGCTGTGCTAATATCCTGCCCAGAGAGTATGAATCGTAGTCCATCATAAAAGTGCTTCTTGACCCTGAGCATATATTAGAATCAACTGAAGAAATTTTATCAAATTAGCAAGACCTGGATACCAGATCAGTGAAATCATATACTCTGGAGGTGGGCCCAAACTCCCCTGGTATTTTCTGAAGCCTTGCCTTTTTGATTTTAATGTACCGACATTGATCTATAGTGAAAAGCAAAGAATACTTCTTTTGCTGTTCTTTTTAGCAAGAGAAACTTTTAAGGAACTAGACTCACAGCCGAAATGTCTTTCAGGATTTTCCTTTAAGGATTTTTGAGCCTTTGGAAAACCAGACAGCAACACCAAATTCATAACCCCAGAGATCTTCAGATGGTAGTCATTTTGAGAAAAAAATCCTATATCCCAAACTAATATTTAACAGTTAGTCCTGGAGGGCTATTTTTTTTCTTTTTATACTCTTTATAAAGCATTTTGATAGCTCTTCTGATGGAAAAATTTTCTCTATTCTGTATCTCACTTTGAGGAAGATATACAAATGGAATATCTCAGTAATCTTAACTAGATAGGCATCAAGTAAAATTCTTCTACTGGATGCTCCAGGGTCCTGTTGTCACCAGCAAAGTACCAGGAGGTCCCGGGGACCTATTTCCAGGCTGTACGTGCATGCATGCACAAGCTAACAAACACACTTCTGCTCAGCTACATGCCCTTCAGGAAATCACATAACCCCTGTCTCTGTCTCAGCTTTAAATTCAAAGGGCTAGGTGAGATGACCTCTAAAAACCTGTAAACCTATACCGAGTTCATGGACCACCTGAGGACAGCACTGAAGGGTGAAAAGTGGAATTCTTCCACCCACTTTTCCAGGTTCTCTAAGCCTATTTGAACGTGAGCTTTGTTCACAGTGAGCCTTAGCCTATTTACTTTCATTTTATACCCAGATGTTGCAGAAAAATGAGCTAGGTCAGAGCCTGAATCTGGGTTACCTATAAATGTGACATAGAATTGTCAGCTACTATGAAATGCTGCTGAGGAAAAAGTCACCCCACATATCAAAGCAAGGAAGCACAAGCTGAAATGTGCCACCACTCTCCAGCAGAGAGGCTCAGGACACTGGGGAAGGCCATCACGGGCCTGTGGAAGTTCACTTTGGGAAACCAACTTGAGGGATTTTGGATATCTTTTCAGGGTCTGTGTCATGGTTGGAGAAGACCTTAGATTGGTAATTCTCCATATGCAATGTAGGGTATACACCATACGCGACATGACCCGATTTCTGAAAGAAGCTAATATGAAAAGCTTCTTCACGTTTCCTCATCAGGCATCAGCGTCACCAAGGAACTCATTTCCTCAGTTGTCTTTGTAATGACCAGCTGCTGAGGGCAGTGTAAAATGAAAGGAAAGGTATTCAGAGAAGCTGGGGGGAGAAAGGACCAACTGTTATCCACCATGCCTTTTACTCTAGTGGCTTAGGCTCGCTAGCTTAGGCAGCATCAGAATCACCTTGGAAGTTTCTAAAAAGAACTGTGACCCATCCAGGGGGTGAAAGATTCAGTAATTAGGTTAGAGAGGGAAATGGCCAACTGTGCTTTGTTTGGCTTTAGTTTTTCACAGTTATTGTGATGTACACCCAAGTCTGGGTACCACTATTTAAGCCAATACCACAAAGGATGGAGGTGTTTGCTTTCTTACCCAGGTCTGGCTTGCCGGTGTAGAGCTTTTCATAGAGAAAGGTGTGGTCTCGGAAACTCTGTAGCGAGTTCCCCGCGGCTATGATAGAGACCATCACCAGCCAGCTTCGTAACACGTTCAGGAATCGGCTCATGGCTCCCCTCCTACTTGAGAGGGTTTTTTGCCTTGGAAAGAAAAGCAAAGGGCAGGAGACAACAGATGTTTAATGCACTTTAACTGTAGGCTCCGTAGTTAACCTGTGTCCCACTCATGAGGGCTGTTCTAGTCTTTGTCAGTCATTTCATAAACTCCTCTCCCAAGTACCTGAGGCTCGTCTGCCCCCATGCACCCTTCAAAGGGTTGGAACATTGCCTTTGAATATCTATCTTAAATCAAAGTATGCTGACCAGAATAAGAAGCCTAAATAATGCAGAGGGTGGACATGACAAACCCAGTGGGAAAAATGCAAAGAAAGAAACAGAAGAGAGGGGGTTGACCAAACATCACTATAAAGAAATAAAATGGACTTTACAGAAATTGGTCTCAATATTTCATCACAGTAATAGTGGCGAGTCAACAGTATACTCTGAAATAAGTAGCACCATGCTTATGTTTGTCAAAAGAATTTCTCCAAAATATTAGACTAAATCAGAACTCTCTTTTCTTGGCTACAATTAGTCCTCTGGGATCTTTACTTCTAACCTGGTGTTTCATGTCAACCTTGTGTACTGCAAGTAGCTCAAAGGTGATTATAAATCTACTAATACACACCTGACCAATCCTTCCAAGCACAGAGAAGCCTTCTATCTGAGTGGCATGCATGGTTTGAAGGCATTATTTACATGCTTTAACTTTTCTATACTTTGATTTTCAGGGACATCATGCTTCATAAATTAGGAGAACAGTATAAAAGTTACAAATTAATAAATTGTTGTGACTTGAGAAATAATAAGAAAATTAGATGGAGAAGGAAACAGCAATGTTGGTGTTGGGCTGCAGAAGAATCTAGTTTTGCGTACTTGTAAATGCCATGCACTGTGTCAAGCACCTATCATATATTATCTTATTTAATATTAAACATAGATTGGTAGACACTATTAATATTTCCACTTTATAGATGAGGCCTGGCATAGATATGTTAAGTGACTTGCTTAAAGTTACACAGTCTATAGATGAAAGAGCTGAGATAAAAAGCATGGTCTATTGGTCTCTGTCTCACTGAGCATATTTTGATGAAGTTTCCATTTTTGAGAGAGGCAAGCAAACCACAGCCACCTGTCTTCAAGCAGTATAGAAAATACCATCAGGCTATGTACTTTTTATTTTAAAAAAACACAATAAAATGTTAGATCAACCCTTGCTGAGCACTGATTTCAATCATCTTGGTTTAAATAAGAACCATGTAGATAAAAATCTAATCATGGAATTGCTTCTTCTCATCTTTGGTATGTCACCCATGGTTTACCTATTGTCTGGTTAATTTCTTGAGCCTTAAGTGGTGATAAATTATCAGGCTTCCTTTGTCACTTTGACAGTAGGCCTTTTGGCATGGTCCTACATTACTCAGCTGAAACAAATATTGTCAGTAATGGGAGAGGACATGGGATGCACCAAAAAAACACAGCAAGTTCCAGAGGTAGAAGGGTCAGTGGATGAACCCCTCAGTGCAAATGGGTAACAAAAGTGGAGCCTGTCAGAGTCCAGAGAGAATGAAGCTCTAATCGAATCACAAGCAGTTACAGCGTGGGCCAAGATACACACTCTCCCTCCCCTCCCCTCCTCCTTGTCTTCTCACCCTCCCTCAGGAGGAGACTTAAGCTCTCAGGGTCAGAGAAGCTGCATGGATGGCCTCCGTCTTTGACAGAACTTATGCCCGTTTCACAGAAATTCTCAGAAACTCCAGAAGAGAGCTGGTGAAGGCAGAGCCTGAGCACTCTTCCAAACTGCTCTGCCAGTCCCTCAGCACGACTTCCTCAAAGCTTTTGAGGGCCTGTGAAAGTATTCAACATCTACTTTCAAAATTTACCCAGGCCCAGGCCAGCAAAGGTCTGGTGGTTAACTAGAGTCGGGAGAGTTTCCTTTCCTGGTCTCACTATTCAGTAGCTGTGTGACAGTGAGCAAGTAATTCACGCTTTACAGCCTAGGTTTCCTTACCTGCAAAACGGAGATTAAAATTACCCATTCCAAGAGTTATAAGTATTACTTTAGAAAGCAAAGGTTCCTCGTATTGTGTCAGGCTCAGAGTGGGCACTCATTCGTTCATCGATTTCCTTGTTCTGTACCTACCAAGCTTTCCTCGTTCTCCCAGCTCCCTCTTCTCTTGGTCTCTGAAATCTCTTTTCCCCCCAAAAGGTTGCCTCCCGGGTATCTTCTTCTGTCCCATCTCCATTGTTCCAGGCTGTGCGGATCCTCTCCATTGGAAGCCACACAGACACCCACCTCTCCGCACCCCGCCACCCCCTATTCACCCTACCTGGCGAGAGTACCCTTCGCAAGGGAACAGCAGCTGTAGTAGCAAGCAGCAAAGGAACTACCCCAGCACAGCTCCAGACCTGAGTCTACCTGAGCCACTTGTCCCCGCCCCCACCCTCAGCCCGCCTCCAGGATTGGTTTGTTGCCGCCAGTCCTCGTTCTGATTGGCTGTATCGGTTATGCTCGAGCAGGCGATGGGGCGTGAACCGCTTCACTGCCAATCAGCGGTGGCCGCTCCGCCAACCTCACCCCCAGCACGCCGCCCCTGCAGTGACCCGTCCTGTAGAGCGCCGCGAAACAACTCCAGGTTCGGAGTCAATCTTTTTGGGGCGGAGGGGAAAAGAGCGGGAAAAGGAAGCCGAGACTTCGGTAGAGAGCGGAGCCGCGTGCCCGCTCGGCGCGGCGGTGACGACAATTGTGCGCGCCAGAAGCTAAGCGTCCTCCGCGCCGGGGCGCCGGCGCCTGCGCAGTGGGTCCGAGCGGGCGGTTGCTGGTTGGTTGTTGTAGTAACGGGGGAAGCCGCCTTCGGCTGCGGCCTTGAGCCCGGCTGGGGAAGGAGGAGGGAGGGAGGCGCGGAGCGCTGTCCCCGCCTGCCCGCCCCGAGCGATGGGAAGATGAAACAGGTAAACGCCCGCGCCCGCGCCCTCCTCCCCGGAGAGAGGGGCGCTCCGCGGGCGGGCGGGCGCCGGCCGCTGCACTTCCCTCCGAGTCCGGGAACCGCTGTGGGCTTCCGGGCGCGCTGCGCTGAATCGCGGCGGCTGCGGCTCCCCGCGTCCTGTCCGCGGGGAGCATCTGAGGACCCACCTGGGGCTGGGGTGAGCTTGGGTGGGACTGAGAGCCTGATCGCTTTAGGGTGAGGACACTCTTCGGGCGAGTGCCCTCAGTCTTCGGATCGCCCTGTCTGTTCCTGCCCAGCTCGCAGCCTAGGACAGGCTGGCATCCCTTCGCCGCTTGGAGGTTTAGTTTCTTTTGTATGAATTTAAGGGACTTCCCAACATTTTGGGAAATACCGAGAAATCTGTTCCAACTGCCCCTTTCTCTGAACATGTGTAGGGATCCTTGTCGGAACCGGCTTTCCTCGCCCTCTATTTTAGATTATCACATATGTTAATGAATAGAAAAATAAGGTTTGGAAAGGTTGACTGGTAATCTTTGAGTAATAGGATTATGGTCATTCAAACATTTTCTTTTCTGTTATTTCTAGTCCATCCTCAAACACACAATGAAATGTACCTATTCTCTATTAAGGTATTTTAATTAGAAATAAGCTAATTTTAATGTAGATTTGATGTTCGGATCATAGTTTGTCATTTTCAGTAAGGGAGAATAATTTTTGAGAGCGTTTTGAAGGACAGTGCCCGTGTCCCCCCTCTCCCCCCGCGCTATTTACAACCTTGATTCAACAGAATATATTCATTTTTTGCTTGTATTTATTTCAGTGGAATCATGATCGTATTTTACCTATGCTTGTCATAGAGACTAAAGAAATATTTGAATCTTAAAATCTGCGTTTTTCATTTTAGCTCATGTCAGGTTTTGCTAGCAAGGAACCTATGTTTTAGGCAATCAGCCACATATCTCAAGATTTTCCTAAAAGTTAAGTAAGCCTATCATTTTGGTGCACATTAGATTTAGCATGTAAAAGAAACACAAGAAACTTAATAGCTGCTCTTCAAATACTGAGAAGACAGACAACATGTTTAAAAAAAAAAATCTTGATCATTGTGCCATACATGAGGCACTGTGAAAAAAGTTAAGCTTCTAGAGGCTGGACCCTATTTAGATAAATATCCATTTTCATTACATAAAAGATAACCATCAGTAATGAACAAGAAGACAGCTGCATTGTGTTTCAAATCCTTTGTCTCTCTTGCAGGAATCTGTGCCACCCAAATTGTTTGTTCCAGTGAATGTGCAAGGAAAGGTCTCTGAGGCCCCCGTCTGCTGACTGCATGACAAACTCTAAAGGAAATGCCAGTCGTGATGGCCCGGGACCTGGAGGAAACAGCATCATCCTCAGAGGATGAGGAGGTGGTAAGCCAGGAGTAAGTAATATCAAGCCCACTTTTGACCCTTTGCCTTCAGGTTGGAAGATAGTTCTCTTTTATTTTACCCCTGTCCTCTTTTACCCAATATCCTTCCTTTGGTGTTATCTGACTCTGGTTTTAGTCTCTGTACATGGTCTAATTTAGGATCTTTTTTTGGTTGACCATCAATGATCTGAAATGAGATAAGGTTCTGTTTTTGGGTTCATGAGTGAACATCAGCCCTACGTGGTACAGGTAGTAGGTCTTAGTCAACTCTTAATCAGAGCTTCTTACATAGGAAATTTTGAAATTTTTAGATGCCTAAGAAAATAAATCTCCCAGTGCTGTGACATTGGTTATTTTCTCCAAAGCCTTTAGGATAATAGAGTGATGATAATAAGTTATTTGAGTAAATGTGGGACAGGCCTTTAGAACTCTATAGTCTGTTCTGCCTATGGCTTTCTCAAGTTTTTTTGATGAGTGAAGTTTCTTAATTGCTGGATTCTCAAAAGAATATAAATGAAGGTAGTGATAAGTGTAGCTGCTATAGGTGATGGTAAGGGCTTTAACATCTGAAGATGTTATTATTCCCACTTAATTAAGCTCAGCCCCACAAATATCAAAGAACTGCCTTAGGGATGCATAGAGATTAAGTGATAGGTTGAGATTTAGACCCAAGATTTCCAGGAGTTTGTAGCTCATAGATATTTTGCCTCCTTTAATATTATTACATGACACAGTGAGCAAAGAAAGAATCTGGCTTAAAGATAATGTCAGTTTTAAGGTTCTGTGTAAGTCAAGTAGGATTCATGTGCTATGTCATCTGAAACGTGGGGATAATATCTCCCAGGCTGAATCAAGTCAAATAATGTGTATAAAATTACTTTTACATTATAAAGGGCCTTACAAGTGTTAAGGCATTATTCTTACTGGATTTAGTATTGATTTTAAAGTATGTTTCTTATAATACAGTAGAAGATTATATTATTTAATTAGAAAAAATTACTGAAGCATTAGTAATGCTTTGGGGAGAGGCTTTTCATCACTGTTAGGTCATAGAAAATAATGGAGATTTGTTATTATTAATGTATTTAGGTCATTCTCATTCAGGATAATTAAATGGATAATTCTCTCTGGGCACTTTGCCTTTTTGTGACTTTTTCTGTGTGCTGCCTCTTAGCCATTTCTCCAAGTTTTTAACTTCTGCAGGCATCCATCTTTCTGATTCAAGATCTTCTTTTTTACTTCATGACTGTCCTTTTTATTAGTGGGCTTATAGGTTGGGCCCAACAAGTATTAGATTGAACTATATGAAATTGCTATTTTTGTAGGTCAAAAACAGTCAAAATATTGAGAACTTTAGATGACTCAACATAATTTCATTTTATTTTAGATGACTCAAACTAATTTTATTTTAGTAGGTACTCAATAAATACTTGCTGCCGGAATGACTAACTTAATGCATGAATATATGGTGAATTTGTTAATGTATTAAATAGCAAGATCATTCATTTAGAGGGTAAAACCTAAATTTTATTTTCTAGAAACAGGAACATGAAGACTGTTTTTACTTAGTTTGCATAAGCTCCCTGTCCTTGGGTTGTGTCTGATTAACGCTTGTAAGTGGAGACTACAAAGGCACATCACAGGTACCTGGACCATCACTGTGAGCCTTCACCATGTGGTAACTGAATGATTGCTTGGCTTGCCAGATTGTGGGCCATCCTCATTATACCAAATGAGAAGACTAATCACAGGGGATCTAGTGGCAATTTTAGTAACTGTCGTAACTTGGAAGTAGTGATAAATATCAGTGTTATTTTGAGATGTCTGCAACAACTGTCATATGGTACAAAAAATCTGTCATTTCATATAGAGTTGAAGGGGCAGGTAATGCTAGTAGTTTTGTGGTTTGTTGCCTGTATTTGCCGTAGAGAAATGCTAAATTTCTAGTAGAAGTTAGTGAAAATACAGGTGTACTCCCACCCCACCTCACCCCAGTTCAAACTGATGGATGTTTGCTCCTCTTATTTTTAAACTCCTACTGTTGAGTTTTGATTGTTAATGTTCGATCAGCTCATATCTGTCAAACACTTGTTTTATACTTTAGGTATCTTAAAGTCAGTCTTGTTCACATTTGGAGGAACAGGCTTACATTTTTAAAGTTTTGGAAGTTCCAAGGTCTTAAATCATCTAGGATGTTGACTTGATCCCAAGATATCTCACCATGGACATCTGCTAGATCTACTCAGATCCCCAGGCTGTGTTAAAGTATTTATGCTTTGCAATCCTGGACATTAGAGCTAGAAACTGTCCAGGCATCCAGGTTTTGCATGACATTCTTTGCAATAGTAAATGTAAAGGGGCTCTTTTTCTCTATTTTTCTTGGGGTTCCCGAATTATAAATTTATACATATAGATGTATAAATGTTTGCTTGGTATATAGGTTCTTTAGTCCTTAAAAAGTATTTAATTCTGATTGTAAAAGCTGGCTTTATATCCATTAAAAAGATCGTCAACAAATGATTATACAGCGAGAGCTACAGTTCAGAGAAATACATCTCTGTGGGCTACAGGAGCTGGGGAAGGCTCCAGGGAGGCGGTGAGATAAGCTGGGCTGTAGAGAGTGGGATTAAGTGAACAGAGAAAGTGGGGAAGGCATTTCCAGCACAGACGTTGGGATGAACGAGGCTTAGAGGCTTTGAGTTATGTAGGCTGGATTCCCAAGAGTGAATAATATCTATTCCTCATGAAATAACTGTTTAAAAACCAAAATGTTCTTAGGCTTTCAATAAAGTAAACTGTAAAACTAGTCTACTTTGGTTACTAATCCAAGTTTTTTTTTTTTCTTTCATGTCTGTAAAAGTGTAATTTCTTAATATGTCCTGGTTTCTGGTGTAAATGAACATTTAAAATCCCAATTTTCAGTGTCCTAATCATTCTGAATCTTTTCCCTTTAGCGCCAACTGGTGGGAACGTGCTGTTAGTGACAATGCAGCGCCTGCCTTACGTAGCTTTAGGTCGGCCTTACTGAATTAATGATTCATCTGCTACCTGTTTTCTCTTTTCAGAGGTTGTAAGTGAAAAGATTCCCTGCCAGGGATATGGCTTCCTACAGATAGTATGGTTCAGGCCTTGGCTCTTGTCAGCTGTGTGAGTCTGTGGTGTTCCTGACTCTTGTCAAACATTTTTACCTTTTATCAGTAATGCATCATTTGTAGGTGCTAAGGCACAGTGGTGCCAGTTTGCAGCTAGAGGTGGATTGGCAAGGAACTTTAGTTAGTTTCCAAAGTTTCTATCTAAAGCTTGATAGTTTAACCTGCCTATTTTTTCCTCTGTCCTCTGACTTAGATGTATAGTGGGAAAAAAAAAAATGTTGAAAGGGATCATAGGACTTATCTGGTCCCTTTTATAGGTATTTAAGATGGTGCCGTGCTTAGTCGCTCAGTTGTGTCTGGCTCTTTGCAACCCCATGGACTGTAGTCCTCCAGGCTCCTCTGTCCATGAGATTCTCCAGACAAGAATACTGGAGTGGGTTGCCATTTCCTCCTCCAGGGGATCTTCCCAACCCAGGTATCAAACCCAGGTCTCCCACATTGCAGGTGGACTCTTTACCATCTGAGCCACCAGGGAAGTCGCTTAAGATGGGCAAGAACGCACATCATACACACAGACACACACACAAATCCTTCTTGCAGCCTGTAAACACCATTTCTCACAAATGGGCACCGTCACCCAAGTCAAATCGCAAGAGCATTAAATATCCACATTCCATTTCCAGAAAACAGGGAATGAACTAGGTGTAGTGGCCTCTGCTTTCTTCACTAACTCTCTTGGCAGCTCATCCCAAGTGTAAAGGCTGCCTCACTTCTACGAATGGTAGGCTGGCAGCCTGTACATTCGAAGCATGGATCTGTTTAAACCTGTGTTGGAAGAGTCTGACTTGGCCCTGAGGTTTGTGGTATGGCTTTTTCAAGGGATGTGGTCATGTGAGTTTGAGAGCAGCCTGAATCTTTGGATTAATGATAATAATGAATGGATCTTATTCCATATAAGATATTGATTAATTTCAATTCCTCAAGGGTTCAGTTTAAGATGTTTATGCAAAATATCACTGAAGTGGGATTATGGATGAATGGAAGAGTGGAAAAAGCACAGACACTTGGGTCAAATACCTGTTCCCTTATGTAACCAGCTGTGTGACTGAGGAAATTACATAACCTCTCGGAGACACGTTTTCTTTGATTCAAAGTACTGGCAAGAGGATTAAATGAGATAATGTAATAGCTCTTAGTGTAATTCTTGACACATAATAGGGATCCAGGTCATTTCTTTCCTACCTCCCTGCACTAAGGCAGTTGAAGATTTTTCTAATCTGTGAATGAATACACATTTGAGATTGACTTAACAGAGATTTCTGGAAGATAAGAAGAGACAGTTAGAGATCCTCTTTTGGAGGAAAATATTGTTCCATTTAGTATAGGCTTGCTTTCAAACATACAGTCTTGACTGGGGTACTTGTATTATTTTAGGTTTCCTAGCTCAGACTCTTAGGATGGGTCCTCAAACTGGCTTTAAAAGCGTGTGAAAGGGGTATGTCAGTTATTGTGATTGCTTTAGTTTTTAGTTAGGATTCTCACCTGTGCCAGGGACTAAGACATAAATTGTTCTGAACAACAAAGGGAACGTGTTAACTCCTATTCAGGGAAGACTCGATCCTGCACCCGCACGTCTGCCCTCGGGCTCTCACTTCCCTCTCTCAGTCAGGCCCCCCCTGACTCACAGCTCCTTCACTCGCAGCCCCAGGCTCTCCTCCCAAGGCCAGACAGTGACACTCACACTCCCAAACCTCAGTCTCTTACACCGTCAAGGGCAGGGAGCCGTCCCTCTGCAGCTGCGTCGGGAGAGAAAGCAAGCATCACTCCCCGGGAGGGTCACATGTGTCTCCTAACACACTGGCTCCAGCTGCTTTATGTCCTCATCCCTGAACCAGTAACTGTAACCGGGGTGTGGAAAACCCTGCCTGGCGGAAGTCAGTCAAGGCCCGCCCCTGCCCCAGAGGTGAAGTTCACCTGGAACAGACCCCGTGACTGAGAGTGGGAGAGGGAAGGCTTCCCGGAGGACGTTTGGAATGCTTGTTCCAGGAAAAGGGGAACGTTGCTAAGCAGCCGACCCCAGTGATCTGCTTCAATTGTCAATTCAGATTTTGAGCTGTGAATTAATAAAGCCTTCTGTTACGGTTTTAGAGATCATCCATGCATCATGTGGACTGGAGGCTGCAGGAGAATTCCAGTTTTGGTATTCCATGCTGAGGCTATTCTCACAAAGGACAATAATATTCGAGTAATTGGAGGTAGGTATGATTTTCCCCAGACAGGGCAGGGCTGGTCATGGCCCTGATAACCTCGCCTTGGAGAAAGTGATCACCACATTTAGACAGGGCCTTGGTCAAGAGAAGATTCTCAGTGATGTTTTATACTTGAAAGGATTATTCATGATCCCTTAAATTGTTTTCTGCATGTTAAATCTTTTTCCTTGTTTTTTTGTTTTTAGAGTCACGTGTACAAGCGTCTCTTTATGTTTGTGTTTTTTAGAGATCACTGGCACACAGCGCTGTGGAAGGCTTAAGGGGTGTGGCGTGGTGATTTAACTCACGTATATCGTGAAGTGATCGTCACAGAAAGTTTAGTGATGACTGTTTTTTATAACTGTGATAAAATACACTTTACAAAATTATTGTTTTCATAGTTTTAGTGGACAACTCAGCAGCATTTGGTCCATTCATAGTATCGTGCTGCTATCTTCATTTTCTAATTCTAGAACGTTTTCATCTAAAAGTAAACCCTGTATCCATTGAACAGTCATTCCACAACCCCCTCATCCCAGCTCCTGGAAACCACTGATTTTTCTGTCTCCAGGGCTTTACCTAATCTGGATATTTCTTATAAATGGTCTCACACAACATGTGGCCTCTTGTGTATGGCATCTTACACTTGGCATAATATTTTCAAGGTTCATCCATTTGGTAACATATATCAGTACTTCATTCCTTTTTGTGGCTGGATAATATTCTGTTGTACAGATATGCCACGTTTTGTTTATCCGTTCATCAGTTGACGGATAAATGTGAAAGTAAAAGTCGCTTAGTCATGTCCAGCCCTTTGTGACCCTGTGGACTGTACAGTCCATGGAATTCTCCAGGCCAGAATATTAGCTTGGATAACCTTTCCCTTCTCCAGGAGATCTTCCCAACCCAGGGATCGAACCCAGGTCTCCCGCATTGCAAGTGATTCTTCACCAGCTGAGCCACAAGGGAAGCCCAAATAACATTCCACTGTACAGATATACCACATTTTGTTTATCCATTCATCAGTTGATGGATAAATGTTTCCACGTTTTGACTCTTACAAGTAGTGCTACTGTGAATTTTCATGTACAATTTTTTGTTTTTTTTTCAGTTCTCTTGTGTATATACCTAGGAATGGAATTGCTAGGTTGTATGGTAATTCTGTGATTAACTTATTAAGGAACTGCCAAAGGATTTTTCACAGTGACTGTACAATTTTACATTCCCACCTGCAACATGAAGTTTCTCCATATCCTCACTAACATTCATTTTGTTTTTTAGAATATAGCTATTTTAATTGGTGTGAAGTGATATCTTATTGTGGTTATGATTTGCATTTCCCTGTTACTGTCATTGAGTATCTTTTCATGTCCCCTTTGACCATTTACATATGTTCTTTGGAGCAATGTCTATAAAGATTTTTGTCTATTTTTTAATTGGGTTGCTTGTCTTTTTGTTGTTTAGTTGTAAGAGTTCTTTACACATTCTGGATACTAGAACCTTATGAGAAAAATGATTTCCAGATATTTTTTCCTGTTCTGTATTTTGTCTTTTCATGCTCTTGATAGTTTTCTTTCATGGCAAAAGTTTTTCATTTTGATGATGTTTAATTTATCTACTTTTTCTTTTATTCCTTATACTTTTGGTGTCATATCTAAGAAATCATCGCCTAACCCAAAGTCATGATCCCTATGTTTTTTTCTAAGAGTTTTATAGTTTAAGCTCTAACATTTAGAGCTAAGCAGTCTTTTGATGCATTTTGAGTTAACTTTTTTACATACTGTGAGATAAGGGTCCAACCTTCATTCTTTTACATGTGGATATCCCCCTCGTGAGTCATTGAAGAGACTGTTCTTTCCTTGTTGAGTAATCTTGGGACTGTTGTTGAAAATCAGTTGACTATTGAACGTACGGGTTTATTTCTGGACTCTCAATATTCTGTCATTCTGTATGTTTATCCTTATACCAGTGCCATATTATTTTTATGACTGTATCTTTGAACTAAGCTTTGAAACTGGGAAATGTGAGTCCTCTAAGTTTGTTCTTCTTTTTTAAGTTTTTTTTTTGTTGTTGTTATTCAGGGTCCATTGCAACTCCATATGAATTTGGGACCAGCTTATTCATTTCTGCAGGAAAGGCTGTTTAGATTTTGGTAGGGAGCACGTTGAATCTGTAAATTGCTGTCGGAAGTATTGCCATCTTATGTTTAAGTCTTCTAGTCCATGAGCATGGGGTGTCTTCCCATTAATTTAGGTCTTGTTTAGTTTCTTTAGCAATGTTTTATGGTTTTCAGTGTGCAAGTCTTATAGCTCCTTGGTTAACATTATTCCTCAGTATTTTATTATTTTTGATGCTCTTACAAATGGAATTGTTTTCTTAATTTCACTTTTGAGTTGTTCATTGTCAGTGTATAAAATACTGTTGATTTTTGTATACTGATCTTATGGTGAACTCATTTATTACCTCTAGTAGTGTGTGTGTGTATTCTTTAGGATGATTTCTATTTAAGATTGTGATCAGTAAATGGAGATTTGTCAATTCCTCCCTCCCTCCCTCCTTCCCTCCCTTCCTTACCTGGCTAGAACTTGCAGTACAGTGTTGAATAGAAGTGATGAAAATGGGCATCTTTGTCTTATTCCTAATCTTAGGGGAAAACCTTTCAGGCCTTTACCAATCAGTTTCATGTAAGCTCCAGTGTTTCATAAATGCCCTCTATCATGTTGAGGAAGTTTGCTTCTATTTCTTAGTTGAGTGTTTTCATGATATAACACTATTGGATTTTGTCAAATGCCTTTTCTACATCCATCAAGATGATTCTATGTCTCTTTTCCTTCATTTGATGAATGTGTTGTGTTACATTGATTGATTTTTGTATACCGAACCACCCTTGCATTCCTGGGTTAAATCTCACTTGGGCATGGTATATAGTACTTTTAAAATGCTGCTGATCTGAGTCAATACTTCAGATCCCAGTTTTGGCATTTACTAGCAGTGAATCTTGCGCAATCACTTACACTCTCTCAATCCATTTCATTATTAGTAAAATGGAGATAATAGCTGCCTTGCAGGCATTGTGGGAATGAGATCATGTTATGTTTAGCACACAGTAGGCACTCAAAATCTGTGCTGCTCACTCTACTTGTTGAACAAGATCTACTCTACTCTGAGATGACTTTAAGGCTTATCCTTTCCCCACAGTAAGCCAGAGTTCAGAGGATGATTAGCACCTGCTTCTGGGATTTGAGTTTTCCTCCCTCCCCAAGGGTCCTGGTGTTCTAATCCCTTCAGCGAGTTGCTAGGTTACCACTTAAAGGTGCATGGTCCATTCATCTTCCCAGAAGTTGAAGTCAGTGAAGATTTACTAACATTTGCAGAGAATCTTCCTCTAAATATGATTAGAGTCAAAACATCAAAGGTGGGTTAAAAGCAGCAGAAGTAAATAATCCTTCCCCCAAACATGTTTCTTTTTGGTTTGCTTGTCACACAGATGAATCCACATATTCTGTGGCGATAGGCAGACCCTTCTTTTCTAGAATACCTAACATTTATTGGACATTAGCCTCCGTCGATGTACTCATGCCATCACTCAAGCAGTCACTATTTTCTAAAACCTATAAGTTTTTTGATTTTTTTCCTGTACACATTCCTGTGTTTTAAAAAAAGCCACTAAACTTGTTTTGTCAAATGCTGTTTTTGAATTTTCTATATAGTCCCAATTCCTTGAGGTTTAATCATTTTCTTCACCTTCCTTTATGAAAAGATCAGTTTGAATGAGTTTTATTAGTTGCTCCCTGAGATTTCTGGGTTGTTGAACACTCTTGGTCTGTTGTTTTTTTTTTCCCTCTGTCTTAAAATATAGCTGACGTAGATCTGCTCAGGTCATAATCCTGGGTTAAATCCCCTTGAGACGTGTATCTGGGACATTAGTTATCTTCTGTTGATCTTAGAGACTGAGATTCCAACCTTGTTTTTTCTGTTATTAAATGTTTCATTGAATTCACTGTTAATATTTTTCATACAATAAGATTTCATATGCTTTATTTGTGAAATATTCCAGGAATATGTTTTTACTCACCATATCTGCGTTTTTTTTTTTTCAGAATTGGATGCTTTGACTGTTTAAGTGGAATTGAATTTTAGAGGCAACAGATATTTTCGCTTTAAAGTAATCTTTTCCTGGGATGAAGTATTTTGAAGTGTTTTATGTTTTGCCTCTGAATGTGTCAGTTTCATCAGTTTGCATTTGTATAGACTAGCACTGTCCAACAGAAATATGGTGTAATTCTTCCAGTAACTTTATTTAAAAAAGAAAGCAGAAATAGGTGGAATTAACTTTAACAATATATTTTATTTAATCCAAAATATCATTTTCACATTTGCTCAGTATAAAAAATTGTGATGATATTTTACATTCACTGTGTATTTTGCACTTTCAGTACAACTCCATGTGGTGCAAAGTTTTCTTTGGAAGCATTTGGTCTGTGTTTAGATTTCATAAATGTTATAGTTGAAATTATAGCAAATTCCTACACTCAAGTTGTTCCAAACAAGTTTTCCCACTTGTACTGATACTGAATTATGACTTTTAAAATTGAAAATTAATTAAAGTTAATTAATTTTCTTAATTAAAGTTAAGATGAAAATTTCAGTTCTTTTGTCACACTAGTCACCCTTCAGGTGCTCAAGTTACATGTGGCTAGTGACTGCCATAGTCAACAGGACAGGTAAGGACCTAGTTTTTCTGATAGTGAGGCAAAAATACACTGTGTTGCCATTGAAAGGGTTATTTTTGAATTCTAAAGTAATTTAAAAAAATGTAAGGTTTATCTTTCTTCTAGTTCTGCAAACTCCTTAGAGCACATCACTGCTCTCTAGGTGCAGTTAGATTATTGGTTCCTTGTTTGTCTTTGCTGTGCTGCAGTCAGTTCTGGAACTTCCCAGGGGTCCTAGTACTTCAGATTGTCTTTTGGGATGCATGTGAGTGGTTGACGAGACAGTTCTACAGTTCTCATAGTAGAACTGATGCAATGTGTGTTAAAGTCTTAGATGTTGGATTTTGGGCAGTTTGCTAGCCTTGCCTCTTGTTTTTATATGGAAGAAAACATGGCTGAGGTCGTTCTGACTTGTGCAGTTGGTTAGATTCAGTTTCGAGTTGCAGTTCTCCATTGGACTCTTTCTGGGCAGAGGGAGCCCAGGCTTACCAGGTATTGCTTTTTTATTCATTTATTTTTGGCTGCACTGGGTCCTCATTGCTGCTCGGGCTTTCTCTAGTTGCAGTGAGTGGGGGCTGCCCTCTATTTGCGGTGTGCGGGCTTCTCATTGTGGTAGCTTCTCTTGTTGCCAAGCATGGGCTCTGGAGGATGGGCTTCAGTAGTTGTGGCTCATGGGTTTAGTTGTTCTGAGGCCTGTGGGATCCTCCTGGACCAGGGATCAAACTGATGTCCCCGGCATTGCAAGGCAGACTCTTAACCACTGGGCCACCAAGGAAGCCCCAGATATTCAGAAGAAGCCTGTGTATAATTTACTATGTATCCTGTGTATCAGTATATATATTTGTAGCTATTTTGCAGTGTGTTTTGTTTTTTTTTACTATAAAAAAATTTTTCCTATGTATCAGCAAACTTTTTTTCTTTTTCTTTTTTTGGCTGCACCTTGTGGTTTGTGGGATCTTAGTTTCCCAACCAGGGATTGAACACAGCAGTGAGTGTCAAGTTCTAGCCACCAGACGGTCAGGAAATTCCCTTATCAGCAAGCTTTCTTATTCTAAAAGCTCTCCATGTATTAACTGATTCAATGCTTTTAGCTGTGAGATAAGTCCCTTTGTTATCAACCTCATTTTATAGGTGAGGAAATTGAGCATAGTGAAATTAAATAACTTATTTAAGATGACAGACAGGAAGTAGCAGAGCCAGAATTTGAACCTTGGCAGTTTGACTCCAGAGATACTGTTTTTCCATACAGCTTGCTGATCATCTTCCCTGTGGCCTGTGGCAGGCACTGCAGAGCAGGCAGAAAATAGGGTGCAGTCCTGGTCCCCAGCAGTTGATGTGTGCTTAGTCACTCAGTTGTGTCCAACTCTTGCGACCCAATGGACTGTAGCCCGCCAGGCTCCTCTGTCCATGGGGATTTTCCAGGCCAGGATACTGGAGTGGGTAGCCTTTCCCTTCTCCAGAGAATCTTCCCATTTTCCCAACCCAGGGATCGAACCCAGGTCTCCTGCATTGCAGGTGATTCTTTACCATCTGAACCACCGGGGGAAGCCCAAGAATACTGGAGTGGGTAGCCTATCCCTGCTCCAGGGGATCTTCCCGACCCAGGAATTGAAAAAGGGCCTCCTGCATTGCAGGCAGATTCTGAGGCTTGGGCTTTTTACATGCAAAACTGGGGGTGTCAGTCATCAGTTACTGTAATGAAAAAGACCTAGTTTTCTTTCATTTTTCTGAACATTTTATTTAAAAAAATAAAATCTCCCATGTTATGAGACTAGTACAATGAATTCATTATACTATTTCCCTGGTTTCACAATTATTAACATTATTATTAGTATTAACATTTTGTCATGTTTGCTTCTCCCTCTCTATCTCTGAACCATTTGAGAATTAGTTCTAGTACATCACAGCGAAATACCTTATTCAGGCATGTTATCCTCAGAACAAGGGATCTTCTCTATAACCACAATACATTGATAACCCTCAGGAAATCTGCTGTTGCTAAAACCTTCTCATCTAATATATAGTCCCCACCCAGATTTCGTTCTTTATCTCGGTCCCCCCCAATTGAGTATCCAGTCAGAGGTTGCATTTAGTTGTCATATTTCTTTAGTCTCCTTTATTATCTGCATCCATTTAGTGGATTTTTTTTTTTGTGTGTCTTTTGTAGCATGGACATTTTTAAAGATTCCAGACTAGTTGCTTTGTGGGTATCCTCAAGTTTGGGCTTGTCAGATTGATTTCACATATTTAGATTCAGGTTAAAAACGTTGAAAGAAATTTTCAGGACTATCACTTAATGAAGTCATGTGTCACTCAGTGTGTCACATTAGGAAGAATATAGCATCATTTTGTTGCATTGTTAGTGATGACAAGTTAAATCGTTTGGTCAGATAGTGTTTACCGGATTGCTTCGTTGTAAAGGTACTCTTGTCTCTTGTTACAAGCTTTCTCTGTAGTGATGTTTTGAGATGTCTGAGTACCTATTCTCCACTAGCCTCTCACTCATTGGTATTCACGGATTTTTGTCTGAATCACTTACTATTGTAGTTTTTGTAAAATAGTGATTTTATATTTCAGTTTGTCCTTCTACATTTATCAGCTGGCTTTTCTGTAAAGAAGAGGTTTCCCTTGTATGTAGACGGAGTAATAATCTTCCAAAGATGTCTACTTCCTAATCCCCGGAACCTGTGAAAATGTCACCTGACTTAGCAAAGGGGAATTGAGGTCATAGACAGAATTAAAGTTGTTAATCAGCCAACCCCTAAGATAAGGAGATTCTTCAAGTGGGCCCAATGTAGTTACAAGATAGGTGTGGAATATATTGCTTTGTCAGAAAGAGGACAGTCACAGGGTAACAGAAGAAGCATCACACGGTTGCAGCGTGAGAAGGACTAGGCCTGCCATTGCTGGCTCTGAAGACGGAAGAAAGGGACGACCAGCTAGAGAATGGGGGCAGTCTCCAGAAGCTGGAAGAGGAAAGGAAATGGATCCTACCTAGAGCCGATAGACAGAAACACAGCCCTGCCAATGCCTTGATGGCCCTTGTATTGGGTTTCTGCCCTAGAAAACTAGTATAGCTCTCTCAGCTTCTTATCAGTGTGGATTCATTGGTGGTTTTCTTTTTTATAAGTGAGTTAAAAATCTATTTCTGTCGTCATTCATTTTTATAGTCCAATTGCCACAAATTTGGCTTTGGGGAACCCCTTCAAGACCCTGTGACATGTTCTCAATCCTTGTGACTGTCCTCTTCCTTGGCATAGCAGTATATTCCATTCTTACCTTGTGCTTGCCTTCCCCAACTGGAAATCAGGACACAAACTCCAAAAAATCTTTTAAAAATTTATTGAGATCATTATATCTCCAAAAACTGAATATGTGCCCTGGATTAAGCTATGTCACAATCTTAATGAATATAAAATTGAGCAAAACAGTATGGGTAAATTAAAATTTCAATAAGTAATAAACATAAAATTAGAAAAGTTGAAATCCATTTCTTAATATATGAATTGTGCATTTTAAAAAATTATCATTTTTAAATATAATTGGATATTTTATAGTTGGGTCATTTATCCATGGTTGAACATTAGAGTGAAACAGTTCAGCTAATTCCTCTTTGTATTGATTGCTTTTATAGAGGTAAGCTCTGGGCAAATTTAGAACACAGAGTCTAGAGCATTGAACTGTGCTGTTTCTTATACTGTACTTCCCTCTGCTTTTCTTATAACAGTATTGTAAAGACAGCATAACAGTGATTGACCATTAGGTAGATCGCCTCCGTACCTGGGCTTTACAGGCTTTCTGTGGGAATGAGGAGTGCGGAGTGCCTGACCTTATGGTCCCAGGCCTCCTGTGTCTGCTTGGCTCGGTGTTCCTGCCAGGGCTGGGCAAGTGGCAGCAGGGGTTTATGAATGTTTTCACACAAAGTTATAAGAAGAAATGCTTATCTTTGACTCTCGAGGCTAAATTTTGTTCCAGAGCCTGTTCGTACGTTTCTGTATTATACTCACTCAGCAACTGTTCAGTGTGCAGTCTGTTTAAAAAAATCATTCTGCCAAATTCTAGGCTAACAATTTATAGCGATGCATCGAAAGAGACTGAATATAACGGGCCAGGGAAAATGTTAGTCTTGCGAGGTATACAGAAGCCTCACACGATGACAGACATTCCTCTTAGCCAGGGGTCACGAGTGCAGAGTGCTTTCGGGGCCTGGCAGGAGCTGAGTGCGGCAGGCCGTGTGGGAAGATGCTGAACCAACAGTGAGGGTCTGCACTGGCAGAAGCACGTGCGCGTCTCTGCTCGACTGTTGCCTTGCCAGAGGAGAGTGCAGGGTTGCCAGGGTTTGCGAGAGAAGTCCAGAAATCTGTATTTTTATATGAATTCTTCCGATTGCAAAAGGTTAGCAATTCAATTTTCTTTTTAATTTTTAAAAAATATTTTAAATTCATTTATTTGGCTGCATGGGGTCTGAGTTGCGGCACATGGAATCTGTACTCTCCGTTGCAGCACGTGGGATCTGTTCCAGCTCCCTGACTAGGGATCAAACCCAGGTCTCCTGCCTTGGTGGTGTGGAATCTTAGCCACTGGATCACCGGGAAAGTCCCTCAATTTTATTTATTTATTTTAACACATTAAAAAAAATTTTTTTTTTTTAAATTTTTGGCTGTACTGGGTCTTCCTTGCTGCATAGGCTTTTCTCTAGCTGGGGTGAGTGGAGGCTACCCTCTAATGATGGTGTGCAGGCTTCTCATCGGAGTGAACGCTTGCTGCCGAGCATGAGTTCTGGGCCATGAGGGTTTCGGTAGCCGCAGCACGAGAGGCTCAGTGGTTGTGGCTCCCGGGCTCTAGAGTACAGGCGTCCTAGTTGTGGCGCGCGGGCTTAGTGGCTCTGCGGCATGTGGGCCCTCCCCGGATCAGGGGTTGAACCTGTGTCTTCTGCACTCGCAGGCAGATAGATCCCTTATCCCTGAGCCATCAGGGAAACCCTTCTCATTTTTTTTTTGTTTTTAAAGCACAATGAGGAGTGAAAAGCCAAGTCTCTAGGTTGGTTTCAGCCTTCATGTCACCAGTTTGTCATATCCCTGGTCTGAGATATGCCGGTGACCAGAAATTGTTGCACGTGGGCTATCTAGAACACGGCTTCCTAGCCTTTTTTGGTTTAGTGAGTGGTGTCGGCAGTGTGGGGAAGCCTGTGGGCCTCTTCTCAGAATAACGTTTTTTAGGTGTATTTTAAAGATACACAAGACTACAAAGGAAATAAATTGCATTTAAATATAGTCTCAGAATATTTTTCAAAACCAAGTTTATGATACGTATGCTTTTTATTAGTGCAATAAATAACATGACTTAGTGGTAGGTCTGTTACCTGTGTTAATTTTTAAATACTCTGAGAATAAGTGATTTTTGGGGGGCTGTGGCTTGCTGCTTACAAGTACCTCATTTCTCCGACCAGGGACCGATCCCAGGCCACAGCAGTGAAAACCTGGAGTCCTAACCACTAGGCCACCAACGAACTCCTGAGAATAAGGGATTTTCTAAGATAACTGAACAGCTGTAAAAGAATATTAGAATACTTGCTATCTGTGGGTGGCAGGGTCACAGGCACTGCTAGAGTATTCTGCTTTGTTGCCTACATTCCTGGTTGAAGGTGCTGTTAAATTGAAGCTAGAAATTAGTGAAAACAAGGATGTCATTTCTCCCCCCCCACCCCATGTTTGGTGAAGCCCCATGAATCTCAGGTTCTCTGGTTACGATCCCCTTGGTCCAAAACAACCACTTATTAGTAACATAAGGATAGCAGTATACTGTTATTTTGTGTAATTACGGCAGCCACCATATTACGGTTTATCTTTTTTATTTATTTATCTTTTTATTCCTTTCTCTACAGTTAACTTTCTGGTTATTGAACTTAATTCTGTTTTTCTCTAGAACGTTATCACTTGTCTTACAAGATTGTACGAACAGACAGTCGCCTGGTACGCAGCATTCTGACAGCCCATGGATTTCATGAAGTAAGCTCATTTTCACTACCTTACCTGATTTGCTCAAAAGCTGAAAATCCTAGCTACCTAACTGACTGTGATCTAACAAGGCTAGCTCTATAAAGTACATGGAACCCCTACTTAGAGATGATGCAGAGTTTGCATTGACTTTCTGAGTGGCTTTACCGTGAAATACACGGAAAACATTTCCACGAGAGTTGGGATTTTTTTTTTTTTTTTAGATTTTTTTTTTTTCCTTGCTATATTTTTAGGCATGGGCTAAAGGCAGAGACGCCCATAAGGAATTGTCTAATACTCAGTTAAAGCTCTTTGATTACAAACAACAGAAAAAGACTCCGCTTAACTTAAACCAAAAAGGAAAAGAAATGTGTGATAAAGATGTGCATAGAATGGCTAGCAGAAACAGAGGATGAGCTGCAAAAGCAGGCCTTTGGAGGAAGAGAGACTGCAGTAGCCCCAGGATCTGGCAGCAGAAGTCTTCAGGACTACCTTTGCTGCTGCGAATGAATCGACTATATTCATTGTCCTTGTGCCTTTCTCCACTCAAGAAGTGTATTCTGGAGATGGAATGACTGGCCTAGCTTGAGTCAAGGGTTCACTCCTTGGGGGAAAGGAGGGCGGATCCTTTAAAACCTTAGGAGTATGTTCTTCCCAAAGGAAATTGGGGAAATGGGGATGTTGGTATCGATCAGTATCAGTATCAGTTCAGTCCCTCAGTCGTGTCCGACTCTTTTCAACCCCATGAACCGCAGCACACCAGGCCTCCCTGTCCATCACCAACTCCTGGAGTCCACCCAAACCCATGTCCATCGAGTCGGTGATGCCATCCAGCTATCTCATCCTTTGTCGTCCCCTTCTCCTCCTGCCCCCAATCCTTCCCAGCATCAGGGTCTTTTCCAATGAGTCAACTCTTCCCATGAGGTGGCCAAAGTATTGGAGCTTCAGCTTCAACATCAGTCCTTCCAGTGAACACCCAGGACTGATCTCCTTTAGGATGGACTTGTTGGATCTCCTTGCAGTCCAAGGGACTCTCAAGAGTCTTCTCCAACACCACAGTTCAGAAGCATCAATTCTTTGGCACTCAGCTTTCTTCACCATTCAACTCTCACATCCATACATGACTACTGGAAAAACCATAGCCTTGACTAGACAGACCTTTGTTGGCAAAGTAATGTCTCTGCTTTTTAATATGCTGTCTAGGTTGGCCATAACTTTCCTTCAAAGGAGTAAGCGTCTTTTAATTTCATGGCTGCAATCACCATCTGCAGTGATTTTGGAGCCCCATCTATTTGCCATGAAGTGATGGGACCAGATGCCATGATCTTGGTTTTCTTAATGTTGAGCCTTAAGCCAACAAGAGGCTTTTTAGTTCCTCTTCACTTTCTGTCATAAGGGTGGTGTCGGCTGTATATCTGAAGTTACTGATATTTCTCTCAGCAATCTTGATTCCAGCTTGCGCTTCTTCCAGCCCAGCGTTTCTCATGATGTACTCTGCATATAAGTTAAATAAGCAGGGAAACAATATACAGCCTAGACATACTCCTTTTCCTATTTGGAACCAGTCTATTGTTCCATGTCCCTATTGGTATCAATAGGGACAGGTAAAAATGCTGGACAGACTTCCATTGTAGATATTTTGAGACAGTTGATAAAAGTTTAGTTGCTCACTTGTTATCTTTGGTTGAGATATGAAGAATACATTTTGAGGAAGTTCTGATACCAGTTTATATCCTGTCTTTGTTGATCTTTTATATCCAGGGCTTTAAGTGGTACCTGCTATATCAGAGGCAGAGGGTACGTAATTGTTGAATGAATGAACAGATGAATTCTAGTGAATGAATGAATTGTGAGTTGGTATAAGGTTTTAGATCTGCTACCACTTTATACTCAGCATCTGCAAGGACAGTCTGATAAGGGAGTCCTCATCTCTCACTTTGATATGCAAGAATATTAAGAGGTATCATAGACTTCTATAAAAGAGTTAATTCTACTCTTTGCAGGTAGTACTTGCCCAGCTGTCACAGTTCTTTAAACTTGCTTATCCCCTGTTATTACACTCAGCTTTTTTGTCTTACTAGGCTCAGATCCTAATGGGCCCACCCCCATGGGTGCTCTGTGGGTGAATAATCTCTATGGCTTTTTCTTCCAGGGGCTGTCTCTGGTGTTTCTTATCTTGTCTTTTTATCTGCCCTTAGGTTCATCCGAGTAGCACTGACTATAACCTAATGTGGACAGGATCCCACCTGAAGCCCTTCTTACTTCGCACCCTCTCTGAAGCACAGAAGGTTAATCACTTTCCCAGGTAATGCTCTTGCAGCTGCTTTGCTCCATTTAAACAGACTTGACATTGAGGCATGTAGCCAGCAGAGATAATTAACATCTTTAGAAAAAAAAAGGAAGTCTGTGATATAGGGCAGCCATCTACAAATCAGACTGAGGTGTTCACCTTCCTGGACGCAGCTGAAGACTTTGCGAGGGCTCTTTAGGATGGATGGTTTTAAAATACACTACTCTGGATTGCAAATCCCATAGATTCTCTTTCCTCAAATCAGGCTGCTTGTGAGCCCCTCAGTGTGGTTAGATTCTCCTCTCTCACTTCTTTTTCAGTTACTATTTTTCCCCTTTATAAAAGAATAGCCCACTTAGATTCTTAATAGTTATGTTATACGGAGATGTAAAAATTTCCAGGGTTCCAAACATGGAATGAAAAAAATTGATGTTTACTCCAGGTGATAGTATAATGAATCTTTTAGCCTGTTAGTGATTTCCATTTCTTTGCTTTTTAACAGAGTTAAAGAAGGGCATGATTAAGTTGTCAGCTGACAAATCATTAAATATAAACTTTAATGATAGGTCATCTTATGGCTTTTGACTTATAATTAGTAAGTAGTTCAAAGAATTGAGGGTCATTGCTGTATTAAACTTCTTACAGTCTCATTGGTTAATGTCAGCCTCAAGAGGCAATCCTGCTTAGTAGCTAGAAGCAGGAGCTCTGTAGCCAGCTTACCTGGGCCCAGATCTCAGCTCTGCTGACTGATCTTGGGCAAGTGAGCTTTCTCAGCTTCAGCTTCCTCATTTGTAAAAAGAAAGTACTAATAACACACACTTCGTAGGACTATAGTGAGGATTTTATGTATCAAGATCTAAAGTGCTTAGAACATCACGTGCTGCCACATAGTAAACACTGTATATAAGTGTTAGCCATTATGTTTCTCAATGTTTACATCTGTGAAAAAGAAAACAGGAATAGAGTTGATGCTAAAACCCCTGCTTTATTCTAGCAGTGAGTAATATTCGATGACAGATATATGGCCTATTGGAGAAGAGGGCAGGTAATCTCATCTGTCTAATGAAGAGATGCAGATCTAATAAACATTTTGTTAATTGCTCAGTGGTTATGTTTTATTTCCAGAACTTATGCCCCAGTTACTCACTCAAGAAGCTTTCTTTTCAATCACTGCATGTATTTTACTCCTCATTTTTATGAAGTGAAGTTTTCTTCTTGATCATTCAGTTCTACTGTCTCATATTCTGCTAATGTGTATAAATACCCAGCTTATGCTGTCTCCAGTGTTAAATAATTTCTTCATCATCTTAGATAAATGTGTATTTTAAATTTTTTCAACAGGTTCCAGTTTTATTTTATGTTTGAGCTTCATGGGCAGAAAATAGTTTAAACCTTAGTTTCTTCCTCAGTGTCTGGAAGATGTGACTGGTTTTCTAAATGGGTGATGGGGTACTTGAAGTAAATCAGATGTACCTATTTTAAAGAAATATTTAAACAGTCTTAAAATAGCCCACAGTAGAGACTGCATTCCTAAGGCCTGTTAGTAATATATTATTTATTTCAGTAGCTTTCGAAATAGACTGTAGGTGTATAGGCATTCCATCTCAATTTGAACTCAGTATTCATAAATTCTAGCCAATGTTTTTTTGACTCCTCTTTGAATTGGAGGAGCTCAGCTGACTCCAGTGTACAAGAGGAATGCAAACGCTTAAAATGTTTCCAGTATTATTGTGCACTCTTTTAGTGTAATTTTTTATTCTAGATTTTTTTCTAACTTTTAGAAAAGCTGCAGAAATAATACAGAGTTCCTTTGTTTTCTTTACCCAGTTTTCTTTCTGTTAACATCAGTTATAACCATAGTGTAATTATCAAAATGAAGAAATTGATTTTAGTATGATATATATTATAATCAAAAGCTATCATCTTTTTGGTATTTTGATGAATTGTGTACTATGTTCCTGTAATGATAGGTCAATATATGTATAACAGACACAGCCTTATGATCACAGGAAATTAAAAAGTATTAAATATAATTTGTATGCACATTTTCCTTATAGAAAAAGTATAATATAATGTAAAAGACATAAGCATTGAATCTGTTATGTTAGGCTAAGCTGTTTGTGGAAAATGTAATGGAAGAAGTAAACACAAGGATGAAAGGTGGGAATCATGTCTGGGTGGGAATATGAGGGTGGCTTTTGGGGTGCTGGCAATGTTCTATGCTCAGTGGTGGTCACACAGGTAGACTGAAATTTATCATGCTCTGCATTTGTGACATATTTATTTTCCTGTTTATATGTTAATTTCAGTAAAAAAAATAGTATTTTAAAGAGTGAAATATTTACTGATGGAAAGAGCCTTTTCTTTATAATACTTTGAAAATGCACAGTGACGCATGAATCCTGTTGTTATTGAGGTTCCCTTGAATATATTTAAAAGGATACTGTTATAGTTTTGTTTTAAAACTCTATTTGCCATTCATTAGATCCTTTGGAACAATTTAAGTTTATGATGAAAAATCTTACATGTCAACTAAAGAGATACGTGGTCTCCCAACCTTGGTATCAGGAGGAGCGAGCAGAAATGCTTGGGGACCGCTGACACCGGGTGGCTGCGGGGGAATATGCTGTTGTTCTTATCCTCTGGTTCAGTGTTTCTGATTCCTTAGTGACAGGCGTCACTGGAGTGTGTTAGTCACAGGTCTTAACTGCAGGTTCAAGGAATCACCATTTCCAGAGAAGGTGTATATTTACAAAGCACCTTTCAGGTGTTTAATCTTTCTAGGTAAGTATATCCCTAGAAAGTTCTATATTTTGAAAGCAATGAGTGATCTATATCTCAGTCAAGTTCAGAAATCACTGATTTAGACCAAATCAGTGTTAACAGTGTGTTTTCTGGACCATCTGTACCAAAACCACCTGGGGTGCATGTTTAAATGCAGAATCCTAGACTTCATCCCCCAATTTTGAGAGATGTGATCCTGGAACATTCATTTTAAAGAAACTTTATGGGTGAATTCTTATGCACATTAAAATTTGAGGACATCTGTTCTAGGTCCGAGGAAGACAGTGAGTAAGAAGTGTTGGTGATACCTAGATCTGGCAAAGAAACCTTTGATTTTAAGAAATCAAAGTGAAAATTTTGAACTGAGCAACAGATGGAATGTGCTTTCAATGGTTTCAGCAAAGATTCTTGGATGGTCTTTAAGTAGTGCAACAAACCAGAGACTCATGAATGCGGTCATGGCTAACTGAAGTGCCTTTGTAGTTTGCCAGACTCCAGTCCCTGATTGGTAGCATTCATTACCCTGGTTTTAAGGTGATCATTTCCTTGACAAAGTGATAGATTTGGGGTATAAGACTCTCCTCAGTAGCTGCTCATGAACTATGAACTCTTTAGCATGTGTTCCTTTTCCTTAAACATAGGAAAACCTCTGAGTCATAGTTTACTGAAATGGAAATGCTTTTATGAAACTTAGGTCATATGAACTAACCCGGAAGGACCGACTGTACAAAAACATCATTCGAATGCAGCATACACATGGATTCAAGGCTTTTCACATCCTCCCCCAGACCTTCCTGCTGCCAGCTGAGTATGCGGAATTCTGTAGTAAGTGCTTGACTCCTGGTGCCCCATCCCCACCCCCCCATCCCTCATCCCCATCCCTTGCAACGAGAACTTGGGGCAGAGTTATTTACTCCCAAGGGCTGCCTCACGTCAAGAACCAATCAGGGCTTTTCAAATCCTTAAAAAGTTGTTTCTTTAGTAAAAGAGCAACAGAGATAACTTTAGCACTGTTTTATTCTGAGTATGTCTGTGTGTGTTTATTCTTAGTAAGCTTGTCAGTGTCAGGTATGTAAGGACACATTGGGGTGTCATATAAATGTGCTCCTGTCTAATACAAAAAGTCCTTTTTCATTGATGAGTTAGTGCCCATGTAAGGATGGATATACTTCTGCATATGAACTACAGATGCACCCTGTTTAGTATCTCTCTTCCTCTTGTCATTTAAGGAATGTTTGTCACCTTAACTTTTGGACGTGTTCTTTGGGGGTACAAGTATCACGCATCTTTTAGTGTTAGGGTTTAGAGGTACCAGTTAGTTGCCCTGTTTCCTTGGAGTTTAGACTAATTGAAATATATTCATGGGAGTGAAATAGCAGTGTGGATGCCCGCTGTATTGTTGGTTAAGCTGGATAGGAATGTGTGGCCTGCATCCAGGTGTTATTGTTTCTTTTGCCTTAAAGTGAACTTAGACCTCCTTATGTCCAGTCAGAGGAGACAGGCTATTTCAGGTTTTGCTCCTTGGTGGGCAGAGCCTGTCGCTGTAGACTTAGTGCACAAAAGAGGCATAAGTACAGAGAAGGAATGAGGCAGGTCTTTTGGGAGAGTCTAGAAGTGAAGAACTGACTCACTGGAAAAGACCCTGTGCTGGGAGAGATTGAAGGCAAGAGGAGAAAGGGACGACAGAGGATGAGATTGTTGGATGGCATCACTGACTCAATGGATGTGAGTTTGAGTAAACTCTGGGAGTTGGTGATGGACAGGGAGGCCTGGCCTGCTGCTCTCCATGGGGTCTCAAAGAGTCGGACACGACTGAGCGACTGAACTGAACTGAAACAGAAGCAGTAATAATAGCTGATGAATATTTTCTTTCTGTTAAGCCCTCTTCTAAGTGGTGCCTTACTCTGAGGTAGGAACTGTTACTATTCCCAGGTTTATAGGTGAGAAGACCAAGGTACAGAGAGGTTAAGTAACTTTCCGTAAGTTATGCAGCTGGTTTTAGAAGAGCCAAGCTCCTCACCGCTGTGCCTTGTGGCTAAAGACACTGGGCGTGTGCACACGATGACTGTCTCATTACCTCCCTCGAGAGAAGCCGCTTCTGTGAGGGAGATCAGATTCGACGCAGAGAGGATAGATGGATAGTTTCCTTCTCAGTAAGTCCAAGAGAGAGACTATTCCTCTATCATGAGGAAGCACGGAAAGGGGAAGAGAAGGTTTGCTCTAGGCTTCCTGGCTTTGACTTTGCAGTCTGGTCTGGTCACGCAGTGGGGTGTCCATCCTCTGGGACTCGCGTCAGGGGTGGTCACCGGTCTCCTACTTCACCTCGGAGAGGCCGTTCCTCTGAGGGCACTTGCTGCCCGCGCTGGGACCAGTGGCTCAGTGATGGTCCACAGCAGGCTCTGGAATGGGTCAGAAGAGAGAATTCAGTAGATGAATCAAGTTAACTTCAGAGCGACGGTGTACTCAGAGCTGAGCATTCGTAGTGAGGAGTTTCTGTTAGGGGGTTTTAGCCACGGTACCAAAACCTCCTGTTACCTTTCTCCTGTGTTCAGTGGGACGGTTACCTGTATGAATATTATAGTGCTGGAACGTTTAAGTAGCTTAATACATGGAAAGCCCTTGGAATGGGGCCTGATAGGTACGTAACACATGTGCAATAGTATTTCCTATTTCAAGTTATGTTGAGATGCATCGTTACATCAAAAAAGTAAAAAAAAAAATATGTAGTAAGCCAACATGATAGTATAAAATGCCTCAGCTACCATATCAGCAATGTAAAAGTGTTCATGATTATGAATACCTCCTGCTGTTTTCAAAAAGTTGAAAATTCCCTTTTTCCTCTCCACTAGCTCCTATTCTGTGGCTCTTCCCCACCCTTTGGAGGCTGGTTGAGGGCTGGATGCTTATTCAGAAGGCTGGATAGGCTTAGAGTGCCCCCGTCTGTTCAAGCCTGACCTGTTTTTCAGTAGAATTGCTGCTGCAGCGTATCCTTCAAATTGTTATTGGATCTACATTCTAGAAGGGCAAGAGGAGTGTCACATTTTGGACCTGGCGTGGATTTGAGGTGCCTGCCAGCTTCCATGTGGTGATGTTTTGCAGGCAGTCGTAAAGGCAGTTTTGAATTTTGGCCAGGGATATAGATTCTTGAAGTGGTAGATGTGGAGGTGGATATGATTACCATGGACAAGAAAAAGAGAGAGAGGAAGAACCACAGAGAAATCAGAGGGGAGAGAGAGGTTGAAGATACAAGCAAAGGACTGAGGTCCCAGACGAGGCAGGAGAGAGTTTGATCAAGGGAGAGAGTTTGATCAAGAGAGCGAGTAGAAGGGTGAGTCTCTCCCCTAAAAGATGGAAGGAAGGAAGCTAAGTGGTCACCCAGATAGCACTCTTCGATGGGAGGAAAGCAGGTGAGTGGGTTTATGTTACAAAGTACCAGCCTTCTTGGTGAGGAGGGCGATGAGGTCGCATACCAGGAATGCGGGGCCTAGGGATGGGTTTGAGTGTTTGAGGGGCAGAAAGGCATGTGAATAGCCTGCCAAGGACTTTGGAAGAGAACTGGTAAGGAACATGAGGGCTGCCTGAAGATGCTAGAGATACCAGCCAAGGCGAATCTCATGAATTTGTAGCTTTCTGTTCTTCCAAGGGAAAACCGGAAATGCGTCTTTGTAGACACCAAGCCCACAGACCAGACACTGCCTCAAGAGATGTGAAAGCCTGGATATTGCCAGACTGTTCCCAGTAATTAGAATGTGAGGCTTGGCATATATGACCAGATCTTGCTAGATTCCTGGTGCCACTGCTACTAGAGTAATGGTGTGCGGTACAGTTGGAGGTCTGTGACCCCGAAGATCCTAACCCAAACTCTTGCCAACTGCAGCCACGTCCCCCCAGTGGACAACTTTCTAAACAGGAAGAAGGAAACAGCAAGGAAGACAGGGTGGAGCCAATATCAGAAAGGCAGAAACCTTACCCCACACCCCAGCAGATTCCTGGTTACTTCTCATGGGCCAGAATTGTGTCCTCTGGCTATCTTTAGATGTAAGAGAGACAGAAATAATTCAAAGGAATGAGCAAAATTTTGATGTCAGCCAATTACCTACGGATGACTGGATTTCATAGTTTCTATAGTAAACTTATAGAATCCTAATAATAGGATTATGAGAGATCTCATAATTCAAATTAGACTTAAACCCCACATTTTAAAGATGAGACTGGATAACTAGAACTCAGATCTTCCTACTCCTGATTCAGTGCTTTTTCCAGTAGACCAAGCATGCTGCCACGCTAGGAGCTAGACGGCACTGGAAAGAATTGCAGGCCCCCCTTCTGGTATATTTTGTCCTGACAGACTGCTTAGCTTTTGCCTGCCTCTGCTTCTGATGCGCAGTTTTTGGAACCTATGAAAGAAATCAGTCCTTGTTCTGAAATATAACAAATCAAGGAGATACGCCAGCATAAAAGACAAATTTTAGATATTTAAGATTTCGAGAATATGATTAAAGTGAAGCACCAATAGAAGCAGCAACTTCTGATAAGGCCAGTCCACAAAGGAAGGTTTGTTAAAAGTGTTAGATGGCAGAAGTTGCATTTAGCTAGATCATCCCTGTTCTGAAAACGAGCATTTTCTGCATTCATTTGTTCCCGCAGGGTTCTGTCTCCAGTGAGGTCTGGTCATTTTCTGTGGCATTCCTGTGGCTCCCTCCCTTCCTCTTTGTGAATGTTGAATTTCTTGCTTAGTGTCTGACTTTCTGCTGGGCTAATCTCTGTGAAGGTAAAGACTATCTGCATTCCACACACTCGAGAACTGCTTGACATGTGTTGGGTACTTAGAAGTACTGAATGAATGAAGTTTAAAAAATCTTTCTGTTTTCTTTTAATAGCTCTTTTTGTTTTCAATCTATTGTAATCTCAGAATTTGGGGAAAGTGGCAAAATGGCAAAAATAAAGTGTATACATATACATGTATTCAGTGGCTTCACTTTATAGAGATTCAGTTCAGTTCAGTCGCTCAGTCGTGTCCGACTCTTTGTGACCCCATGAATCGCAGCACGCCAGGCCTCCGTGTCCATCACCAACTCCCAGAGTCTACCCAAACCCATGTCCATCGAGTTGGTGATGCCATCCAGCCGTCTCATCCTCTGTCATCCCCTTTTCCTCCTGCCCCCAATCCTTCCCAGCATTAGGGTCTTCTCCAATGAGTCAACTCTTCACATGAGGTGGCCAAAGTATTGGAGTTTCAGCTTCAACATCAGTCCTTCCAATGAACACCCAGGACTGATCTCATTTAGGATGGACTGGTTGGATCTCCTTGCAGTCCAAGGGACTCTCAAGAGTCTTCTCCAGCACCACACTTCAGAAGCATCAATTCTTCGGCGCTCAGCTTTCTTCACTGTCCAACTCTCACATCCATACATGACTGCTGGAAAAACCATAGCCTTAGCTAGACAGACCTTTGTTGGCAAAGTAATGTCTCTGCTTTTTAATATGCTATCTGGGTTGGTCATAACTTTCCTTCCAAGTAGCAAGCATCTTTTAATTTCATGGCTGCAATCATCATCTGCAGTGATTTTGGAGCCCAAAAAAACAAAGTCAGCCACTGTTTCCACTGTTTCCCCATCCATTCCCCATGAAGTGATGGGACCAGATGCCATGATCTTAGTTTTCTGAATGCTGAGCTTTAAGCCAACTTTTTCACTGTCCTCTTTCACTTTCATCAAGAGGCTTTTTAGTTCCTCTTGACTTTCTGCCATAAGGGTGGTGTCATCTGCATATCTGAGGTTATTGATATTTCTCCCAGCAATATTGATTCCAGCTTGTGCTTCTTCCAGCCCAGCATTTCTCATGGTGTACTCTGCATATGAGTTAAATAAGCAGGGTGACAATATACAGCCTTGACATACTCCTTTTCCTATTTGGAACCAGTCTGTTGTTCCATATCCAGTTCTAACTGTTGCTTCCTGACCTGCATGCAGGTTTCTCAAGAGACAGGTCAGATGGTCTGGTGTTCCTATCGCTTTAAGAATTTTCCACAGTTTACTGTGATAATAGAGGTTAATTTGTCATATAACTGTAAATATGCCATCCATCACAGGACTCTAAAATTACATAAATTATAAAGAAGTACAAAATGATAATCAGTGAAAAGCCTTTTTTTCCTCTCTTTCTCAGTCATCTAGTTCTCCCCAGAAGTGATCGGTATAGTGTTTATACATAACAATCTAAAGATATTCTGAGCACTTACTAGCAGATGGCTTGAGTGTTTTTGTGGACAGATGGGGAGTGTATGATACCCAGTGCCCTGCACTTTACTTCTTTTCACTCAGCAGCCTGTCTTTGAGCTCATTCCCTCTCGTTAATAACATTCTCATTTTGTGTGTCTGCTTAGTATTTCATTATGTAGAACAGGTGTCTGCAAACTACAGCTTTTGTGTCCAATCTGGTCCCATGTATGGTTTTTACATTTTGAAGTGGTTGGGAAAAAAATCAAAGACAAATAGAATTTTGTGGCATGTGGAAATCATAGGAAATTTGGTGTCCATCCATAAAGTTTGGGGGACCCAGCCATGCCCCTTTGTTTACATATTCTTTCTGGTGGCTTTTGAGCTACAGTGACAGAGTTGAGTAGTTGCAATAGAGATTGCATGGCCTGCAAAGCGTACACTATTATCTGACTTTTTTGGTAAAAAAAAAATTTGCTGGCCCCTCCTATAGATGCAATAATAGAGTGTTTAATTAATTGATGGGCATCTTTTGCTATTAAAATACAACACTGAATAATCTTGTACAAAGGACATTTCAGTGTGTGAACAGGACTAAAGAATACATTTCCAGAAATGGAATTGCTCACAGAGTTTTAAATTCTCTGTGGCACATGGCATTTTTTCCCTATTTGTGTTAGGTTGCATTAAGGGAAAAAGCTGCGGAGGATCGGGGAGAGTAGACAAGGAAATCTTTCTCTTCTGATAAAATGGTTTGTGGCGTTGACAAAGCCAAGTTCCTGTTTGGAGACCCTGAGAAGAGAGTTTGGCTCCTATTGGGGAGCGGGGGGTCCTCTGTCCCTGCTTCTCTCTCATTCCCCTGACCTCCCCTAAGTGGCAGCCAGAGCCATCTGCAAGCCTCTGGACTCCTTGGTTGTGTGGCTTCCCTTCCTGTGATCCAAAGGTGTAAACCTGAATCTGGGAAAGGAACGAAAGTAAAGGGCACCTTTTAACTACTTGCCAATTGTTTTCCTACCTTTCCACTCAGATTGATTGATTTAAGGTGATTTTTTTTCCTTAAAAGCTCAGAGAACATTGCTTAAGGAAAGCACCCATGTTAGGGGATCTAGCTCTTGACTCACAATGTCACTGTCTGCAGTGTGAGCCTCTGGAGGTCCCTTAGATAGTGCTGGTGAGGATCTGAAAGATTCATGAAAGTGGTTTGTGACAGTAATAGACTAACATCTGAATATGTGCCTTATTTTGTGTTCATCCTCTCATTCAAGAGGGGAAATGATGGGAGAAATATATTATGTCATTTTGCTGTCTCCTCTTTTCTCCTTATCTCTTTCCCTTCTCTCCCTCTCTTCTCATTTTTAAGGCTAGTCCAAAAATACAGGTTATTTTAGCTGCTGTCCTTCACTTAGAAATTTGGAAAATTCTTTGGGTACCTGAGTAGATAACCATGTTGAAATTTGAGATAATAAACTCATGTCTTTTCTTTCTCCCCCTTTTTTTGCCTTCCAATATTGTGAGCAGATTCATATTCAAAGGACCGGGGACCTTGGATTGTAAAACCAGTGGCCTCCTCCAGGGGGCGGGGCGTCTACCTGATCAACAACGTAAGTGTGTAATGGGTGGCATTCTTGACTGTGTGTTCTTCCCTTTGTGTCAGCTACGTGTGCATTCAGAAGTGTGCTTTGAGGGAGGGCTTGAGTCTGCTGCTCACCTTCCTGGCAGTAACCTCCTCCCATGCCAGCAGTTACTCTATGGCTGATGTCACTTGATTGAATTTAGGGGGAGGGCAGCCTTTGGTGTCAACAGAAAAGAAGTACTTTTGCTGCTTTCAGCATTCTGTCTTGCACATTCCTCCACACTAAGCATCAGCTGGTAGCACATACATTTAATTCCTATTGTGAGGAGAACTGTGGGTTCCTGCCCTCAAGATCAGCAAGCAAATTAACCGTAATTTAATTCAGCATGGCATCCTTGCTGCTCCTCCCAGCCCCACTTCTTCCTCCTCATCTGCTTCTTTTTTCAGAAGTCATCAGTATCTTGATTCTTTGCCAGATCCTCATTAAAAGTTGTTTTCCAATTGAATAGATATACAGAGTAAATAAAATAAAGTCTTAACCCCTGTCTCACTCCTTAGACTTTGAACAGTAGTTAGTAACTTAAGGCAGCTGATCTGTGTTTTACCTTTTCTCAACTTTACACTTTGTTTCTTAATTCTCAGTTTGATATGCACTGCACTCATACCACCTCCTACCCTCCCTTCTACATTCCATCTCTAAGTTCAATTACTTTTTTATTGTTTTTATATTTTAAAAGTTTATCATGTTTACATTCGCTTCAATAACTGTGATTCAGTTTCTCTGCTTTATAAGTTGAGTAAAAAATGTAAACTTATAGGAATTTTACAGATGGGAATTCTGAAATTTAATCAGTATTTCAATCTGGGTCTTTGTTCATTCTTCCTCCTGGACGTTTGGTCAGTCCTTTCAGTTTAGAAACTAGTGTTTTTCTTTAGTTCGGGAAAATCATTCATTTTTTTTGTTTTGTTTCTGCTTCTGAAACTCCTTTTTGAAGCATTCTGGGTCTTCATGTCAACTTTTTTTCTCATTTTAAATTCTCTGTCTTTTCCCATCATTATCTTCTGGATTACCAGTTTGAGTGCTATCCATTTTATCATTCATTCCATCTTCTGTATTTCTATATTGGCTCTCATAATGTAAAAAAACTCTTTTTTTCCAATTTGCCTTTTTTTTTTTTTTCTGGATAACATCTTGTTATTGCCAGCTGGTCTTTCTGACCATACGAATTGAAAGCTTTTTAAAGGTCGCTTTTGTTCCATGACTTTTCTTGGACTTTTTTTTTTCTTTGGGTTTTCTCAATTTTAGTGACCTTCAGTGTTGAGTGATACTAATGAACAGAAGACTAGACTGATTGAAATTGACAGCCGGCCTGTGTTTCCCCTGCTGTTGTGTAGGACCGATTCCCTGGACAGGAGGGCGGGCTGAGCGTTGTACCAAGGGCAAGGCGTGTTGACTGTCAGTCCACACCTTAGGTTGATGTGGGTGAGGATCGTTGCCTCTTCTCTCTCCCTTACCAACACAGTACTGGCCTGATTGTGGATTTAAAGGAAGTGAAGGAGGAAACAGAACAGGCTGCATCTTGAAAGCAGGACTCCATCTTGGGCCGGACTGTGGTCTTTGAGCTATATGCCCAGTATCTATGAAAATGACATACCACCTGGAAAACCAGACCCCCGATGGAAGAGCCCCAGGGCTCATACCTAGACTCTCCATCTCCTAAAAGAATGCCCTAATTATCTGTGTACCTGAATAGAATCATAAATTCTGTTATGTTTGTTGGGCTATGACCACAGACCTATTGATAATAGTCCACTGTTAACTATCTAGGCTTAAGGCATACTAATCACAGGTTAGCTTTGATTGTATCTTTCTTTCCTTTGTTCAGACTAGTTTCAGAGAACTTGGTGAGGCAGGTTTGAGCAAGTACATTTAGGGTTTATAAGGGGTCGGGGTCTTTGGCTAAGAGGAGATTCTGCCTAGGGCCCGTCAGTGTAATAATCTGCACTCCGCTATCTGCATTGTCCTGCTGAGTGAGTTTCCTGGAACGCGTGGCTACAACAGAGAGTTTGGCGATTTCCCTCTGGGGCCGTGCTGCCCTTCCCCTGTTCTCCCTTTTTTGGGCTGCCATGGGGCTGCAGAGTCCCCCCTCTTTCAGATCCCTGCGCCCACCCACCCAGACATCCTCCCGTGAGGTTTTATTCTGAGGGCTAAGCTGTGGTTGTTGAAGGCCTGTTGACCGCAGTGTTTTGAACACCGTTTGTTAATTCATTATCCGATTCTTGTCCCTTGGCTCCCTCCTGCTCTCCATATGTGAGTTCACTGCCAGCTTGGAACGTCTCAGAGGCCTTCTTGGGAAGATTACTCTCCCCTCTGTGATAATGTGGGGCTGGGTCTTCCTCTGCTCTGTTTTCTCAACCTGTTCCCGTCTGCTTTCTGTCTTTCAGGATTTCCTTAAACCTTTGGTCTTTTGTTGATTCCTTTAACTGTTTTCTAGCCTTGTTATTTATCATTTCATTCTTTTAAAAATATCTTCTCTGTCCTTCCAATGGGGCCTTGGAAGGGAGGAGAGCACGAGATGGATGTTGTGTGTATAGTTGGTAAGCCGTCTCAAATTTCCCATGTCTCTTTCTCTGCACACAATCTGAGCTATTTTCTATACGCGCAGAAACTGATTTTCTGAGGGGTCTTTCACATGGGAAAATCCTCAAAGTCAGTCTGGACTGAAAACTGTACAGTAGGCACTGATAGCCAGACCTTCTATGCTGCAGAAATACAGTGGTTCTGATGCCTGCTCCTTGCCCCTGGGTCACTCCAGAGACCTTCTGTCCAGGGTCTCTTGTGGACAGAAGGCCCTGGTCATACGCCGCAGAGCTCTCTTTTCTTGTTTCTGTTCTGACCTTGGTGTGAAGGCTCCTGTCCAACAGCTTTTCCTCCAGCTCCGTGCCAGGAGCTCCAGTGTTGTTTGAATCTCATAGACGGCCCTCGTTTGGGTTTGGCTTTGAGCTGCCAAGGGAAATTGCTATTGAAAGTCAGCTGTGGTACAAGCTAGCTCTTTATTTTCTTAGACATGAGTCAAAAAGAATAGGATCTATTCCCAGCTCATCTGGGACTTTTTTCTCTTGGAATGCTCTTTTGCCCTGGTGATTTGTTATTTTAAAATCAACGTCATAAAGAATCGAAAAGTTAAACTTTGCTTGGTGGGGCTGAGAACCCCGCACCCTGACTCTTCCCTGTCTCATAAAGGGGGTGACAAGTCTTTAGAGAATGCCTTTGGCAGACTCTCCTCCTGCCTCCCACCTCTCCCTAGGCTGACTCCCTGGAGACCCCCTGCAGAGATCAAAGTACTTGGCGGGACCCTTTGCCTGCCCCCTCCTCCTCAGTGAAGCTTTGGAATGAGTCTGATGCTTTGAGGTCTTTGGTGGAGGTGCCAGACAGAAGCCTGGGGAGATGCCAGCAAGCACCAGGGGAGCTGGCAGCATGTGAATGTAGTGGGAAAATAGTCCCAATTTTTCTCCAGATCTGGAA
>ML664173.1:15005700-15093135 GCA_007570785.1 Antilocapra americana | reverse complement strand
ACACACACACACACACACACACACACACACATCACATCTTACCCAGACCTACAAACCATACAGTTAATACACTCCTCTCCCTCCCTACACACACACACACACATATCACACACACACACACACACACACACACACACACACAGCCTCACCATCTCCTCTGTTCCATACCTGGATCCTTTCCCATGGAATATGTGACCCATTAGCCAACTGGATGAAGTAACTCTTTCCAAGGCTGCTGCCTGCTTTCCTTTTAGACTTGAGGGGGATGGAGAGGGAGGGCTCTGCTGGAGGGTCTGCGAGCCCCACTAGTGTGATGGGTGAGGCGTGGCGGGGTGGGGCAGAGGTAGGTGTGAGGGCCAAGTAAAAACCTTGCCCTGTCTTCCCGCTGGAGCCAGAAGGGCCTCTCATTAAAAGTTCCCTATAATAGTCATAACCTTTTGGAAAATATCTGCAAACAGCAACTTTTGCCATTACGAGAAGAGGATAAAGGATAGAAAAAGCATCCCTTTCATGTAATACTGAAGAGAGGAGTGTGAGCTCCTACAGGTGGGAGCGTCTTGGCTGGTCTTAGTGCTGAACTCTTAAACTCTGGAAACACAGCATAAAGGAGCAGAGTTGTGTTTGCTCCAGCTCCTTCAGTAACCGTGACTAAATGCCATATTTTCCCAATTTAGCGTATTCAAATCAAGGAGGGAAAAGATCTGGTGTTTTCTGATTAAGGTATGAATTTGATTATGGAAGTCAAGTTTAGCCATCCGTGTCTCACACATTATCCATGGTAAATACAATACGCGTATCTTCTCTGAAATTTTGAAGTGTCAGGAGAGTTAGGGTTAGGAGAGTATTTAGGTCACTGTTCACCCCTCTGCTTGTGAATATAATTCTCCACAGCTCTCTTGTTTCTGTCTGCTCTCATATCTTGCTGTTCAACAGATATTTAGGACTTCCCTGCTGTGTGCCAGGTGCCAGCCTGCCTGAGGAGTAGGGATCATCTCCTAATTCTTATGTCTCTTTATTGTAGGAGTAGGGATTGTCTCCTAATTCTTATGTCTCTTTACTGTAGGAATAGGGATTGTCTCCTAATTCTTGTGTCTCTTCATGATAATTGAATGCGCTGAATGATATGAGAGGTACATGGCATGCCATGAGGAATGCTACTGAATTGTGGCACTCAGTAGATGGAACTACACAGATACTATTGAGTTCGCAGTAATAATAATAACTGATATTTCTTGAGCATTTACTATGTGCCTACCACTGTACCTCCCAAATACCTCCCTTAGTCTTTTTTTATGAGAATCCTAAGAGGTCGTTACTATTCCCTCCTTAGTAAGTGGAGATTTTAACTCAGGCCTGGCTGATTCCAGAGCATACCCTCCTGACTGCTGTACCATTCTGTCTTACAATAACTTAACAGGTACCATGAGCTTTAAAGTCGAATTAGAAAAATGGATGTGTTTCCAACCTTCCCGACAATTCAGATTCTTGGCTTTAGCATACTTAGGAGGGCAATTTGAGCTTAGGATTTACATCATTTAAAATGAGTTAATTGGGGGTGGATGAAAATATCAAGAAGATATTTGGATGAAACTATCAAAAAGGCTTGAGGATATCAAAGAGATTTCATTAGTTGCTTATCTGTATATTACAGTATACAAAAAACAAAACAAAACAACTGTATTCAAAACCATTCTTTTCTTCTGTGAACTTACAGTTTAGTTCCTAATGCTGATAGAAATGAGAGGTGTAGACCTTTGAACAAGTTATCTGAATAGTGTAAGAGATTATGTTCTGCATAACTCAAAGGACAAATGTATATAATGAGGAAGGAAAGAGGAAATGAACATGGACATTAGATAGAGTGTCATAGAGTGAAGACCATTACCAGTGTCCTCTCTGATTCCAAGGAGAGCTGGGTGGTCAGGTTGGGTGGTCATGTGTCTGTTGTAGCCGGTAGGTGTTACTTAGTAGAAAAAGAGCTTCAATTGTTTACTTTCAGGTTTGGAACACAGCCTGTAGCTTGCTGCTTTGTACTGTGATTGCATCAGTTCTTACACACTAAGTTGACTCAAAATAGAGATAGTCTGTGTGAGAAACTGATCAGGAAATGATGTGGGTGACCAGAGCCAGAGTATGAATCAGTAGTGATGTTGTAGTGTCCGTATGACGCATAGAAATGGCTTGTGAAGCTGTGAGATGGCAGCAGTGGGAAATGAGAGGGAAATCTTATCATCTTCACCCCTGGGTCACAAAATTATCCTTTTAAAAACAAACAAACAAAAAAAACCCCTGTAGTACTTAGGATAACAATACATTTTTATAAAGACAAACTTTTGAATTGGGGGGACAGTTATTTTAGGTCAGAACTTGGGAGAAAAGGTGAAAATAGTGCTTAAGAACTGAGTTTCTGAAGCAGACTGTCTGGGTTCAGATGGTGCTCTATCACTTCTTAGCTTTGTGACTTTGAGCAGTTTCCTAACCCTCTCTGACTCGCCCCTCATCTGTAATATTTGGGTGGTGTTATGCCTACCACGTGGGTGTTGGATGATGATTAAATGAAATACTTGTGAAGGATAAAAACAATGTTGGCACATAGCAGATGTTCAGTACATTTATTAATTTTTTTTTTCCTGCTAATGTTAATAGTGTGTCTGTTGCTGCTATTATAGCTGTTATCTTCACAGTTATCATTAGAGACACTTTCCTTTTGGAGTCCTTTTGTCCTGTACGGATTGTGGTGACTGACAGCTGAGTTTTCTGTCTTCATCTCACTTGGAGTTGTTCTGTTCCAGATCTTTAATCAAGAATCTACAGTAATTTCCTGTTTCCCACTATGTTCAGTCTACATCCCTCTTACCAGGGGTTTAAATCTCTTTGCCAGTGGGGTCTTCCTTTCTAATTATCTAACCATATTTTTCATTATTTCCCAATTGAGTCTTTGAGCCCCAGGTCACTGAGCCTGCCCGCTCTCCTTTCTCCCTGGGCTTTGTCTTTCCACACCGGCCTCCTTCCCTTCCCACCGTGTGCGTGCTAGCTTTCGACACTCCCTTCTGAGCCCACTCATCCTGAACCGGCCTTGGTACTCCCAGCAGGTCTGCGTTCCCACTGGGCAGCCTCGTCTCACACTGTAGACCTGCTGCTTTGTGTTCTCTTAAATTCTGTATTTTGCTGTCTCTCTCCCCACACATCAGACTCTTTGGGAGCAGGGCTTGGGCTCTGTGAGGGCACGGATGGCATCTGTTTTCTTCATCACTGTATCCCCAGTGCCTTATGCAGCGCCCATCAGTACTCATTTATTGTATAGACAATTCTTTTTCATTGAAAAAAGAGATCTAGTTCAGTCCTTACCTACAGTGGCGCAGCAAGCACCATTAAGTGAATCAACGAAACATCCATCCCATTTCGTGGGGAAAATGCCAGAATCCTTTGTACAAAGATCTGTAATTTCTCTGAGCAACTTGATGAAAGCCTTCCTGTAAGAATAATGGTGGTATTTTAAAATATCCAACGTGCTTTATTTACATCTGAGTGAAGGCAAGTTTTTGTTTATTTAAGTAACTTTTATTTTCTTGTTATGTTAAATATTTAATATCATGTATAAAAATCTTTAAAGCTGTTTCGGTTCTGTTTATTATGTGAGAGGTTGCTGTGTAAATCCTGCCCCTCCCTGTAACTGGATGGCCAGTTAATATACGGATAGCTTAGAGGGAGAGTTTCCTTAGAGTTTTAGTTTTCTACATTGTCATTTCTCAAAGGTTAAGAACTTTGCTTCTTTACTGTAAGTTAGGTTTCCTTTGCATTTCTACCTTTCATTTTTCTCTCTGCTCAACAGCCAAACCAGATTTCCCTGGAAGAGAACATCCTGGTCTCCCGTTACATTAACAACCCCCTGCTCATAGATGGTGAGTGGTGATTAGGCCTTTGACTGGATTGGGCTAGATCTCACTAATTTTTTTTTTTTAAACATTTTTATTGTCTTCTCTAGTAACTGTTTATTAAGCTAGTGTGAAATGCTTGGCAACTGTGGCTCCAGAGATGAAGCTGGTTGCTTACCTACCTCGTGGGATTATTTTGAAAGAATAAAAAAATAGTGTTTTCTGTTGTTATAATAGTAACAAATATGTATGAAAACTATATATATGTTTATGTGGTATAATTATTACTTACCCTCAAAGGGAAGGTATGTGGGCAGTGTATGTTTCTCGGGGGAGAGGACTGTTTTCTCCTTCATGTTTCTTTGTTACGGTTGTCCTGTTCAGTTCTGTAACAGAAAACCAATGAGCCTAGTTTTTCCCCCCCGTGCACCCTGATTTTTTTTTTTCTAGATTTCAAATTTGATGTGCGCCTCTATGTGCTGGTGACTTCCTACGACCCTCTTGTCATCTATCTCTATGAAGAAGGATTAGCTAGGTAAGAGACCCTTGGGTGTAGGGCGTTGTCAATGTGAGTTGACCCACAGAGGAGTGTATTTAGGTCAGGTCGTCGTTCCTGTTGTATTCAACTCAGCGAAATAGGAATGTCCCCAGATGAGCTTCAGATTACAGAAATCAGTCTTACTTGCATCCACAGTCTTGCCTGCATATCCACGCACATGAGTAAGCCTGTATATGTACATACTTACCTTTCCCAGCCGGGATCCAGGATCACACCGTGCTTTCATGCAGTGGTAATAAGGTAGGAAGATTCTCAGGCCACTGTGCTTCACGAGTGGTCTAGAAAGGAAAAAAAAATCCCCCATGTACATAGCTGTTATATACCAGACATTTATTGTAATGCTCACAACAACTTTAAAGTCGAAGTAATTTTGCAGATGAAGGAACTGAGGCTTAGAGAGTTAAGGAAACTTGAAGTCACTTCCCTGACGTCTCCAGCTGGTTGATAGTGGAGAGAGAATTTAAACCCCTGGATCTGACTCCAGAGCTGAAGGCCTGAGCTGTTTCATGACCTCTTGTATTTAAGAGAGGGGAATTAGCCACTTTTTTTTTTTTTAACTTACAAGCCTTTAATATATTTTTAGGGATTTTACACACACACACACACACACACACACACAAATATATTTCTGTTTTTCTTGAGGTACCTTGTAGGTTTTAAGGTGGTGTGACTTACAAAATAAAGTTCAGCTTAATTTGAAGTCTCACTTCCTGCATCCATAGAATTTTACAAGTGACAGCTGTTATTTTAGACCCCTTAAATTGTTTAAAATAAGGGTATAACTTTGGTGTGCTTGTGTTCTTTTCTCCTACAAAACTAATATATATATATGTATATATATATATATAAATTTTTTTTTTTCCAAGTAGCTTGCTCTGAAGTTCCTTATATAGCGGAGTACTTTAGGACGTGGTTTGCCTCTGTAAAAAGCATGGCCTGTATGTGTTTCTGTGAATGTACTTCAAAGATGAGAAATACCATGAATAAAAGAAGGCTATCTATTTAATTATTGGTGCTTTGACACATATTATTGTATTCTGATAACTGTTCTTTTTGAATCATATTTTAATTACTTCTTAGACTCAGACATTTTTGATAACATCCTGTCACTAGAGTCAGAGGGTGGGAGCAGTTAAGTGGCTTCTGGCTGCTTGAGCCGAGTCTCGCCTTTACCTCTAGGTGGCGCTGACAGCATTCATGAGCCCGGCCATATTCCTCACTAAGATTTCTGAGTTTAAATCCTGGGAACACTGACAGCCACCGGAGCACCCTAGTTCTGCTCTCTGGTTCCTTGAAAATTGAGGGGGAGAAAAACGAAAACATTTCTCGGTTTTAGATAAAGGGCTGAACCAAGTGTCTGGGCCCAAACTACTAACTCTAATCAGATTTTCCTGGAAAAGTTTTCTGTAGTGTTTTGAGACACTTGTGCTCTCAGATTTTGATGTATAGGGATAAAAGCTGAGTATATTATCTAGAATTAGAAGACGGTGAAGTCTAGACGCTTCTGCTCAGGTGCATAAAGTGCTGAGGGTTTCCCTTTTGTCATTTGACATGTCTGAGCTTCCCTCATGTGTGTGCATCATGAGCTTCTCCTCTACTCATCCTCATTTAGCTTGTCTCCTGTACCCTTTTCAGGAACGGGTTGTGTCCTGCCATAAACTGGACTTCTTTCTTTCTTTTTTTAACTTTTAATTTTGTATTGGGGTATAGCTGTTCGACAGCACTGTGATAGTTGCAGGTGAACAGCGAAGGAACTTATTCTCCCCCAAACTCCCCTCCCACCCAGGCTGTCACCTAATTTTGAGCAGAGTTTCATGTCCTATAGTAGGTCCTTGTTGGTCATTCACTTTAAATATTTTAAGCCAGCTGTGAATGTCCATCATCATAATTATATTTCTGCTAAATGTCATTTATTGTGCTTGTCACAGAATTAGGAAAAGATGACCTGGGTAGACGCCCGTAGCCACACAAAGCAATCTTCATGTTCTGACATTCTTGTTCTTTGGTAGTTGGGGGAGGAGTCACGTGGAATGTGAGGATCAACACTGAATATCTAGTCTAGACTGGACTTCTTGAATGGGGAAAAGACCTCAAGGTTATGCTCACTGTTTTTCCAGGATCTCATTGCACTATGTTTTGCATATTATTCCAAAGGTATTTCACCCACAATATTAACAACCAACCAACAATTGGTAAAATTTGGTGTCATTCTAAGCCTCAGTCATTCAGATATGAAATGAGAGCAGTACTGATATTTATTATAGAGTTTACTACAGACGTGCAAGTGCTTTGGCTGTTGGGTGTGTGTTGGAAGTCAGAAACCACTGAACTGAGTGACTCTTATCTCTTGCCTCCAGCTGAAACTGAGTGTGTGTGTATATATATATGTATATATATATATGTATATATATATGTATATTTTAAAAATGGATGCTCTTTCTCAGAATAATTTGGAAAACAACTTTGTAAAAATTTGGATTAAATTGAACCCCCAAAATGTGAATTTTCAAGGCTTTGGCTTGTTTTACCTAAAAGTATAGGGGACTATAAAACCCTTACAATAGTACATTATGATAGGCTATTAGTCCTGGGAGGGTGCATTGCTGTGCACAATAGTTTCCATGTGCCTAAGTCCTTGTGTCTTAACCACTGTGTATCTTGGCATTCATCTGCTGCTTTTTAATCCTCAGAAGCTGTTTGACTGTGTCATTACATTCAACAATAGTCTACAGCATCTCCAGCTCTGCAGCCTCTAGTAATCTTGGGTCACGTGTGTTTTAAATAGACATTACTGAAGATAATCAGTTCGGGATGAGATCACTAGACCATTTTACTTTGAGGCTCAGCAAAGAAAACCATAATCTTCCCTAAAGAGACAGAACCAGTGGCAATGTAATTGTTTTCCTTCTTTAGTAAGAAAGAATGAAAAGTGAAGTCGCATCCAACTCTTTGTGACCCCATGGACTGTAGCCTACCAGGCTCCTCTGTCCGTGGGATTTTCCAGGCAAGAATACTGGAGTGGGTTGCCATTTCCTTTTCCAGGAGATCTTCCTGACCCAGGGATTGAACCCCAGTCTCCCGCATCGTAGGTAGACGCTTTACTGTCTGTGCCACCAGGAAAGTCTTTAGTAACGAATGATTTTATCCCTTATCACTTCCATTTGGGGCCTCAAAATTCAAGTTTAAGTGACAGAAAGATTAAGTTCATTTCGCAAGACAGTTCTGTGAAATAAGAATTTTGTGCAAATTCTTTACCTTCTTAAATTTGCTAAAGAAAAAGACCCTAAGTAGGTTCTTTCTAGATAAATCATTTGATTTGTCCTTGCTTTGTTTACATAGGAAGTAGAAAAACTCACATTGTTTTCTTATATGTGAGCCAATTATTGAGATGTTTTAAAAAAAAACTGTGTTAGTGGTATTCGAGTCCAGCATTTTGCCCCTTCCTACTTACGAGTTTCACGTGTGTATTGTTGCTGTTTTGCACCAGCAGGGGACACTCAAGTTTCCAGAGAGGGGTGCTGTTCTCTACCAAAATGGTGTAGGTTCTTTTTCCTGTCATAGGTGGAATCCAAAAAGACTTTGTCCTGGATTTTACAGTTTTAGGTGGATCCAGTTTGACGAGGCCCTTTTGAAGACAAAACTAATAGCCAACTTTTCACTGAAACAGGAAAAATAAAAAGTTGAAAAAAAAAAAACAAAAACGGAAAACCAGATTGAGTTGAAAACCAAATGTGCTGTCCAGTGACCCAAAGATAGGTAGCGCTGGCCACTGGGGGGAAATGAAAGTGCCCATCCAGGGAACCAGGAGAGTTCCACCCACGCTCTGGACTGGGAGGAGGGGACCCTGCCAAGGCCCAAGCTGGGGACCGCCCCTCTTCTGCCTGGCCATATTATTCAGTGGAAATTGAGGAAAGATCCCAGGGCGTTTGTAATGCCTCTCCCTTCCTCCCCCACCCCCAGTTCCTTCTTCAGTAGCCTTCCTTGCTAATTAACACTGGCTCCGCAGGGATATTTACCTTTTCTCTGCTGGATTCCTGTGGTTTTGAAAGAATTCAGGTACTTGCCGGTTGCCAAGGAATTCAGATTACCTCACAGGCTGCACTCTGTCCAGAATCTGCCACCGCTGCGAGAGGGGGGGGAAGAGACACCGACCAGGAGGAGAAAACCCTCTCTAGCGCTCATTGTCACCCTCCCTGGCAGGCCCCGGCTGTTTGTGAAGCTTGAGTCATTTCTGGCTCCAAAGAGCAGGGGATCAGGCTGGTAATCCCCTCCCAGACGGCTCCGCAGGGCGCTGCCTAGTCAGTGCAGCACCTTGGCAGTCTCCCGGCGCAGCTGGTTGACAGCAGATCAGAGAGCTGGTGGGCCTCTCGTCCTCTTCCATAAGATTTTTCTGGGTCAGGCCGGAATGAAGCCCAGTGGCTTCTGGCAAGACTGCCCGAGGTGCCGTCTCTTCGTCCGCCAGGCCTTGCTGGCTCTGAACGGGTTCCACCTGCTGAAAGATAACACGCTTGCCACATCCAGGGTCTCCTGAGAGCTGGCCTCCTCTTGCTTTGTACAGTGGTGGTGAATGTTTGTGAGAATATGTAGCTATCAAAGCAGGGTCGGGGGTGCGGAGCTAACTGTCCTCCGTCCGGACTCCCTATGACTCTTGACAGTGGTGTCATAGTCATAGAAGAACAAAGTAGTTTTTGAATGAGGGAAGAGAGTTTGCAGAGACCCCACTAACTCTGTGATTTCCTTTCCCGTTGGAGTCTCATGTTGGTCAAGTTCCTGAATGAGCAACTCCGAGCGGAGTTTTAGTTAGTGCTCATCGGTACCTACTCTATGTCCTAGCGCCAAAATCCTTTCCTTCACATACACACTCAGGAGGTTGAGACAAATTATTATCCTTGTCTTGATTCTTACTGAGAAACATTAGAAAGCAAAAAGGAAATGTTTCTGATTTGAGAATGTATTGTCAGAATAAAGATTATATATGTTTTAGTGTCACACACACAAAAAAGAGAGAGAAAATGGCCTATAGTTCTCTATTCATCAGTAGGTTGTGAAATAGTACCAAGGTTTCAGATTTGGTAAAGAAAGCAGACATCCCCCTACCCTACTGCCTCCCTTTTGGTTTTCTACTCTTTCTTTATTTTGTTTTAAAAGTCAAGGCTATGAAATTATGTCTTAAGGTGGTGGTTTAGTCGCTAAGTCATGTCTGACTCTTGCGGCCGCATGGACTGTAGCCTGCCAGGCTCCTCTGTCCTTGGGATTCTCCAGGCAAGAATACTGGAGTGGGGTTGCCATTTCTTTCTCCAGGTTCTGTCTTGAGAACTGTTCCTAAATCTCCATCTCATTAAGAGGGAGGTTCAAGACTTAATTCATGATGCGAATTTCAGTATGTGTTAGGAGAGAAGTATTTATAAACTTGTTGTTTATTTGCTAAGTCATGTCCAGCTCTTTGCCAGGCTCCTCTGTCCTTGGGATTTCCCAGGCAAGAATACTGGAGTGGGTTGCCGTTTCCTTCTCCAAGGAATCTTCCGAACTCAGGGATCAAACCTGAGTCTCCTATGACTCCTGCACTGGCAGGAGGATTCTGAGCCACTGGGGAAGCCCATCTAGTAGGGTAGTTTAATTCTAGTAAAGAAACTTGTTGAAGCTTTCAGACCTAAATAGAGTGAGGTTTGATCTGTGAAAATCTGAATCACAAGTCACAAACCAGAATGCTTACAAGCACATTCACTGAGTAAGTTGGCTAGGTAGAGACTGGAGAACAGTAGATCAGGTGTCCCACCTGAAGGGCATTCACCGTTTGTTCAATGCAGTAAGTAACTGATGTGTGGTAGTGCAGGTCCTATGGTCTGAATGTGATCTCCCAAGTTCGTATGTGGAAATCCTAACCCCTCCCCTCCAAGATATTAGGAGGTGGGGACTTTGAGGGGGATTAGGTCATGAGGGTGAGGCCTTCATGACTATGATTAGTGCCCTTTTATAGGAGGTCCTGGAGAGATTCTTTACCCCTTCCACCTGGTGAGGACACAGCAGGAAGGGGCTGTCTGTCTGCCTGCATCTGGACCCGGACTTCCCGCCAGTGGAAATAAATTTCTGTTATTTATAAGCATCACAGTTTATGCAGTTTATGGTATTTTGTTATCGCAGCCTGCATGGACTAGAACAGGTGGTATTGCCAAATCTTCTGGCTATTTAAGGGAGGCTCAAAAAATCTAGATTTTTATTGAGAAACTTATTTTTGTTGAGAAAATTGAAAGTTTTTAGACTTTTAATTTTGAAACCATTTTGATGTTATAGAAAAGCTGTAAGAATAGTATGAAGAACTGCCTTTTCCCTTTTGTCTGAGAACCCGATTCAAATTTGGCCAACTATCCTGATAGTTTTCTTTATAATACAAGTGTCCAAATTCAGGATCACACATTGTATTTAGCTGTTGCGTCACTTTAGTCTTCTTTGATTTGGAACGTTTACTCTGCCTTTCCTTGACTTTCATGACCAGCATTTTTGAAGATTTAGGCTGATCTTTTTGTAGAATGGCCTTCAATTTGGGTTTGTCTGTTATTTTTTAATAATTAGACTCAGCTTATATATTTTTGGCCAGAATGTCACAGAAGTGATGCCGTGTTCTCACTGCATTAAATTTGATGGTATATGACAATTATTTAGTGGTGTTAGACACTTAGGACAACATCTGGCAGATTTCTCCGCTGTAAAGTTACTTTGTTTTCCCCCTGTAATTGATACATATTAATATCTTGTGAAGAGATACTTTGAGACCATGTAAAATGTCATTCCTCATCTCATTTTCACCCAATTTTAATATTCATTGATGTTTGTTGCTTGAATGAATTATTACTGTGATGGTTGTCCAGTGATGAATTTCTAATCCCATCATACTTTTACTTTTATTATTTGGCATTTTAGTTCCAGGAAGAGTTTTCTCTCCATCCTATTCATTTATTCATTTGTTTATGTACACCAATGTGGACTTAAGGATTCCTGTGTTACTTAATGGGTTATAATCCTTTTCTCTCACGATTTATTTTGATGCTCAAATTGCCCGAGATTTGGCCAGTGGGAGCTCCTGTAAGCCGATTTTGATGTTCTTTTGACATGTCCCCTCATTCTTTAAGCACAAGATATTTCAGGCTCATCATCTTTCTCTGCACCAGCCCTGAATCAACCACTTTCTCCAAGGAGCAGTGGTTGCTTTTAATGGAGGATCAGGTGTATTCATGCTCAGTTATGTCTGTCTCTTTGAGACCCCTTGGACTGTAGCCCACCAGGCTCCTCTGACCATGGGATTATCCTGGCAAGAATATTGGAGTGGGTTGCCATTTCCTCCTCCGTGGGGTCGCCCCCACCCAGGGATTGAACTTGTGTCACTGCGACTCCTGCATTGACAGGCAGACTCTTTACCACTGAGCTGGCTGGGAAGCCCCTTAATGGAGGATAGTACTCGGAAATCCGAATGCAGGTACTAGATATGCTCGTTGTTCTGAGCAGTGTCTAAGATTCATGCAATGGACAGACCTGGGAAGCACGTGTATAGATGTACATGCGTGTACACATGCATAGACATTTACATATTTATTGTGTTCTATGTCTCTGTATTGGAGGTGAATACCTCCAATTTTACGTCAAAACTACGGGATTCATGCTTGTTTTTCCCCCTTTCTGTATTTTTTGTCTTTTTTTTTTTCCAACATTGAGGAATCTGACTTCTGTTATCTTCAACATACTTATTTAGTTAGTTCCCTCGTATGTAGCCAATCTCCAACCTTCCTGTCACCTCCCCATTCAGATGCCCTCCTTGAGTGAACTTTGACCCCTGTGGGGCCCCACCCTGCTTAGATAACCTCCGTGCATTGCCTCTGGGCTGCCTTCCCATCCTGTCCACTATCTTCCTCTTGTGGGCCCTGGCTGCCACTGGGCTTGAGGAAGAAAGATCTGAAGTTTAAATGTTGGCCAAGTTATTCCAGTTTTAAAACAAAAAACAGTCCTTTTAGGTTAATCAGAACTTGGTTATTAGGCCGGATCTGAAACTAATGGGACCTTTGGTCTAGAAATAAGAAGAAAATGTTGGAGAATAGTTATTAGAGATAACTATTTTCATTCTGTTTAAGTGAGAACCATAAGAACTTCCTGGGATAAGAGGAAAGAGACCATGTACGCCTGCCTTTCCTCTACATGGTCTTCTCCGTTCCTTGTTCAGCTAACTGAAATAAAGAAAGTAGCACTTTTGCCCTTTTGGGTAACTTTTCCATTGGTTTTTCATTTTTATTTTCTCTTATTCTTACTTCTGCTTATACTCTGTAGAACTGTAACATTAATAGTCTTGTCCTTGCTGAGGTTTAGAATATAAATGCCCCAGCAAAAAGGAAGACTAGGAAGAAAAAAACATTTTTTTTTTTAGAGATGTAGGCCTATTGGAAAAGGAGTGTAGGGATGACAGATGTGTCGGGTACCAGTTTACGGTTAACTGCCAGGCCTTTGCCACTCTTTTCACATTGTTGACCAAATTAGATCAGATACTTGAATTTAGAAGAGGTGAAAAACCTCTTTCTCTGAAGCAAAACCTTTTCCTCCTTCTAAATCATTATTTTGGGGGAGAGATGGCAGGAGGTATGTCCCTGTGAGGTAATGTCTGGTTGAGGCAGGCCGCCTCTGTGGGGCCTGCATGGGCCCCCCTCACATTGCACAAGAATTCAGAGAATGACTGGTTCCCTCTTCATTGAAGAATCTCTGAAGAGGGAAGGCTGGGATATATAGGTAAGGTTTACTCACCATAGAATGACATGGCTGAAGTTAAGTGATAACTACCGGAAGTTTCTGGAAAATCTGAGGTCCTTCTCATGCAATCAGACTCTTGTCCCTTAGCTGTGCATGCCTGGTCAACATTTTCTCTTTGTCCACATCCTTCTTCCTGGCCTCATGTTTGTTTATTTTAGTTTTGAGGGCTTTTCCTTTTTCCACTCTTCTCTTTTGGCTCTTGTATATTTCTAGTACAGGGAATTAAGGATCAGAGATAGTGGCTGAGTGAGAAGAAATAGAGGAAAGGAGAAATTTTAAATGCTGTCCTTTAATGTGGTAAAAATTCATGTTGACTTCATAGTCTGAGTAAGCACATGTAAATAATTTGTAAATCATATGAAAATAAACTTGTGGCCTTCCAGGATTCTTTTTCACACGCTTGTATGTGCCTCTTGGGACAACCGCTTTAGTGAAGGGGGTGATAACGGTTAGAGTGGTATGTAAACAGGGAGTGATATTTACCATAACCGTTCAACTCGAGTGTCCTTTTGTTGATGTTGAGCATCACTAGAAAGTTTTCTCTCTCCTGGCTACTTCCTTCAGAGGCACATATATTTTATACTTTGGTCTTTTTTTGACAACAGTCCAGCATATCAAATTGCTACTCTGTTTTCAGTGGACTCCGTGTTTAATCCCTCTTTTCACCTTCTTTCCAAATTCAGGAATTAATCCACCCTATAGTTACATTTATGCCATTCTCTAGACCTAGCCTTTGTATGTTATTAATGCTGCCATTATTTTCTTAATTTTATGCATCAGTTTGTCTTTTTTCTGTGGCTCTCAGTTCTAAGTCTATATATTATTGTGCTATCCTTTTTTTTTTTTTTTGGCATAATATTTTCCCTAGAATGCTTTAGTACCAGGTACTGTTGTGTAGACACTCAGGTGTTTCTTGACCAGCTAATGTGCCCTCATCTATAGCATCCTATACACAGTTCACCTGATTGTGAATAAGTTTATTTTCATTTTAATCCTTCCTATCAGACTTAAGATTTTATATCAGAAAACATCCATGGTTAAGAACATGGATTTTGGAGTCAGTGTGATTTGGGGCAAGTTACTTAATCTTCCAAGTCATATTTTAATGTTCATATCCAAAAAATTAGACATACTAGTCCCTACTTCAAAGAATTGCTTAAATGGTTGGATTAAATGTGCTGTTATACGTGAAACACTTAGCGTGGGAGGTGGCACTTAATAAGCACTCAGTGTTTGAGAAGGATGCCACCCTCTCTTTATTAATATCTCATTGATCCTATGTTTCACTGAAGCCCTGTTGCTGATATTTAACCTGTGTCTCTTTTATCAGGTTTGCAACCGTGCGGTATGACCAAGGAGCCAAGAACATCCGGAACCAGTTCATGCACCTGACCAACTACAGCGTAAATAAGAAGAGTGGAGACTACGTCAGGTACCGAGCGCGCCTGAGCTCGGGGCCGGAGCGCTCAGCCTCAGGGGCCGGGGCTGAGAGGTGCACAGTCGCCCTGCTGCACTGGAGGAAGACTTTACCTTCATATCCATGTAACTTAGGGTTGTTTCGTGTAGTTTTGCGGCTCACCTGCTATGGCTTCTCAGTTGATTGCCCGGCTACAGTGTCCCCTTTCTCCACCAAAATAGGTCTGCCTTCCCAAGTTTCGTCTTCCTCATTGTTAAGTTCCCTCACTTGACTCAGGGATGGGAATTTTCTAGGCATGTGAGACTGTTTCGAAGCCAAGAAGTTAAGTCATTTCAGCACTTGGTGACATGTATCAAAAGCTTCAAAAATACTGTGCCCTTTGACCCAGCAATTCTATTTCTAGGAACTTAACCTTAAGAAATAACGAAGGGTGTGCACACAGGTTCAGAGACAAGAATGTTCATCACTGTACGCTGTTGGGGGAAGAAGCAGGCTGCTATACAGTGCTGCCATTTCACTTCTGTTTTGAATACACAGGATAATGAAAGCTGATTTTTTTTTCCCCCCTTGAGGGAGTGTGGGAGAGAGAAGAAAACTAGAAGGATAGATTTTAAAATGTGAATAGTCTTTAACTATAATGGATGGGATTATGGGTGGAGGGTATCTGTCTTCTCTGTGCTTTTCTGTATTTCCTAAGTTTTTCTAAAACTTTTTTATGATCAGGGGGAAAATGTTAGGATTAAATTAAAGAAGAAAAGAAATGAGGCCATCTCAGAAAAAGATTCAGTGGAACAGAGTACCAGCCCAGCTGTGTGGAAATATTCTTTCTGCTCTGTTTTCTTTCATCCTGATAATTTTGCCAGAAAGTGGAAAAATAAAAAAGAAACCCAAACAGTTACTTTCTACTGAAACTAAAAATAGGTCCCTAGAAGGTCCAAGGAAAGAAAGAAAGGAATCTGGACGTGATGGCATAGTTGCCAGAGCTGTATAGATTTCATTAAGTGTCCTGTGACTGGTGTTTGGAATTAGTGGAAGGTACAGTATCCTGGACTTTGGAAGATGGGCAAAGATGCAACTGGCAGGTTGAGGGCTGGTGGTGGGGAGTAAGGGGGCAGCTGTAAAATACAGGTTTCAGATTGCAAAACCCTTCCAGCAGTCTGGGAATGTACCCCATTTGTGGCTGTAGCAGTGGTGTACTTCATTGCTTCAGTCGTTGCCCTGGAGAGTTCTCCTTTGGGTGATGCCACAAAAGGTATCCAAAAAAAGCCATGTCTACCACTTGACAGAAGGGAGTTTGCTTCAGATGCCAACACAGTTCTGTTCAGGGTTAGCTCATTAAAATGCTACACAAGATTAGCTCACTAGCCCAAGAGACTCAGTTCTGGTCTGAAAATGGCCTTAGAGGTTGTTTTGTGGGCACATGTGACATTTACCTCAAAGGCTAGGTTAGTTTCCCAAACCATTCCAGTCTATTAATGCATTGTGACCATTCTTAAATTTGTTCACAGTCACAAATTTGTTCTCCTCATTCATGATGCATCATGTTTAGTTAGGGAGGATTTTGCCTTCTTTCCCCCTACCTCCTTCATTAAGGTGAGCTGTTAATATATGCGTTTTTATTTCGATGGAAGAAATTGGTACAAAGGCAGATATGACAAAAAGGACCAAGAAAAAAAATGGGTGAACGAAGTCAGCAAAGGGAAGATTTTTCTAAAGACTTAAAGGAAAGAATGTTATTTGAAAAATCTTATTTCTAGAGGCAGGCCTAGTTGCCTATGTGACCTTGATCCATGAATCTGTTTTAGTTGTGATGATCCAGAAGTGGAGGATTACGGGAACAAATGGAGCATGAGTGCTATGCTTCGGTATCTGAAACAAGAAGGCAGAGATACAACTGGTGAGTACCAGGCCTTCTTCCTTCTTGACTTCTCTTCTTGTGTAACTTTACTACCGTCTCTTACCAGGAGTCTTTCTCTCTAATTCGGAAAGTGTTGCTGAGATGTCTAGTGGGATCGTTGTCCTTGGTGCTAATTTTTCCTGCCCTTTACAAGACGAAGAACAACAGGCTCACTTATCATGGCTCCCCAAATCCCTTTTCTTGTTTCTAGTATGGAAGACAACTTTTTCCTTAGTCTTTAATGAATTTGTCCTTCGTGAATATCAAAGTGCCCTCACTAAACTACTGTCAGCTTTTTATATGAATATAACAAATTGCCTTATCTCTGTATTGGCCCTGAGTTCAAATTTTCCTAAGGCAGTCTCTCTCATTCATGTTGTTGAATTCGAGAATGGACAGGGTCAAGTTTGAGCACAAGAGCTCTGAATCAGAGTGGACGCAATCCCTGAGCCTCGAGCAGAATGAGAAACAGTGTGCCTACGGCCTGATTCAGTCCTCAAAGGGCAGGGTGAGAGGAGGAGAATAAGGAGAGGGGCAGGCTCCTTTTCCAGTCTGTGTCTGTCTCTTGTTACTGGGGGTCACTCGCGTACATCCCTGAGGACCTTCATTCTCGCCTGCTTCCCTCTGTTCACACACATGCCTTGTCCTGGAGCGCCATTCACAAGACTGCCACGTGGAGACTTCTTTGAATGAGCACATGTGCCTTTATCATTATACTGTGTTCTGGAATCCAGTCCTGACCCATGCATTATCGTGACTTTTTTTTCCCCCTTTGTAGCACTGATGGCCCGTGTAGAGGACCTGATCGTTAAGACTATAATCTCTGCTGAACTAGCTATTGCCACAGCCTGTAAAACCTTTGTTCCTCATCGGAGCAGTTGCTTTGGTAAGGAGACTCAAGAAGCTTGACATATTTTGTGAAAGGAGGCTGGGGAAGTTGGGATGGGATCCTGGGGTAGAGAGGCTTAGTGATTCTACAGGAGTCAAAGGTATGCGGTGAACCTTGTTTTCTTTCTAAACTCACGTAGCGTAGCCTATGTAGCCTACGAAGAGGCCAGTGGTGAGCTTAGTTGGAAGGTCCCCTGAGGACTAGCCGGCTTTCTGTGTGGGAAGCAGGGATTGGAACTAAAAGTGTGGGTCTCTTTCTCGGAGTGCAATCAGAAAAAGTCTGCAACGGACTGTACAGGAATCCAGCTCTAAGAAATATATTCCAGAGCTCTTTGGCAGCCAGACTGGGAACTGTTCCAAGAAGCTCTGGCTGGTACCAGTATGTACTTTCTCCCATTTTCCAACGACTCCTCCTCTTTCTTTTAGTCTTATTTCTAGTGAGTTCCCCCCCACCCCACTGCACCCCTTCTTTCTTCCCTTTCTCCTCCTCCTCCACCCCTCCCCTCCCACCCTTAATTCCCTGAATGCACAGAGAAGGAGCAGGAAACAGTTCACAACTACCAGTCCGGGGAGCCTGTTGCCTACTGACCTGCTAGCTGTGACTGTGGCGCTGTGGGTGCCTGCACCCATTTGCTCTCTGTACAGCCGTGACTCCTCAGTGAAGGCTGGTACGAGTGTCTGTGCAGTCACCCAGACTTTCAGCAGGTGGCAGGCTGTGTTAGTGAAACACAGTAGGATCACTGATGGGGTGGATGATTAAAGGAATACAGTAGTAAGACTGTGGGAGTCCCAGCTTGCTCCAGAGGCAGAATACCAGAGAACTAAAGAGCATGGGTTTTAGAGCCTGGCAGACTTCGTTTGAGACCCATCTGGACCCCTTCTGATTTCCAGCAAGTTCCTCTAATCCTGTTGCCTTGACTGTAGAACGGCAGTAATGAGGGTGCCTACCTTCTGAGAGTACCCTGAGATCAAATGAATCGATCTCAAGTGCCCAGCACTTGGCCTGTGTTGGCCCTTAGTTTGCACTCCATAAAAATGTTTTTTTTGTTATTTTTGAAATTAGGCATTATACTTCTTGATCTCTTTAATATTAGATTATCATAGCAGTCTATACTTGAGGGGCATTCAATAAAGGGAAGTGCTGAAACTCTGAATAGAAGATGGTAGATAAACTAGGACCTAAACTTATGTAGGAAAAGAAGAGGTTACGATGTCTGTGTATCTCTTTTAAAATGCAAATATGTTCGTGTCTCCTAAAATCCTTTAGCAGCTCCCTAGACCTAACTTACAAATAGAAACTTGGTAGGGCTTTGACGTTTCTAAGGATCTGATGCCAGCTGACTTCTCTGGAGTATCGTTTCCCCCCTTACACCTCAGAAGCCAGCGGTGCCCCTGAGGACTCCGTGCCCTTGGGTCTCTGCATAAATGCCGCTGTCCAGCTAGAAGACGCCCCTCCTGTCGGCCCTGCACGCTCCTGCTTGTATCCTGAGACTCGGCTTGACGTGCCCGCTGCGGGAATCCGGGCCCGGCCAAGTGCGCTGTTGCACCTCCCTGCTCATGCTACCCTGTACTCACTCCTCTGTTCTCTTCCTGTCAGTAGCCACCGAGCTTATCTTCTTAGCAGTCACCATGTCTCCCCTTCCCCTCCGTCTCTGCTTCTGCTGCACCGAGCCTTTCACCATCTCCCTGGCCTTTGCGGCTCCTCTCCTCACCCCTGTGCACCTGCTTATCCTGTGCCTGAAATATCTTTCTCCTGTTACTTCACCTGAAAGATGACTGACTTCTTTCAAGATGAAGTCAAGTATCCCTTCTTCGGTGATGTCTTCCCCGTCTTCCCATCCCAGCTAGCCTCCCTGACCCCAGTCCTTCGTTCGGTCTGCCGCAGCCCCTCCGTGTCCTCTGGTTCCCGTGTACATGTGGCTCCCACACTGGACTGGAAGCTCCCTGAAGACGGCAGCGTCTCCCTTGCTTTTGCTCCTTCTGTGCACAGCAGCATTTTTTGCTTTTGGGGGATGTCTGGAACATGTTTATTGAATGAATGGTTGGTTCTTGCTTCAAATGCCTTGAGGTGGCCTGACGGTAGGCTTCCCGATGGAACGGGTATGGTCAGGGCTTAGAGCTCTTAGAGTTATTGCAGACTTTTTGAGGAGGGGGCATGGGAACTATAATTCCAACCGCAGAAACCTTATTAGATTAAAAAAATAGGTATTTCTTTTCCATATCTACGTGGCCTTTCTATGAGAGTGAATTTCTAGTAGCTCTTAGTGTGAAAATCTTTCTTCTAGAAATCATCAAAAGCTCTTCTGAATGTTTTCTATTTTATTTCATTACCTGATTGCCTTTTGGAAGCTTAAGAATTTCTTGATTTTGATGGCATTAGAAGTTCTGATGAGAAATGAGCAGTGACTTTCTCTGACTCAGTGAAATACCCTGTAAGACTATTTCATCAGCCATGCGTCTCCTTCCTGGCTCCCTGCTTGTGTTCAGTTTTAATAAACTGAGTGCATCTGGAGTTTTTTAAACTGTTGACTATCTTCTTGGCTTTTGTGGTTCTAATTCCACTTCCTGTCGGCCCTGGGATTTTGTATGCCTTGTTAACCTCCCCCCATCAGAAATGATTTTGTATACGTGTGTGTATTTGTGTGAATCTCTTTGCCTCCCACTGGTTCCCAACCTCCCCTGGGGTTTAACTTACAAGGAATAATCTGTTTTTTTTTTTTTTCCCTTCTCTTTTTCATTTGTTTTAGAGTAAACAGGAATTGAGAGCTTCCCAGAAGAATTTGGCTTGAACAGGGCATTGGTGTTTTAGAGGAAGCCGATAGTTGGGTGATGGGGTTCGCTATATTCCTTTGGTTGTTCTGCCCTTCCACATCATGTGATTCCTTGCCAGGAACACTCCCATTAGTATCTAAGTGTTTCTGGCCTATGATTTTTTCCCCACCCTACCATTTGTAGTGTCCAGCAATGTTTCCAGGTACCTTCAATATTCCCATTCTTTTGTTTACTTATGCAGCTAACTTTTCTCAGTTCCTGCTATGTTCAAGATGTAGATGATAAAGTGGTGGTTTAGTCAAACCAAATTTTACATGGGCCAATATACACAACCAAATTTTACATGGGACAGTATGTAAACCAAAACAAATTTTACGTGGGACAATATACACAAACCAAATTTTACATGGGACGATATACACGAATATCTGCATTGTGTTAATAGCATTTAAATGTAGCCCTAGGAACCTTCACAAGCTACCAGAAACTTAGCCACTTGGTGCCTTTTAATAAATCTGTACACCTGGAAAGGACCTCAGGGAATAATTAGTCTGAATAAAGAAATCAGGGCCCTGAGACATGAAGACCCTTCCCCTAGAGCTAGTGAATTGGAGAACTCACATGAAAGAGACTCAGATTAAGAGAAAAGGGGTCAGAAGAGGAGTTTTGGCCATCAGGTCATCTTGGTCATAGGATTCATGGTCAATAGGATTTTTGATGCCTCTCCCAATAAAACAGACTTTTAACAGTCTTAATATTTACTGCGTTTAAGATTTTGAAAATGTGGTATCATGTGAAATATATGCTTAAACAGCAACTCTTTAAATATGCTTAGGAAATTGGCAATGTGAGATAACTGGCTATGAGAATAGCTTTTTTTTTTTGAGCCTTTGGAAAAAAGCAGCCAAAAACCACAGGATGTTAGCCACCCTTTAAAGACGCTGCTGCTGACAGTGGTTTCATCTGTGTGTGTGAGGATGGCTGAAGTAGCAAGCTATGACCCCGGTCCTCTCTAGCCTGGGAGCGTATGAACCAGCTGTCCTGCCACTTGTAGAATTGCTCAGACTGGCCTCGTTTAGGTCAGAGACTGGTGATTTCATTGTTCAGGACAAACTGTGCTCAATATAAGGACTTCTCTGGTAGCTTAGTTGGTAAAGAATCTGCCTGCAATGCAGGAGACCCGAGTTCAGTTCCTGAGTGGGAAGGAGCCTCTGGAGAAGGCAATGGCAACCCACTCCAGTATTCTCGCCTGGAGAATCCCATGGATGGAGGAAGCTGGCAGGCTACAGTCCATGGTGTCACAAGAGTCGGACACGACTTAGCAACTAAACCACCACCACCATGTTCAATATACCCTATTTTGTGGAATGTATGCTGGTTTGGCCTTTTATTGATATGGTTTAAGACTATTTCACAGAGTAATTATGCTGACATTTTTTTTTTTTCCTTCTCCAAAATTTATTTATTTTTGGCTGCACTGGGTCTTCACTGCTGCTCGGGCTTTCTCTAGTTGCAGAGAGTGGGGGCTACTCTCTAGTTGCAGTGCATGAGCTTCTTCTTGTGCTGGCTTCTCTTGTTGCTGAGCATGGGTTGTAGGTGGGCGGACTCAGTAGTTGTGGCTCATAGACTTAAGTTACTCTGCGGCATGTGGGATCTTCCCGGACCAGGGATTGAACCCACGTCCCCTGCATTGCAAGGCAGATTTTTTAACCACAGGACCAACAGGGAAACCCCTCAACTGACATTCTTAAAGTAGGGCTGTTCATAAATATTTGTTGAAGGATTGAAAGTGGGCAGCATACATTTTATAATGTAAAGTACTTGACCAATTAAAAAAATAATGAAAGTCATCAAACAGTTCACTTTTTGAGACAATTTTCTTTTCTGGCTAATTGAATGCTTCTGTTTAGATGGGAAGGGAAGTTTACTGTAGAAGGGACTTAGAAGAAAGTACCTACTGTTTGTCAGGCACACTTCATTGGCTATTTCCTTTAGTCTTTATAACAGTTTTGTTGGTATTTATTACTCATGTTTTATAGACAAGGAAAAAAGATTCAGAGAGGTTAAATAATTTGTCCCAGGTCATGCTGTTAATAAATGGCAAAGCCAAGTTTGAAAGCCAGGTCTCTCTGGCTCACTCTCCACCCACATAAATACAAGTTCTGGTGCATCCAGCCATTTTTGGCATGCCCCATATCCTGGATTCTCCCTCTGCTCTCCTGTAACTAGACCTCAGGAAAAATGATATCATCCTTTTTAGCAGATCAGGCCTAAAAAAGGCCGCTTTCTGTTCTAATCAACAGTACGTGTGTGTGTGTGTGTGTGTGTGCGCGCGCGCGTGCTCAGTCGTGTCCGGCTGTTTGCAGCCCCGTGGAATGTTGCCTGCCAGGCTCCTTTGTCCATGGAATTTTCCAGGCAAGAATACTGGAACGATCGCCATTTCCTACTCCAGGGGATCTTCCCAACCCAGGGATCAAACCCACATCTCTTGCATCTCCTAAACTGCCAGGCAGATTTTTTACCACTACGCCACCTTCTAGATATTCCCTTCAGGTCCACCTTTACGTATGGTAACCAGCTACCATGTTGATTTATTGGACTAGTTAACAGATTGGCTCTGGGCTTTTCTTTTACTTAGTTCATTTTTCTGTGGGATTTTCATCTGTGTTTTTTTTTTTTCCAAATTTTCTTCTGGACCCCAGATAGAGTCTTCCTTCTTAGATTTTCAATTCCAATCCAAAGCCAAGGTGAAAAAAATTTCCTTTAAACAATAGCATTTGACTGACAGCGAGCACTGGCTAATGTCAGCACTTTCCAATTTCAGAGATTACAGCTTCAGCTGGGACTTTTTTTCTGGGGAGCGTTAGTAGGTTGATTTCCAGAACTAATGGTATGACATGTTTAGTAATCTCTTAGGAAAGTTTCTCCTTAATATGTAAAAATCTTGATTAGAATTTCTCCTATTTTCTTTGTAACTGATGACTTTATTATGAGTATTAAATCTTCTGGTTAGGGTTGTTTTTAGGAAGTAGCTGCAAATTTTTTTGTCTTTTTCAAAAATTATAGTGTTTTACATTTTTTAAAAAATTTTTTTCTTTTTTTTTTAAAATCAATATTTCTTGATTGCTTCCTGTGTGCTTTGTATAGTACAGGCTGTTTGGTATAGAGCAGTGAATGAGACATGACCTCTGCCCTCAAGTGGTGGAAAGAAGCAGACATAAAATGACACATTTCAGGACAAATAGTAGAGTGACTCAGGTGTCCTTGGAATATATAAGGAGTTGCCAGCTCTGTGCCTTGGGGAGCCAGAGAAAGCCATTCCTAGCAGAGGGAATATGACGTGCAAAATGCAGTGTCATGACAGGAAGTGGCATGTTTTGAAATGAGTTCAGTGTGACTGGATGCAGCCTGAGTTGGATTAGGTGGTGAGAGACAAGGTTATAGAAGTAGCTTAGTGCTCCTTTGTGAAGCACTATGCCCCGTCACTCAGTCGTGTCCGACTCTTTGCGACCCCATGGACTGCAGCCCTCCAGGCTTCTCTGTCCATGGCATTATCCTGGCAAGAATACTGGAGTGGGTTGCCATTTCCTGCTCCTTATAAAGCACTGGCATGTATAAATTCATCCTATAGACAGTAGACAGCTATGGAGTTTTTTGAACAGTGGAAAAACAGGATTACTATTTTTCCTTTAACTTTTATCATGAGTTGACCCAAAGTTTATATGACAGAATTATAACAGAGGAAATAGTGTATAACATTATTGTGTTGTAGTTCAGTCGTGTCTGATTCTTTGTGACCCAGTGGACTGTAGCCCACCAGGCTCCTCTGTCCTTGGGATTGTCCAGGCAAGAATACTGGAGTGGGTTGCCATGCCCTCCTCCAGGGGATCTTCCCAACCCAGGGATTGAACCATGTCTCCCCTCCTGCGTTGCAGATGGATTCTTTACCACTGAGCCGCCCGGAAAGCCCCATGAAGTGACTCCAGGATCCAGCCTGACATTAGAGTCCTGCTGGGCCGATTCACTGCCTGTCTCTCCATCTGACTGTTAGATTTGTGTCCTAGAACATAATTCTGATGGCCACATGGGAAATGGACTTCAGTAGGGAGAGACTAGCGCTAGGGCAATGATTTGGCAGGGGGAGGTACACACTGACAACATACACCTAGCCACGTGGCCCGGCACGCCCATTCCTAGGCATCTACCCAAGAAAAGTGAAGCCATATGTTCACACAAACAGCTTTACACGAGTATGCATAGCAGTTTTATTTATAATCGCCAGAAACTGAAAGCAGCCCAGATGTCTATCAGCCGTTGAACAGATAAACAAATAGTGGTCTACAAAATAGAATACTACTGAGCAGTGAAAGGAATGAATCACACTACTGACATGCGTGTGACATAGATAAATCTCACACGCACAGGGCTCAGTGAAAGAAGCCACTCTCAGAAGGCTACATACTTTGTGATTCCATTTATTCGACTTTTGGAAAAGGCAGAAATCAGATCATGATTGCCAGTGGACCGGGAGGGAGGATTGACTGCAGAGGGACAAAGGGGACATTTGTGATAGAGTTGTTCTACATATTGGTGATGGCGAGTAACTATATATTTGTCAGAACCCATCAAACTGTAATTAAAAGGGTGAACTTCCTTGTGTGTAAATCATACCTCAGTAAACCTGTCTTCAGATAAGAAATAATGATAGATGGATGAACCCCGAAAGCATACTAAATGAGAGAAGTCAGACTCAAAAGTGTATCCTATATGCATCCATTTATGTGAAACTCTAGGATAGGCAAAACTGATCCATGGTGTACCAAACAAGAATGGTAGTGTCTGGTGGTGTGGCAACAGGGAGCAGGGTGTTTACCAGGAGGGGGCATGAGGGATCTTTCTGGGGTGATGGAAGTGTTCTGTGTGTGTTGATATGAGTGGGTTTTATGGATGTATCAAGACTCATCAAATAGCACACTTAAGATCTGTCCATTTCATTAAATATGTAAAATTTACCTCAAAGGGGAATATAGAAGATAGACTAAAGAGAAACAGAGAGAGAGATCTGATAATGTATTGCATTCAGCAGGTGGTGAAGAGTGTCTCTAGCATAGGCGACCAGTGCATGGGGTTTTCCAAGATGAAGGACAGTGGGAAGCCAAACAAGGTTTTGGGAGAAGATGCCAAGCTGTGATTTGTTGAGTGTTGAGTACCTGTGGGATGTCCTAATGAAGCTGTCTGGATGGCATTTGGATTTACGGGTTTGGTGTCCAGGAGACACTGGACTGAAGACAGAGCTGCGAATGTCATCATCATCATATTAATTGTGGCTACAAGAATACATGAGAGCACCCAAGAAGAGCAGTAGAATTGGGAAGGGAAGAGACCTGAGGATGCTACCTTGAGCAAACCTACCAGTGGCTAGCTGGGCAGAAGAGAAGGGATGAAAGAAAGAGGGAAAGAAGGTGGGCAGTCAGACAAGAGCAGTGTCTTGGAACCAAGGGAGAGGAAAGTTCCAGTAAGTAAGGGGCTGTCGGCAGTTTTCAGACGCTTGGACTTAAAGCAGCAAGGTGGTCTTTGGGATCATAGTGAGAACAGTCAGTTATTAAAGAATGGCAGCGGAAGCAAGTTGCTCTGGGCGAGAGAGTCAACAGGCATTAAGAAAGTGAATGGCAGCTAAGTGTAGATTGCTTTCTAAGAAACTGCTTGAAAGAAACAGGGGGGTAAGGGCGCTAATGTAAAATGTGAGCTGGGGTCAGGCTTCTCACCATGCACCAGTCACGTTGGCAGGTTTGTTTTGTTTTGACTGGGGCTGAAGGAACTGTATCTCACCAAGGAAAATTTTCCTGGGGAAACATTGTTGAGTAAGGTGGTAGCAACAGTCCTTTGAAGATACTTGTTTTTCGGTCACGGTGGAGACAACACAGAGGCACTAAGAAACTTAGCTCTCAGAACTGGAGAAGCCTAGCTTGCCTATACCTTTTAATGACAGGAACTGGTTTGTGTCATCATGGAAAACTGAATTTTTGACATTGTAGACACTGCTGCTAAAACATCCATCAAAAGGTGAGGAAGTTTAATGTTCTCAGTGCAACTTATTGATGCTTTTTATCTTTTAAAATCTGTAATGTCCAGAGAGAAGACAAGTTAAAAGATTTGCTCTAAAGACTCTCGTAGCCTGCCAAGGATCCAAATGATTCTGATTAAGCCGAGTTGATCATTGTAAGAGATAAGCCTGATACAAGCGCCTTCTTTGTCACCCCAGTCCTCTCCTCCGGTTCCAGCCGGAGTGTGTGTGTACAGATGTTGGTTAGGTTCACAGTTGATTTTGAGATCATTTAGCACTGGTGGGTCTTATTCACCTGAGTTGGTGGTAGACAGGGAAGCCTGGCATGCTGCAGTCCATGGGGTCGCAGAGAGTCTGACAGACTGAGTGACTGAACTGAACTGAACTGATAAAGGGTGTTGTCTCTCTGGGGTTTTTTTTTTCTTTTCTTTTCTCTTACTTTCCACATTACTGGTTTCTCAGCCTTTCAACTGAGAGTCTTGGAATTTGCCTCTGAATTTGAGAGTTAAGTAAATATGTCGGCTGCTGATTGTGAGGTGTTTAAATAACGGGCCTTCTGCTTGTATCTCTGATTTCAACTTGTGTTCATTTGTGGCTGATTCTGCAAATCTGATCAATATGTGCATCAGTCATTATTCTTGTCCTGTTCCTTATGCTACTACTACTACTAATAATATTACCAGTTTATGAAGTAATTGAACCCTGTGCTTCAGCTTTCAAAACCTGAAGAGAATGTTTTTCCTGAATCAGACTCCTATTGTACTTTTCTCTGCTTGTGTAACGTTAACGTGGACTTGTAGTTTCTGTAGCTAGGTTTTTCCTTTTAAATGCCTTTACTCGTGCTGTCTGTATCACAGAAAGATTTTTCTCAAATTAAAGGGGGAATATTCTATGGAATGATTGAAGATTGGGTAAAATATTCAGAAGAATGTACTGGCCATAAAAGCTACAAGTATGCTACCAGAAAAAAAAAAAAAAGAAAAGATAGGTAAAGGAGCTTTCTTTTCTTTACACCTTTAAAATTTTGATAATATATGATTTTTGTGTAGTTACATGAGGGTGAATCCTGTCTCAGACTCTCTTACAGTTTGTGATTATTTTTGTAACTTAAATGGAATCCTAAATAAGTACTATGGAAACCATCTTCTTCCTGAAAACTTTTCCTGAGAGAGAATTTAAAAACGCATACCTACCTGAATCTATGTTGCAGAAGTAGGAATTCTATTTATAGGTTAACTGAGCATACAGATATCAACCAGTGGTGATTGATAAAGAGGATGGGGAAGCCAGAGCGTGCTAAAAACTGTGAGGGAGGGAGACGGTCCTCTCAGGCTCCACAGGGAGAGGAGGGCCCTAGACTCCCATTGCACCACACCTCCATGTTCCAGAGGGAGTCTTTGGCATCATCTTCTTAGAAACTCAAACTGTGTGTTTGAGAGGATTGAGAAATGGGGAAGTTCTTCCTGAAGTAAAGAAATCTGCCTCAAGATCAATCTCTGGAGAAGACCTGGTTGTGTTCTGTGGGTGTGACCCCTGTGGCCTCTGACCTCTGGTCGTATTGCCAGGAAGCTAGCCTTTTCTCTTGGAGGGGCACAGAGTGGGATGTTTGAGGAGGGGTGGGGCTTCTGAAAGCCTGGTGCGTTTGATGTGTGTATACTGAGGAGGACTGTGGGGAGGGCCTCACTAATGATGGCAATGAGAGCAAAGGTTGCCAGCTTAGGTTCCAAGTCAGCCTCTCATCTCTGCATTCCAGGAGACGAGCCAGCTCCTGGTTCTGGCTTTGTAACAGTTGGGGACTTAGGGGACAAGAATTAGCAAAAGAAATTTGATCCTTGATTCCTTCCCTTCTTTTGGCCCGTTGTAGTCCTGCTTGGCTGCCATTGGCTTCCTCCTTTCTCTTCTGTCCTTCTGTGTTGGGCCGGTATATTTTATTTTCTATCTTCAAAGGGGAATTTAAACCTTAGAGGGGAAAGAATAAATAGGTTTTATGCCTTTTTTTAAATGCTTTTTTTTTTTTTAACCTAGGTTGCAAAAGCAAGGTCTTGGTTTTATCTATTTATTTATATATATATTTTTAATTTTTACTTTAAAGGTCTTGGTTTTAAAAAGTGTGATGGGAAGATCCTAGAGAGATGCCTTCAGTAGATTTTCCTGTTTGCAGAGTGTGGTGGGGAAGAACAACCCCAACAAACCCAAGGCAGCATTGATATTGGATATACGTGTTGCATTCCTTTTCCTAACATTTTTTTTTAGCCTTCTGCACAGCACCAGAATCGTGCTTGTTAACTTTTAGAGTCAGGTCACTTTCTGTATAGAAGTCAGAAATGTCAAGAGTGGATGATAGAAGCCATGGAGCATTATTATCTCTAGAACTTCATTAATTTCTCTTAGACTTGAAAGTTCTCCGTGCCTACTATCTCTGGATACTCAGCAAGTTTCTAGGCCTTTGATGGAAGTAGACTGGATTGACTCTTCCAGATCTTTGGTTGTGACATGGAAAATGATTTTGTGTATTGTGTTATGTTGTATTTCTAGAGCTCTATGGCTTTGACGTGCTCATAGATTCTACCCTGAAGCCTTGGTTGTTGGAAGTGAACCTCTCTCCTTCTTTGGCCTGGTAAGTAGTCTGTTCCATCAACTAGAAAAGGACAAACCTCCAATAAGCAAGACTAAAACACTTTTTTTTGGTCATTTCTCTTGGCACTAGGAGATTTTTTTCCCCTTCTTTATTAGATTGAGATGCTCAGAATTTCTAAATAGGGGGATTTGTGGCATATTATCAGAGTCAATATTGCAACCATGGACGTCTGTCTTACTAGTCAATTTGCAGTCTCTGTTTACTGTCTTATTGGGCTTCTGGGGATGCTTCTTTCATTTTTATCTCCACTGCATTCCCTCTCATGCTTTCTTTAAGCTTTGTAGATGTTCAGCTAAGGGTAAAGAAATGCACGAGATATATTTCTTTTGTTACCAAAAGTTTATACATGCTCTGACCCACACATAAAGGTATAGAGCTGGGCTTAGGAGTCTGTAAATAATATCTGGTCCTTTTACCCTGTCCATGTCCTGGTATTATCCATCCAAGATTAAAGTCTAAAATCTTCAGACATTTTAAAAAATTATTTTTAACCTATCATTTAGAAGAAGGAAAGAAACTTATTTTCCAGTACCAGAGAAGATTCTGCTTCTATCTGTGGCTAAAGCCAGAGTTTCTGTTAGTTATATGCTTCTCTAAACAGCTAGAAAACCCTAGAGATTTATGCCAGAGACCACCCAGCTGTTGCATTTTTAACAATGAAAAATGTTGGCAAAATGCCAAGGAATCAAATAAAGACAGATTGACTACTTGATTGGGTGGGAGTTTGGCTTCACCCCAGTTATAAGGTGTCGAGCTGGATAATACAGATGCTTCAGATGTTGTGCTACGCTTTGGTTAAGTCAGTGTTTTGTAGATTTCCTGGCAACGCACATCATACAGTGTTAGAGAGCCCCAGGGTAAGAGGTTAGAGGAATCTGGTTTCTGGGGGAACACCTCAACCCCAAAGCCAGCATGGCATCATTGCCACAAGGAGGCCCCCACTTTCCAGCTTCATTGTTTCTGTTTCCATGTGGGTTCCTGCTGTATCATTTGGTGATACTTTGGTATAGTGTGTGTGTGTGTGTGTGTGTTTGCTTTAGTTTGCAAGCACACAATCTTAAGGAGACCAATTTAGAATGGAAAATGAAGCTTTAAAAAAGTACAAAGTTAGCCCAAGTTCCTTCTCTTGCATGTGAGTGTGATTTGATGATCACAGCAGTAAAAAATAATTTGAATGATGGGCATGGTCATAAAAGATCATATTAAAAGTCTGAACCTCTAAAATCCACTGTGATAATAAAGCAGTGTTCATGACCCTGTGCAAACAACACCTTCTGGAATAAAAAGGTTGAGTGTCAGTGGATCAGTGCCCTAGAGCTGGGCCTGCCTTACAGAGGATGAGCTTGACACCAGGCTTTTAGTTCTAGAATTTTTGCCCAGATTTTTTGCCTCCATGGATTTGATGTACTTATGCGTTGCTCCTCACTGACATTTGATAGCTCTGTTCTATTGGTTGTTAAGGGCAGCTATCCTCTTAACCTATAAAATTATCAATTGCTCTTTTCTTTCTTTATTCCGTTAGTGATGCACCTCTGGACCTAAAGATTAAAGCCAGTATGATCTCAGATATGTTCACTGTTGTAGGTGAGTAGTATTCTTTTCTGAAGACTCATAAAAGTGAAGTAGAGCCTACATTTTGTCAGACTCTATATGTGTTGCCAACTGGCAGCTCCTCAGCCATACTGAATGTTTTGTACTCAAAAATTATATTTTCAGGAAAGTGTTGATAAGTTTCTGTACCTCCTGGCTCCTCCTGGCCCTGAGGCTGAACCACAGCTAGGGCTGAGACCTAATTCCTGGGACACAGGACTCATGAGCTGAGGAAGAGAATTAAGCAAAGATCTGGAGAAAATATATTTTGCCCTGAGCTGAGATAGTGAAGAGGCTTTGTTACCAAGGAGACTGGCTATGTTTCTGCTATGCAGTCTCTACTGGTGTCAACACAGTCTCTTCTGTAGTAGTTATAGCTGAAGCAAGCCAAGGAAAAAATCCCTTTGTGAGTAGATAAAACAAAACTTTGAGATGGAGATGGGCTGCCAAGTGGATATGTTGTGGGTTTAGGGTTGTTGTTGTTTTAAGTACTCAAAAAACACATAATAAAACGCTCTTGAACTAGCACTTGATGTACCAGCAAATGCTGTAAAACTTTGCTACCCATTCTCCTTGGATGAGAATCTGCTTCTTTTTAGGAAATAAGTGAAATTAGCCCAATTTCTTAAGCCTAATTTCTTAAGCCGTGGATAATCTACAAAGTGTATTTTGGATCTTGCCAGTAGTAGACCACTTTTAGCTGTTCCAGAAGTGGATCCTATAACAGGACACTTCCTTCTAGATTCTCCTGGTAAAAACCAACACTGTTATTTTCTTTCTTTTTTTTTTTTTTAATTATTGTTTTTGCCGTACATTGTCATGATATCACCATGGGTTTACATATGCTTCCCCTCCGGATCCCCCCTCCCTCCTCCCTCCCCCCCGGGAAATCTCACTGCACCAGTCCCGAGCATCAATCCTGGGCTGGCGATTGATTAGACACATGACAATTAACATGCTTCAATGCCCTTCTCCCATATCATCCCACCCTTACCCTCATCTACAAAGTCCACGAGTCTATTCTATATATCTGCGTTCCTTTTGTTGTCTCCCATGTTGGGTTCTCGTTACTGTCTTTCTAAATTCCATATATATGTGTTAATATACTGTATTGTTGTTTTTGCTTCTGGCTTACTTCACTCTGGATAATGGGCTCCAGTTTCGTCCATCTGAGTAGAATTGCTTCAAATGAATTTTTTTTTAATGCTGAGTAATATTCCATTGTGTATATGTACCACAGCTTTCTTATCCATTCATCAGTTGATGGGCATCTAGGTTGTTTCCATGTCTTAGCTATTGTAAACAATGCAGCGATGAACATTGGGGTACACGTGGCTCTTTCAATTCTGGTTTCCTCGGTGTATATGCCCAGCAGTGGGATTGCCGGGTCATATGGCAGGTCTATTTGCAGCTTTTTAAGGAACCTCCACACTGTTTTCCATAGTGGCTGTACTAGTTTGCATTCCCACCAACAGCCAACACTGTTATTTTCCAGTCACCATCCAGGAAGCCACTTTAAAATAACTTGTCTTTATTAACAACTGTGTGTTTTAAGTTCACTTTTACTCTGAAGATCATCAAAAGTCTCCATCTCTTTGTCCATCAGAATCACATTTCGGTTCCCCAACAAGGAAGGCTGGCTGATCTGCATATTTTCCTTGCTTGTTCACTCCAGTTGTGGTAGTTCAAAGTTCAGGTGGAGGATGTGTATGGAAGAGTAATGGCTAAACTTCTTCAGGATAGAGCTCTGTCAGATTTATGGCAGTGAAACGGAGCTTGTCCATCAAAAGGAAAGGTGCAGCTAAACCCCCTAATTTCTTAGCAAATGGTAGTTTTAATGTTTCCCATTCCCATTCAGGGTTTGTGTGTCAAGATCCTGCCCAGCGGGCATCAACCCGGCCAATTTACCCCACCTTTGAGTCTTCCAGGCGAAACCCTTTCCAGAAACCTCAGGTAAGCAATTCCAGCAACAGGAATCCCCAAGGAAGCTTATTGTAAAGTGGCAACTGTTGTCAATAAGTGAGCTGAAGCTCTATGATTAGAAGGTCACTTACAGCAGGAGAAATGGGGGACCATTCTAGACAGGGGGCCATTATATTCAGCCATGGCCAATGGCTTACGCTTTTAATGCTTTCCAACCATCTTACTCTCTGCTTTTTGGCTTTCTTTTCTCATTATCTTTTCTTTTTCCTTTCTCTCTCTTTTGAAAAATTGCTCCCAGTCTTTTCACATTGATATGCTCATAAATGAGGCACAGAGAGGGATTCTACAAATTTCTCGTCACTACGCTGATGCATTCTTTAGGATCTTCAGGCTAGCTTTGCAGAGAAGATGTTCCGTTGAAATAATATCTTCTCTACACGCGATTCTCTTCGCGAGGACATTCAGTGATCATGAGGTGCTGATTGAATTTAAATGAGCTAAATGGCTGCAGAGAGCTTGGCGGGCGTGTCTGAAACTTCATTTGACCCAGTGTGGCTCCAGTCTTGGTGTACTCCTCATTTTTGTTCCAGCTGTACCAGTCAGCTGTCTGATGGTTTATCCATTCTGTCATCTGATCAGTGCCTGCCCATCTAGACCTGACTACTTTCCACTTGTGTTTCTTTGCCTTTAACCTTTCTTATCCAAAGGTCCCCTTTCCTCCTGTCTTCCTATCTGGACTGACTACCTTACCTGCTCAGAAGTTTGGAGACTGTTTTCACTCTGTCACGGCCTTTTCTTTTCATTGCAGCATTATTTACTGGTTCTCAACTGCATTGTTTTGCCTTCGCTGATTTGTTGCCTTTAAATTGTCCAGTACTCCTCTGCGAGATTGTAAGCTCTTTAGAGGCAGAAACAGCTGCTATTTCTCCCCATTCCTCCTCTTTCCCTTATTTTTTCCCTCCTACCTTCCTCCCTCCTCCACTTTAGCCCTCCATCTCTCCCTTTTTTCCTCCCACTCCTCTTCCTTTTGTTTGCTGGTCTCATTTAGAGTACTGCTTCTTCTGTTTGCTAAGCTTACATACCATTATTTATTCAGGTAACTTTTCATTAGAACAGGGTTTGAAAACTCAAAATGCCTCTGAGGATTGCAGAGTAAATAGGGCCAGGTACGACACACGAGTGCCGTGCCTGCAGTAAAGTGGGTGGTGCATGCTTCACATTAACAGGGCAGCTCTTTCACTTCTGTGCCTTAGCTGCTCACTGCTGTGAGTTGTCAGATATTCTTACTTTCTAGAGAAATCAGGAATCTTATTTTAAAATACTGACAACAAGTTCAATTTAAAAAAATAATATTTTGCAGATGAAACATAATATGTTGGTGAGCCGGATTTAGTTTGCAGGCTGCCTGTGACCTCTTGCTTTCAAATTATTCCCTATTAGTATCAATGCTGTAGTATATATAGAACAAGGTGAACTATATTTTAAGGGGTATTAGATTAGAAGTGAAATCATACAGCAGTGTTGTACCTGATCAGTTGTACGTTCGTGTGTGTGTGCATGCTAAATCGCTTCAGTCATGTCCGACTCTTTGTGACCCCATAGACTGTAGACCGCCAGGCTCCTCTGTCCATGGGATTCTCCAGGCAAGAATACTGGAGTGGGTTGTCATGCCCGCCTCCTGGGGATCTTCCTGACCCAGGGATTGAACCCTCACCTCCGGTGTCTCCTGCACTGCAGGCAAATTCTTTACCGCTGAGCCACTGGCGAAGTCCTGATCAGTAGCACATCACAGGTCAAAGGGTTTTCTTTAACTTTTAATAAGAAAAGTAGAGGGTTAACCTAGGTGTACTAGGAAAACTGAATTGAGGTAATCACACATGTTCCTTAAAATTGTTTTCTGCAGTATCTGTGGCAAGAGCCACAGATTGTGTATAAAATATTATGAATGTTTCTGTGCAGCTTTAACAGAGTTTCTGCAAGTTATACTCTAGGAGTAGCTGTATGTCAATCTTGAATGAGTTGATACCTTTTCTTAGCTTGCCTGTCAGCTTTTATTGATGGCTTTGCAAATAGTGAAGAACTTATTCGCTGTTTGCTCTGCTAACTGGTAGGTAACAGCATGACTTTACCCATGAGCAGTCCACAGGATAATTACTTAAAGGCTTAAGAAGCTGTAGATTAGTTCCATGTACTGTGTGAGACCATTTTACCAGGTGGAGTAATAACTTCAGGATCTTCAGTACATCTCAGTAGGATTGAGTTCTCCATAGTGAGAAGGTGAAACTGGAATAATTATACCGTAGGAGAATGCAGTGTGAACAATAATAAATGCTCTAATCTTTCAAGTGCAAAATATAGGGCTTTGGCTTTTGTCCTCTGCTTGGAGATTATTTTTTTCTTTTCTATATTAGATGTAGGAGTTGGAAAATATAGGCATGTTAGGAGAAGATAAGGCTTTATTCCATTTTTCTGTCTTTTATAGCGTCCAGTATCTGCACAGTTTCAGTCATCAACCGTCAAGCAGGTAAGTTCTGAATCATTTGGAGAGTTCATTCAAACTTTTATCTCCATTCCCCAAATGGAAAGCCTTTTAGCTTTACCGTTTCACAGTATATATTTCATGCACCTGCTCTTTGAATAGTTTAACAATGTAAAATAGAATAAGTGAAAATGAATGCAGAGATCTTTTCAGATGTTGTCTATAAAAGTAGAGGTTGAAGGAATTTCTGAATCCTCTTTTTCTGATAGTGATCATGCTGTGATGGAGGCAGCTGAATTCAGATGGTGAACACAGTTTAGAGGCATATCTATGGCTTTGATTAAAATATTCCAGAAAGGAAATATCATCATTCACAAGTCAGCTTTCATTTGTTCTAGTGTCTTATGAAACATACCCTTGTCAGTAGCTAAATGTTGGAAGTGTTTTCACATTGGCTATTGGGCTATATTTATGTTTGTTTTTTTTTAACAGAAGCCTTTTCTTATATGTAGTGATATGTAGTCTTATGAATCTTAGAAATGCTGCCATCATGAATATCTTAGACACTACCTAGAAAATAAGGACAAAATATTTTATCTCAGTCTCTAAATGGTCAGCATTTGTCTTTCTGCTCTTGTTAGCAGTATGTGAGATAAACTGTCACTTTCTTCTATGCAGATTTTTTTTTTTTAGCATCTTTTTGAAGTGATAGGACAGTAGTGAGGGCACTGCTCCTACTATTTGATGCTTTGATATGAGGGATGTAGATATTCCCATTCATAAATGTGTCACTTGCAATTATTAATCCTTTAGTAAAAGGCTCCCGTATATATTTGTTTTGGCATTTGTACTCTCTGATACAGATTCTGGTAAGCTTGGAAGCTTGAATTGTAAGTTTCCTAGCTATTATTTTTGCTAAAGTGATTTACATGGTATATATGAATTCAAGAAATGGGAAAAAAAAAAAGACTTGCTTTGTTGTCTAATGTTTGGTAACTGATTAGCATGGTTTTGTAATACAAGTTTTGTTGTTTAATTGGTGGAATCCAAAACTCTGTAATAGTGTTTTGTATTTAGCAGGAATCTAAGTGTGCAAACTCCTCTCCGTGGCAAACAAAAAAGCAAACAAAACCCAAAGCTGTTGACTTCAAAGAGCTTATACTCTACATATCTCTTGACCCAATCTTTTTCAGTTTCAGTTCAGTTTAGTCACTTAGTCATGTCTAACTCTTTGAGCCCCCTGCATGCCAGGCCTCCCTGTCCATCACCAACTCCTGGAGTCTACCCAAACCCATGTTCATCGAGTTGGTGATGCCATCCAGCCATCTCATCCTCTGTCGTCCCCTTCTCCTTCTGCTCCCAATCTTTCCCAGCATCAGGGTCTTTTCAAATGAGTCAGCTCTTTGCATCAGGTGGCCAAAGTGCTGGAGTTTCAGCTTCAACATCAGTCCTTCCAATGAACACCCAGGCCTGATCTCCTTTAGGATGGACTGGTTGGATCTTCTTGCAGTCCAAGGGACTGTCAAGAGTCTTCTCCAACACCACAGTTCAAAAGCATCAATTCTTTGGCACTCAGCTTTCTTTATAGTCCAACTCTCAAATCCATACATCACTACTGGAAAAACCATGTTGGCAAAGTAATGTCTCTGCTTTTTAATATACTGTATAGATTGGTCATAACTTTCCTCCCAAGGAGTAAGCGTCTTTTAATTTCATGGCTGCAATCACCATCTGCAGTGATTTTGGAGCCCCCAAAATTAAGTTAACCACTGTTTCCATTGTTTTCCCATCTGTCTGCCATGAAGTGATGGGATCAGATACCATGATCTTAGTTTTCTGAATGTTGAGCTTAAGGCCTACTTTTTCACTCTCCTCTTTCACTTTCGTCAAGAGGCTCTTTAGTTCTTCTTCACTTTCTCCCATAAGGGTGGTGTCATCTGCATATCTGAGGTTACTGATATTTCTCCCAGCAGTCTTGATTCCAGCTTGTGCTTCATCCAGCCCGCTTCTCATGATGTACTCTGCATATAACATTAAAGTACTGTTTCATAGCCTTCTGAACTTGACTCCCAAGTGTCTTTGATATGGAATTCTAATCTTAATGTCCCGTTACTCACTCTAATACCTCTACTGCTTGAATTTCTATAAGTTGCAAACAACCTATGGACAAGCAGGGCCCCACTCTAGTGGTTAGGCATTTCAACACTGCTCACATGGCACAAAGGCTTTGTGACTTTATTTGGGCAGTCTTAAACGTATTGAATTCTTAACTCTTATTGTCCTTTGCAGTGTTCTGCCTTGTCCCTGTCTTTCTGTTAAGGAAACACTTTCAAGTCTACAATAGTTTCATCAGAGCTAAGTGATAAAAGAAAATAAACTCTCAGCTCTGAACTTTTAGACTATAAACGTTTCCTTTTTTGGTGCTGTCAGATTGTCGAAGATACAATATTTTACTTGTTGTCTGATAATTCCTTTTTAATCCATTATCTTTTCCTACATCTCTCCCTTCCCTTGGGCCTATGGTTTAATATTTTTCACTCAACAGAAATTATATTTTAGTGTTCTAAGGCAGGCGGCATTGTTTTGTGGAAGGAACAGGGACTTTGAAGTCAGATAGACCTGGGTTTGAATTTGAACTCTGCCAGTTACTGACACTTAGACCTTGAGCAGGTTCTGTTACATCCTAGGCTCACTTCCCTCATCCATCAAATGAGGGTGTGTGTTCAGTCACTAAGTCATGTCTGACTCTTTGCAACCTCATGGACTGCAGCATGCCATGCTTAAATGTCCTTCACTGTCTGTCGGAGTTTGCTCAGATTCATATTCGTTGAGTCAGTGATGCTATCAAACCATTTCATCCTCTGCCACCCTTTTCTCCTCCTGCCTTCAGTCTTTCCCAGTATCAGGGTCTTTTCCAATGGGTTAGCTCTTCGCATCAGGTGGCCAAAGTATTGGAGCTTCCGCTTCAGCATCAGTCCTTCCAATGAATATTCAGGGTTGATTTCCTTAAGGATTGACTGGTTTGATCTCCATGCAGTCCAAGGGAGTCTTCTCCCATTCCTTTCTTAGCCTAATTCCATTTGTGTATTGCACAAATTACCTTACAAACGAGGGTAGTAATACACAAATGGAATTAGGCTGAGAAAGGAATGATCAAATGTAGGCAAAATGCTTGGGGTAGTTTTGGACACATAGGTAGCCCTCAGAAGATTTAGTCTCCTTCACACTTTTGAGTCCTAGTTTGATTTTCCTTTTTCCGTTGTCAGTATCTGGTGTTATTTTGATGTTTATCTATAGTCATGACTTTTCACATTTACTATCATCAAGAAATGCAAATCAACCCAATTAATTTATTATTCATCCTCCCAGACATCAATATAGATTCTAAATAAGGCTTAATCAGCACCCAGTTACCTCTTAATTTGATTCACTGCTACTTATCTTACCTTATAATTGTCTTTTAACTGTTTTCAGCTTTTGTTGGTGTATTTTATTTATTATATCATGATACTAAGTCCTGATTGTAAATACAAGTTAAAGTAAATTCTATGAAATTTTCACATATGCTTCTCTAACATCCAGAAACATTAAATATATTTGTGCTTTCCTCCTTTTTGTTATTTTGTCCAAAAAATGAAAATTTTAAAGCATGTTTTAAAATAAAGCAGTCTTCGTACTGCTATTCTTTATGAACCATTAAACTCTAAATGTTTATGGATTTTTTCCTTTTAATATTTGTTCCATTACTTTACTAGGGATTCAAGTTAGACTTACCAGGTGGTAATCACCAGGAGCATGCTTCTTACATTTTTGAAGATTAGTACCTCATTTGTTTTTTTCTAATCCTCTGGTACCTCCTCAGTTCTCCATGATTTTTCAAACATAATTGTAAGTGGTTTGGGTGAGTTTTTTTGTTTTTAAAGCCAGTTCTGTTAATAACAAGATGCATGTCTCCGACCTGCTGACTCAGATTTCTTACACATTTCAGATGCTACATGTCTCTTATTTTTACTGTAACACACACCTACTTGCTTTCTCCCCCCACCCCCCATCCCCCCGATTTCTCAGTAGTATACTTCTGGTTATCGTTATGTTTAAACCTTCTCTGTTAGCCATTTTTGGTCTATTTCTACCAAGATTTGTTCACATGTGGTCTTTCTTTGTTCATTTTCTTTCGTTTGATAGCAGTGATTCATTTAGCTTTTTAAACCTGTCCTTACTTTTTATTTTTTGGGTGGCAAGATGCATCACATATAAATTGATCTATTTCTAGTTCATGTGTTTTTAACACAGAATTCCAAACTTTGTAAAATTGCATTGGGAGATTTGTGTATTCTCTTTCAAACAGATTTTTTTTTTTAACCCCTCAGTTTTGATATCTTTGAGGATGCCTCACATTTTTAAATTTTCTGCCATTTGTCCAGTTCTCCTGACCAGTACTTTTCAGTGCTTCCCTAGCAATGAAAGTTAGATGTGTACATGTTTCTTCTCTGGGTATGGCTCTGTATCCTGAGTTGTGCTAATGATATTTTAACAATTTTGATGCACGTTGCATGGCAGAATTCTTACAGTGACAGTTTAAAGTGTGTTTGAGAACCCAGTAGTTTAAATCTTGTGTCATCTAGCTAGGGGCAGTGGTTCTTTTTAAGTTCAGAGGAGCCTTATTTCCTTAGTGTAGTCAGTCAGTTCATTGGAGTATGTGATTTTATTCTATCTATTACCCAGAGAATGAAGCTGAGCTGATGTGTCCACAGTCAAAACCACAGAATGGCTTGCATTTAAACTATTTTGCTCTTATTTTTGAGAATCTTGATGGCCTTTCAAGTCAGCCTGGTTTCTCTTTTCTTTGCTTTTAATTCCTAAGTATCTCCTTGGTGCTCATAAGCATTTTTCTTCTTTCTTTTTTTCTTTATTATCCTTTCTTCTCCCCTTTTTCTCTTACCTGTGTCTATAATTCATTTGTTAAGGCTTCATTTCATTAATAAGTATTGGTAGGTCTGGAATAGTAGTCCTTTGTTGTTCCTGTATAAATACATTTCTCTATGAACCAGTACAATAGATATTATGTAGATTAAAAAAATACTCTAATTTCAAATTTATTGAAAAGCTGAGGTTGGCAAAATAGTTTTGACTTCCTAGTCTGATTATTTTCCATTGGCTTCTCCAAAGACATAGGAAACCTGGGTGGATGTTTGAGAAGCGTTTGAGATTCCTAGACTTCAGGAGTTAGATCTTTTCATATTTCTCCCTCTCAGCCTTCTTCTTTTTTTATATATATTTATTTGACTGTGCTGGATCTTAATTGCGGCATGTGGGATATTCCTCAACCAGGGATGGATCCCAGGTCCCCTGCATTGGGAGCACAGAGTCTTAGCCCCTGGACCACCAGTGAAGTCTCCCTTTCAGCCTTCTTAATAGTTGACAGTGAGATAAATGGCTGAAGAGATCAAAGGAGTTTCCAGCCACATTTTTTTTTTCTCTTGAAGTAGCATTGACCTTTTCTTTGCAGCCTTGTGGTATTTGTGGCAGTAAAAGAATAAAGGCCTTGGTTCATGGAAGTTAACAGCTGGAGCATTCATCTAACAAGCACCATCACCCCCTCCTTTCTCTAACCTCCTGGGTACCCTGGCCAGGAGCACCTGCTTGAATTCCTACACACCCCACTCAAAGAACCCTCACACAGGCATGCAGTGGCCTGAGTGTACTGTGAGTATTGTGAATGTGGGTAGGCGACAACTCTGAAAGTGACTGGGAAGGTTTTGAGGTGCTTATTCTTTACTTGGGGGAGCGGGCTTAGGTGAGTAGAGGAGGACTGCAACAGCATCATAATAATCTCAATCTCGGGAAGCCAGCAATATCACCCTATCGTGAAGCAGTTCTACGAAGATGAAAATTAGGTCCTAGGAAAGCAAAAAAAAGTTTAAAAAGATGAAAAATAAACAACATACAAGTAAAAAAAAAAACCCTAATAAAGACAAGAGATTGGACAACAAAAACAAAGATAAAAAAGCAAAAAAAAGTTTTTCTTAATTGGTGGTGCTCATTAGCTCGGTAGGGACATGATCCATGTTCTTATAAATATGACCATTCTTTAACACTATTCTGATAGGCAATAACTATTTCTTATAATACTTTTATCAGTGACCTTGTAATACAGTTAATCAACATTTTAAAGTAACATTTTTTTCTATTCTAAAATGCTTAACCTTTATTTTTATTTATATCATTAAAATGAATGCTTACTTCACATTCTCTTCTGTCATAATTTCAGGGGACTTTAAGATATCTTTAACTAGCGTGAGGTGATAAGGCAACTTGACTTTGGAGGATTTACTGCCAGTGGCTTTCTGATCAAAGCCATATTGTGACATGTTAAGTCTTTTTAGCAAACAGTAAATAATTTGTGAAAATGACAGACGTCCTCAACACGCCCATTTAATATTTTGGCTTTTCCAAATTATATGCTAAATAAGAACTCACACTTTAAAGGTTTTTTAAAATCATTGTATTGATTCCCTTCCTAAATTTTTAAACTTTCTTCTTAATTTCCCTGTAATCCCAACATGTGCTGTGTAATGTATTTCCAGGCATTAGAAGGGAGTTGAATTTTTTTTCCAAAATTCTTTGCAAAGTTAAATTCTAACCATGGTTGATCTGTGTGTCAGCACATCATTTGTTTATTTGTTCAAAAAATATTTATTGATCTCCTACTCCATGTCAAGTACTGTTCTGGATGCTGAAGATACCACAGGAAAAGCTAAAGAGAGAAAAGTTCCTGCCTTCACTCATTGCATGTATCTGCTAATTTCATGATTTTTCTCTCATGGATTTGCTTATCAGAAAATCTGTGTTTTATAATTCCATGCTGGTTTTGAAGATTAGTATATATTGGTCTCCCCTGCGTCCAAAGGTAAAGCCAATCATGGTTATTTATATACAGGTATACATTAGTCTCTGTGGGCAACCATAACAAAATACCGTAGACTTAAACCACAGAAGTCTGTCTCTCACAGTTCTGAAGGCTGGGAAGTTCCAGGTCACTGTGCTGGCAAGGTCGGTTTTGTTCTGAGGCCTCTTCTTTTGGCTTGTAGGTGTTCATCATCTTGCACTGTGCTTTGTGCATATTCAGGCAGAGAGCGAGCGAGAACAAGCTCCCTGGTGAGTCTAGTCGACAAGGCATTTATCTCCTCGGACCAGGGCCTCGTTCCCATGTCCTCACCTGCTTACCTCTGAAAAGCCCTGTCTCCAAGTACCATCACATTGTGTGGGTTAGAGCTGCAGCATGAATTTTGGGGCAATACAGACATTTAGTTTAACAATGAGCATTGTTGAGGAGCTTCCCTTGTAACTCAGTCGGCAAAGGGTCTGCCTGCAATGCAGGAGACCTGGGTTCAATTCCTGGGTCAGGAAGATCCCCTGGAAAAGGAAACGGCAGCCCACTTGAGTATTCTTGGCTGGAGAATCCCATGGACAAAGGAGCCTGGCAGGATATAATCTGTGGGGTTGTGAGTTGGACACGACTTAGAGACTAAACCACTGCCATTGAGTGTTGCTAAAACTATCAAAAATGAGTTGTCTGAAAGCCTTTCTGTAGATTGTGTATGGAAAGAGGTAAATAATAGCTTCTGAAAGTAAGATTTCTTCTGTCTGGTCAGAGTTACTTCTTGGACTCTTAGAGAGACAAATTGCACCCCCATTTCTTGAATTGTTCCTTATTCCTACTTGGCTGATTTAGTTATCAGTCATCTTTTTTTTTTTTTAAATAATAGTTAATTTTCATGTTTCATGCATCTGACTTCCTTTGTTGACTTTATACTTCTCTGCTCTCATAACATCAAAATCACATAAAACTTTTGTTCTCCGACCTTCTCCCTGATCATCATTCAGAAGCTGAAGTTGCCCTGACCATCTTTGGGGATCCATAAGGAGCATGACCCACTGTGGTTCCTCCTTGGAGTACCCAAGGCAGTCATCCTAGATACAGGTCTCTTGAAGCCCAGCAGCTGGTGTTTCTCAAGTCATAGCCTTGCTCACATTTCTTTTCTGCATCAATGATAACTCATCTCAGTATTTCCCCCTCAAGTCCTGAAACATCCCACTGTCCAACTTTGTCATCTGTGACATAGCAGATTGCTCATTATTTTTCTGTTTTATGTCTCACTTTTCCTAGCTCTCTTTCCCCAGTGTTAGAAAGAATATAGTGACTTCCTGAAATAAACACATATCTCTTGCATTGAAGTTATTTTCAGGTTTTTTTCCCTCATGTCTTTCAAACTGTTAGATTTATGTCAAAACCAAGATTAGGAGTAAGTACTAGCTTAGAAAGCCACGTGGACGTCTTTCTTTTTTTTTTTGTTTGTGTCTCTTTCAACCCATAGTGTTTTCATTCTGTCCTTTTTTCTCTAATTTTCTTTGAGTTTGCTAGCTTTCATCTGTTTGCCAGGATTTCAGGCTAAGAGATCTATTACAGAAAATGGGCTTTGGATTTGAGCTTATCCATATTATGAAACATAATGGTATTGAGGGACTGACTAGAGGGAAGTGAAGAAAGACGATGGCAATACATTTTTGATTTTCTTTTTTCTTCTCCCTAGCGTTCCCGTCCACTCTCTGCCAGTGATGCAGAAATGAAAAACCTTGTGGGCTCAGCACGGGAGAAGGTGCCGGGGAAGTTAGGTGGTTCTGTGCTTGGTCTGTCAATGGAGGAGGTAAAGATGACTCCATTTCAGGCCTTTGTGGGTTAACGTAGGGTTCAGTGAAAATTAGTGATTTATAATAGTCATGACAGTCCTGTCTTATAGCCTTTCAAAAAACAGCATCTTAAATGGAATTAATTTCTTCCTTCATGCTTCTTGCATATTCTCAGGTCATAATTCTGTCCTGTAACCACATGGATTACATTTATCAAAATAGGTGCTCATTTTATTTTCTCTTCCTCCATGTAGATCAAAGTTTTACGGAGGGTGAAGGAAGAGAATGATCGGAGAGGTGGATTTATTCGCATATTCCCTACATCAGAGACATGGGAAATATATGGGTGAGGTGACTACCTTTTTTTTTTTTTAAATCTGTACTTCAGGTCCAGATAATTGAATTAATTGTGACATAGTATCATAAGTGCTCTCCACATAGTGCTTTTTTTATTTTGTTTAATTATTTGTAACAATATGAATATTATTCCACCGGAGAACTAAAGCTTTAATGATAATTTAATCTACTTGTGCATCATTCCTCCCTTTTTGCTAGTTCCTTGCCGCCTTCCTTACTAGCCCTCTAACCCAGAGTTAGACACTGTCCTAAATTTTGTGGTTATTATTCCCTTGATTGGAAAAAACATTTTTTTATCCTCTGTATGTGTACATAAACGATACACTTTATTTTTAATCATTGTTGAGATCAAGTTTTCATGCAATAAAATGCATCCATTTTATTTTAAGTTTGGTGATGGATTTTGACAAATATAGCTATCAATTTAATCACCACAGTCAAGATATAGAACATTACGTTACCTCCAGATGTCCTCTCATGCCCCTTTACGGTCATTTGGCCTCTCATTACCCTGAGCCTCAAATAGCACTGATTTGCTTTTTATAGCACTATAGTTTTTCTAGAATTTTATACAAATAGAATCATGCAGCATATATTTTTTGATGTCTGGATTCTTTTGTTTGGCATATTTTTTTTGAGAATTATCCATGTTGTGTGAAACAGTGGTAGTTCGTTCCTTATTATTATTACATACCATTTCATTGTATGAATATAGCATAGTTTGTTTATCTCTTCACCTTTGTGGAACACTTGGATTGTGTCCAGTTTGGGGCTGTTGTGAAGAAAGCTGCTGTTACAGATATTCATGCACAAGTCTCTGTCTGGATATATGATTTTATGTCTCTTGAATAAATACCTAGGGGTGGAGTAGGTGGGTCATATGATAAGGGATAAGAGAAAGAACCATTGTACATTTTACCAGTGATGTATGGAAGTTCCACTGGCTTCCTGCCCTTTCTAGCAATTGGTATTGTCAAGCTTTTTTAATTTTAGTCATTCGTGTATGTGTGTGTGTGTGGAGTTTCTTTGTAGTTTTAATATGTTTTTGTCTGATTAACAATGATATTGAGCATTCATGTGCTATTGGCCATTTTTGTATCTTTTATTTTCATTTTAAATTTTAAGATTTTTATCTTTTTATTTCTGTGTTATAAAGGACTCTTGATACAAGTCCTTTCCCAGATATTTACATTGTGAATATTTTCTCCAAGTCTGTGGCTAGCCTTTTTATTTTTATAACAGTGGCTTTCAAAATACAGAAATTTTACATATTAATGAAGTCCAATTGACTAATTTTTTTTAAGATTTTTGCATTTTGTGTTTTCTAAGAAGACTTTACCAACCCCAAGTTCGCAAAGCCTTTTCTCTTTTGTTTTTTCCTAGAAGTTTTATAATTTTGGCTTTTATATTTAGTTCTATGATATGTATTGATTCAATTTTAGTGTATGGTGTGAAGTAAGAGTTGAAGTTTCTTCCATATGGATGTCCATTTGTTCCAGCACCATTCTTTGAAATTACCTTATTGAATTTAACTTGGCATCTTTGTTGAAAATTAATTGAAATATATATGTGTCTATTTCTAGACTTTATTCAGTTTCACGATCTGTGTTTGTCTTAATATCTGTAGCTTTATACTAAGTCTTGAAATTAGGTAGTGTAAGTCTTCCAACTTTGTTCTTTTTCAGAAGTATTTTGACTATTTTGTGTCCTTTGTATTTCCAAGGAAATTTTAGAATTTCTTTGTCAGTTTCTGTGCTGACTTGTGGTTGGCATTACATTGAACATATAGATTACTTTTGGGAAAGTGAATATTTTAACAGTTACTGAATTTTCCAATCCATGAACGTGATATATCTCATTTCCCTATTTGTTTAGGCCTTCTTTGCTTTCTTTCTCTTAGCAATGTTTTATGGTTTTCAGTGTTCTTGAACGCATTAAACTTATTGCTTAGTATTTCATGTACATGTTATTTTTAACAGCTTTATTGAGTTATAATTTATATACAGTAAGTTGCACATATTCAGGGTGTGCTGTTTCATAAATCAGCATATCCACTGCAGTCAACACGGTGAACGTACACATCACTCCCAACTGTTTCTTTGTCCCCCTTTGTAATTCCTCTCTCCTGTTCCTCCTTTCCCTGCCCTGCCTATTTCTGTCCCAGGTAGCTACTGATCTGCTTTCTGTCAATAAAGAGATTATTTCCTTTTCCTAGGATTTCATGTATAGAAGTCTTGATTGTCCTCTTGCTTGCTGACCTTTTTTTTACCTGACAAGATTCTGTTTTGATTCATACATGTTATAGCATGTATCAGTGGTTTGATTTCCTTTTATTGTCAAGTGGCATTCTGTTAATAGGCATAAATCAGAATTTGTTTATCCTCTTCTCTGTTGATTAACATTTAGGTTCCTCCTAGTTTTTGGTTATTGTGAAGAAAGGCTCTATGAGCATCTGTATAGAAATTTTTGTATATACATGTACTTATCATTTCTCTTAGGTAAATGAAATGGAATGACTACTTGTGGAATGACTGGATCATATCATTGTTTAACTTTTTAAAGAAACTGCCATTTGGTTTTACCATTTTGCATTCCTGTCATTAATGTATGAGAGCTTCAGTCTCTCCATATCCTCATCACCAGTTGGTATGGCCAGTTTAATTTTAGCTCCTCTAGGACATGAGTAGTGATATCTCATGGTTTCACGTGCATTTTCCTAATGATTAGTGATGTTGAGCATGTTTTCATGTACTTATTTGCCATTTGATGGTCAGATATTTTGCCCATTTTAAAAACGAGTTTGTTTTCTTATAATTGAGCTATGAGAGTTCTTTATATTTTTTGGATATAATTCCTTTATCAGATGTGTGCTTTGAGATTTTTCCCTCCCAGTCTTGTCTTCTCATTCTTTAAATAGTATCTTTTGAGGAGCAGAGATTTTTAATTTTAAGTCCAATTTTTTTCTTTTAATTACTGTGCTTTGGCATCTAAGAAATTTTTGCCTGTCTCAGGTTTTCTTCTAGATACAGTTTTAAGTTTTACATTTAAGTTTGATCCGTTTTGAGTTAATTTTTGTATATGGTACAAGATAGAGATCCCAGTTCTTTTTTTTTTTTTTGTATATAGTACAAGATATGGATCCCAGTTCTTTTTTCTTCCAGATGGATATCCAATAGTTTTTGCACCATTTTTTGAAAAGACTACCTTTTGTCCACTGAACTGTCTTTTTACTTTTGTGGAAAACCACTGTTTCTTTACTGTTTATTATATTCCACTGATCTTTTTGTCTTTGTGCCAATTTAGTACCACACTGTCTTGATTACTGTAGCTTTATAAAAAATCTTGTTCTAATTTTGCTCTTTTTCTAGGTTGTTTTGGCTATTCTAGGTCATTTGCATTTCCATTTGGATTTTAGAATTAGTTTGTCAGTTTCTACGAAAAAGCCTGCTTGGGATTTTGATTGGGATTGTATTGGCTCTCTAGATCAGTTTGAAGAGAATTGACATCTTAACAATATTGAGTCTTCCAGCCCATGAACAAGGTATATTTGTCCATTTATTTAGATCATCTTTAATTTTTCTCAGCTGTGTTTTGTGGTGTTTAGTGTACAGATCTTTTATATTTTTTTGTCAGATTTATTCCAAAGTATTTAATATGTTTGACTCGATTGTAACTGATTTTGTTTTTTTAATTTCAATGTCTGATTGTTTGTTGCTAGAATACGGAAATGTAGTTGACTTTTCCATATTCGCTGGGGCTTCCCTGATAGCTCAGCTGGTAAAGAATCTGCCTGCAATGCAGGAGACCCCAGTTCGATTCCTGGATTGGTAAGATCCGCAGGAGAAGGTATAGCCTACCCACTCCAGTATTCTTGGGCTTCCCTTGTGTCTCAGCTGGTAAAGAATCCACCTGCAATGCGGGAGACCTGGGTTTGATCCCTAGGTTGGGAAGATCCCCTGGAGAAGGGAAAGACTACCCACTCCAGTATTCTGGCCTGGAGAATTCCAAGGACTGTGTAGTCCATGGGGTCACAAAGAGTTGGACACGACTGAGCGACTTTCACTTTCACATGTGTTCTGTAATCTTGTACTACCCAGGGCTTCCCAGGTGGCGCTAGTGGTAGAGAACCTGCCTGCTAGTGTAGGAGATGTGAGAGATGAGGGTTTGATCCCTGGTTCGGAAAGCTCCCTTGGAGAAGGGCAGTGGCAACCCACTCCAGGATTCTTGCCTGGAGAATCCTCTGGACAGAGGAGCCTGGCGGGCTACAGTCCATAGGTTTGCACAGAGTCGTACACGAGTGAAGCAAGGTAGCCCGGACGCACACAGTCTTGCTAAGCTCACTTGTCAGTTACTGAAGGTTTTTGGAGATTCCATAGGATCCCCTACCTAGTTGAAAATATTGTCTGTGAATAAAGACAGTTTTCCTTCTTTCTTTCCAATCTGGATATGTTTTATTGCTTTATTCTTGCTTGATTACATTGACAAGAACCTCCAGCACAGTGTTGAGCAGGACCAGTGAAAGCAGACATCCCAGTCTGGCTTCTGTTCTTAGGGTAAGCATTCAGTTACTAAGTATGATGTTAGTGTTAGGTTTTTTGTAGATACGCTTCATCATATTGAGGGAGTTCCCTTCTATTTTTCTTTTGCTAAGAGTTTTTATCGGAAATGGATGTTAGATTTTGCCAATTACTTTTTCTGCATCTCTTGACATAATAATATGTTTTTTTTTTTGCTTTGGTTTTTTAATATAGTGAATTACATTTATTTTTTAATGTTAAGCTCAACGTTGCTTTCCTGAAATAAACTCCACTTGGTCTGACATGTATCCTTTTTATGGATTGTTGAATTTGATTTACTAAAATGAGATTTGTACATCTGTATTCATATGAGATACTGATCTGTGGTTTTATTATAATATGTTTGATTTCAGTATGTGGATAATGCTGGCCTCATAGAATAAATTGGAGAGTGTTCTCACCTCTTCAGTTTTCTGGAAGAATTTATGGAGAATTGGTATTTTTTGTTTCTTGAATGTTTGGTAGAATTCACTAGTGGAGCCATCTGGACCAGAAATTCAATTTCAGTTTCTTTAACACATACGGGACTATCAGATTATCTCTTTCTAGTTGAATGACCTTTGGTAGTTGGTATCTTTTCAGGCATTTGTCCATTTCATATATGTGGTGTTTGTAAGCACAAAATTATTCCTAATATTCACCTATCCTTTTAATATTGGTTGAATCTGCAGTGATATTACTTCTCTCATTTCTGATATTGGTAATTTAATTCTTCTCTCTTTTTATCATATTCAGTCTGGCTAGAGGTTTATCAATTTCATTGATCTTCTAAGAGACCCAGTTTTTAGTTTCGTTGTTTTCTATTTCTTATACATTGACTTCTTTTCTAATATTGTTTCCTTTCTTTAACTTATTAGGGGAGGACTTCTTTTCTAATAGTTTCCTTTCTTTAACTTACTAGGGGACTTCATTTGCTTCCCCCCGCCCCCGCCCCTAGTTTCTCTAGATAGAAGCTAATGTCGTTAACTTGAGACTTTTCTTCTTTTCTGTATGTGTTTAAGCACTATAAATTTCCTACTAAGTACTGTTTTTGCAGAGTCCTATAAATTTTGGTTGTTGTATTTTTTGTTTTTATTCCATCTTTGGCCTATGGACTATTTAAAAATGTTATTTAGTTTTCAGATATTTGGATTTTTTTCTAGAGATTTTTCTGTTAATGATTTCCAATTTACTTCTTTTATACTCAGAAAAGGTACTTTGTGTAAGCTGAATCTTTTAAAATGTACTGAGACTTGTTTATGGTTCAGGATATGACTTGTCCTAGCAAATGTAACATGTACGTTGAAAGGAATATACATCCTGCTATTGTTGGGTGGAGTGTTCTATAAATGTCTCTTAGGTCAAAGTATTTGACAGTTCAGATATTCCCTATTTTTACTAATTTTATCAGTCATCAAGAGTGTATGTTGAAATCTCCCATTGTAATTGAGACTTTGTCAATTTCTCCTTTTGGTTCTATCAGTTTTGCTTTTCATGGATGTTGGAACTCTGTCATTAGGTACCTCTGCAATAGATTTGTTGTCTCCTTCATAAATTGACTTCTTTATTGCTATGAAATGTCCCTGTTTATCTTTGATAATGCCGTTTGTCCACACATCTGTCTGCTTAATATACTTGCTTTAGCATTCTTTTTTTTTTTTTTTAAGGTGTGTAGTATAATGATTTGACTTACGTGCATGGAATAATTATCACAGTAAGTTTAGTGAACATCCATCAACTCATAGAGACACAAAGTTAAACAGAAGAACTAAAACTAAAGAACTCTTAGGATTTACTCTCTTAACAATCTTTATCTATAGCATATAGAAGTATTAATTCTTTTTACATGTTGTACATTATAACCCTAGTACTTATTTATCTTGTAACTGGAAACTTGAACCTTTTGACTGCCTTCACCCAGTTTCTCCTCCCCTCACCCTTACCCATTCCAACTTTCTTATGACTAGTGTTTGCATGCAGTATCTTTTTTTTCTTTTATTGTGTTACTTTTAATCTCTCTGCATCTTTATAGTTAAAGTAGATGACTGTCAAAAAAAGGAAGCCCTGCCATTGTGGCAACATGGATGAACCTTAAGGGATAATGCTAGCTGAAATAAACCAGAACAGCAAATATTGTATAATCTCACTAATATGTGGAATCTTGATTGGAAAAAAAAGTAGAACTGATAGAAACAAAGAATAGAATGATAGCTGCCATGGGCTGGTATGGGGAAATGGGAGATGTCGATCAAAGGGTACAAATCAGTTTTAAGGTGAACAAAGACTGGGAATCTAATGTGCAACATGGTAATATGATTGGATTTAGATGTGCCACATTACTGTCTGTTTTTGTTTTGTCTAATGTGTTCTTTATTCCCTTTTTATTTTCTCCTGTCTTTTTTGGATTAATTCATTCCTCCTGCTTCTTTGTTGTGCTTTTTAAAAGTGTGGTTGCTCTAGGGTGACAGTATACATCTTTTATTTACCACAATGCGCCTTGAAATAATGTTACACTATTTCATGTATAATTTAGGAATTTTACAACCAGTATACCTCCATTCCTCCCTCCTGTCCTTTGGGCTGTTGTCATGCATTTTATTTCTATTTAAGTTATAAGTACCATAGCGCTTTGGTTATTTTTCCCTTGTACAGTTTAAGGAAATTTCAATATGAGGAAAAGTCTCATAATTATGCATTTACTATCATTTCCATTGCTCTTCTTTCTTTTATGTTGATCATGTTTTTATCTAACAACATTTTCTTCCATCTGAAGAACTTCTTTTAGGATTTTAGTTCAATCAGTTCTCTCAAGTGTTTATCTGAAAGTCTGTCTTGTATTTTTAATTTTGAAAGGTTTTTTCATTGGTTTTAGAGTTCTGGGCTGACATTTTCCCCCCTGCTATTACAAAAGTATTGTTCTGTTGTCTGTGGGCTTGCAGTTTTCTGATTAGAAGCATGCAGTAATTTTTACCTTTCTTCTTTGGTGCATAATGTGGCTCTTTTTCTCAGCCTGCTTTTCAGATTATTTCTTTATAACTGATTCTCAATAATGTGGTTATGATATATGCTTCAATAATGTGACTATGATATATGCTTTTTCTTCATGTTTCTTCTGCTTCAGATTCATTGAGTTTCTTAGTCTATGGGGTCACATATAGTTTGCTTCAAATTTGGAAAACTTTTGGCCATTATTTCCTCAAATTTTGTTTGTTTGTTTGTTTTTTCCATTTCTCTCCTCTCCTTTCAGTACTATGGTTACATGGCTCTGTTCATTTTTTTATATTCTGTTCCTTTCTTCGTTTTGGATGGTGTTCTTTCTCTGGTTCTCATTTCATTCATCTTTTAAGGAGTTGAAAGATGAATGCAGTCTGCAGTGTTTAATCTTCTATTAATTGTAGATTTTAGATATTTTATTTTTTACCTTTAGGACTACCATATGTTTCTCTTTGTATCTTCTTTTTCTCTTTTTAAAAATTATTTTCATGATTTCCTTTAGACTCATGTGGATATATTATGTTTATAGTAGCTGTTTTAAAATCTTCTTCTATTGTCCCTGTCATTTCTGAGTCTGTTTCTATTGACTGATTTTCCTTTTGTCAATGAGTTGTATTTTTTCTGCTTCTTCATACGTACAGTGATTCTTTTAAAACTGAATGTTTTAATTGCACATTGTAAATGTTGTATGGTTGAGTTTAGATTTTATGACTTCTTTAAACCCTGTTGAAAGTTTTTTTTTAGGCCAGACACTTATAGATCAGTTTAATCTTTTACAGCCTCATTTAAAAGTGTTTTAATGGTTTGTTTAGAATAGCTTTTTGTCTAGGTCTAGAATAATTCCACTACTGAAGACTCATGGGGGTGTCTGTTAAACGACCCTCATGTTCAGTGAGATCTCTCCATTCTGGCTGGAGGGAACTCAGACCAATTGGCAGCCTTGTATGAACTCTGAAAAGTATTCACTGTAAAGTTTCTCCTTAATTTCTTTACTCTGCCAGTTGCTCCTTGCACAGCCTGTGCACTACCTCACCCTGTGCCTGAGTAGATCTGAATTCATCCAAAGATTCAAAGGGTCCTTTGTGATGATTTTTTGTTTGTTTGTTTTGATTTCTTATGTATAGCTTCTTCCTCTCCAGGACATTGCTCTGAAAATTATAGCACTTCTAGAACTTTGAATCTCTGTCTTCTTGACACAGAGACTCTTGGATTTCCCTTGAATTCCTTCTCTTTCTGCATTGTCTGATATTACCTCTAGGTAGGAAGGTGGAACAGTCGGGCTCCCTTCATTTATTTCTTCCTTTCAGATATCACAGTCTTACACTGCTTATTGTTTCAGGTGTGGAAACAGTTGTTTCATATGGTGAAAGAGCAAGTCTTACAGCAGTTATCATCTCATATGTAGAGACAGAATTCTGTTATTTAGTTTGTATTGCTTTTGAACTTTTTCTTTTAAAAATGGCATACTTTATGTATTCTTCCTTTTTTCATTCAATATTATGTTATTAAGGTTTATTTTGTTACATGTCGCTTTTGAATTCATTCATTCTTTTTCAATGCTTTATTATATTCTTCTATGAATTTATATTGCTGTTAAATTTCCCATTCTCTTGTTAATGGTATTTTACGGCTTTCTTGTCTTTTTGCTGTTAAAGACAGCTGTGCTCTAAATATTATAACGTGTGTTTCCTGGGTATATATCTGGGAATGGAATGTATCTAGGGTAATAAGATAAGTGAATGTTCACCTTTAAAAGATAATGCTAAAAAAAAAAAAAGATAATGCTAAACAAAGAAGGTAATGCTCAATTGTTTTCTGAAGTAGCTATGTAAATTTATACTCCTGTCAGCAGTGCCTAGGAAGGAGGGCTTGTTGATCTGTATATTATATAATATGGGGTACTGTCAACTTCTTAATTTTTGTTAAAATACTGAGTGTACAGTGGTATTTTATTTTGGTCTTGATTTGCACTTCGCTGATTACTAATAAGATTGAGAACCTTTGTACTTTATGAGTAACTTTTTTCTTCCTTTGTGATTGTCTTTTGATTTAGTTGGGCTGTTACTGAATCTAAGTATAGAGCTTCACCTTAAAGGAGTAAAAGAACTGTTTCCTGTCTGTTTTCTTTTGGAAATGGAGCTGTTCACAGAGAAATCTTTTTATCTTGCAAAATATTCTATCCACATATTTTAGTTATACCTTATAAAGACCCAGGAATTCAGCAGAAAGATACTGCTTGGCTTTTCAAGATTAATAGAAGTTTATCCTTTGATATGTTTTTGAAGAGTTCGAATAGTTGCAGTTCCTAGAAAACATAGCTTTTAATTAATGAAAGTGGAATTGTCTACTCTTGACTTTTCGAGAGACCGGGCCCTAACCTGAGTGCCTTTTTCTCAGGAAGCAATTACAGATAATGTTGCGGTCTCCTAGGGAGTCCAGTAATGACACTTTCCTTTAGTAGTTTGGTTTTGAACTAGTGAGAAGACAGACTAAGATAGATGGAGGCCAAAATATCACTTTCCAATACTGATAAAGTCTAGGTCCAGAAACATGATTTTATCTGTTTACAAGCAAATGCGCTTTCTGTTGACCCTCAGAATTGGACAGATTTACATACCCATTTTTAGGCAAGGTTAGGCTAATGCTGGGAAGGATTGGAGGCAGGAGGAGAAGGGGACAACAGAGGATGAGATGGCTGGACGGCATCACCGACTCGATGGACATGGGTTTGGGTGGACTCTGGGAGTTGGTGATGGACAGGGAGGCCTGGCGTGCTGCAGTTCATGGGGTCGCAAAGACTGACTGACACCACTGAGCGACTGAACTGAACGGAGACTCTGCTGTGCATCAGGAACACCTGACCCACGGAGCAGCAGAGGATATGGGCTTCCTGAGGAGAGATTATCCCCCCAGGAAAGAGGAGAGATGCTGGTTGAACTTTTCCTGAATTACCAATCCAGTAAATCACTCTACCTCTCCTGGGACCTCTGAGAAAAGTGAAGGAGAACACCAAGAATTTTAAACTAATTGAGTTACCTTCATGTAGCATGGGAAAGATGTACTTATCTGCTAACAAATATTCCTTTTTTATTAATGTATGTTTATTGAATATCAACAAGTATCTAGCAGTATGCTTAGTTCTTTGGAGTGTGAGACACGTGTTAGTTGGGATCTCTGTCCTTTGAGAGTTAGCAGTATGATTAGAATTTATTTATACATGTAATAGAAATAGCTCATATTTGTAGTGCTTCTTGTAATTATAATGTACTTTATACACATCTTCCTGGTGGCCCAGCTGGTAAAGAATCTGCCTGCAATGCAGGAGACCCAGGTTCAGTCCCTGGGTCAGGAAGATCCCCTGGAGAAGGAAATGGCAACCCACTCCAGTACTCTTGCCTGGAGAATTCCATGGACAGAAGAGCCTGGCGGGCTACAGTCCACAGGGTCTTAAAGATTCAGACACGACTGAGTGACTAACACTCACTTACTTATACACATCATTGTTATTCCCATTTTAATGATAAGGAAAATAAGGCTCAGTAAAATAACATGACTTGTCCACGATCACACAGTGGGACTTGATTCAGGTGTTTTGACTCCAGATCCTGCTTTTCCCTGATGCATCATGCTGCTTTCCAAGAAGAGAAAGTTTGTTCTACAAGGCAGCGTATGACAGGTCCCGCTGGCATGCAGTGACGGCGGAGGAGGAAGGCCAGGACTGGGGCACCTCTGTAGACTTGTAGCAGTCCTCTCGGGGAAGGCTTCCTGCAGCACAGTGGATTTGAGCTGCTTCTTGAAGGGTGGCTTATGGATAAGTAAAGAGGAGGTGAAGAGAAGGTGTCCAGACAGAGGCAAAAGTGTCAGTGGGAGCTGTGGGATGAGAGAGTTATAGGAGACTTGTCTGGACTTTGGAACCCCTGTTGGGGAACTGTGAGGAGAAAGGGTGAATGAGTGGATGGTATAGATGACCCAGCTTTTGAAATCTGGAAAGAGAAAGTGTGTGCCTCTTGCATTTGGCATCACGGAGCCATCAAAGCCTCTGGAGAAATAAGATGATTGAAACAATCTGTCAGTATTTTCATGCCCTTTATGCATCTTCCATTCCCAGCTTCATTTGACCTCTTTTCTCGCTATCTGTGATTTTTGATGGTGGTTTCATTTTTGTTTTCCAGTTTTATTTTCTGAATTTAGCATACAAACTTTTATTAATCCAAAAAATCCTGCCTTTTCTTCCTTTTTATTTTCTTCTTATTGAGTCATCTATATTCTTTTCTTTTATTGTATTCTCTGCTATTCTAGTTTTTTTTTTATCATTTTAATTTGAGCAAGTATCTCCTTTGTCACGTTAGAGACTATATATTTTTAGAAAACCTGTCACTTTGTGCTTGATTTGTGTTTTATTTCTGTATTTTTCCTCTTCAGCTAAGCTTTAGGAAATAACCAGTTCCTCCCTTTGTCTTTTAGGTCCTACCTTGAGCACAAGACCTCCATGAACTATATGCTGGCAACACGTCTCTTTCAAGACAGGTGGAGATTTGCTAATCTTATAAATTTAGTAGGACTAGATCACAAAATTAACAGAAAGGAAATGTAGACGAACAAAAGAGGTTTTATTAAAGTCTTCAGTAATATTTGAGAGAAAGAGCTTTATGGAAAACACAACATAAAACCTCATTTTTTTAGAACTCATTAACTCTCAGCACTTTGTAATATTTCTAGACACTGCAGATTAAACTGTAAAGACCTTAACACATATCCTAAGATTTTTTCCTCCTTAAAGGAAGGCCCTTACTCAGTGCCTTTTTGCTTTAGACGCACTTATCACAGACATGATTATCTGTCTTTCTAGACTAGACGAGATTAAAAGGATCAGATTAGAAAAGCTACTGGAGAGGTAATTCACAAAATAAATACAGTGAGACTGGTAAGAAATGACAACTGATAACCTCAATACAAGGGAAAATAGGGCAGAGATGATGGAAAACAGACACCAGAATTCAAATAGCACAGTAGTCAGGGACTGCTTAGTCCCACATACTTCTGTTGCCCCTGAGACATAACTGCATTGCAGTACAGTTCAGTAATTGACCAACAAGGAACCTTAGGTATTTAAAGAAATCTGTATTATTTTCAAGGTATGTGTGCTTTTTTTGTGGGATTCTTAAAAATAGATATCCAGATTTCAGCCACTTCCTGTATAGGATTTCCAGTTTCTCTCTGTAAATTTGTGGTTATTACCCTTGATTAAGTAATTACGCTGTGTAGCTTCCAGTGAAAGAGATCTTGAGATTTAATTGGAAGATGTGGAAACTGAATTCTTGATATATAACCTGGTCCCCGTTCCCTACCCACTACCTCCTCCCTGGAAATTTTTACCAACCTTCTTTATTGTTCTGGTTCAGACACTATACTAAGATTTGTTCTGGTGTGTTACTTTTCAGTATTTTGCTTTTGCAGTGGATGAATCCTTGTGGGAAATATTCCCCTTATCCTGTCTTCCCTCCCCTGGGGACCTTCTGTTAGATGAAATTTGGATCTTGTGCTATATCCTCCGTATTTCTTTACTTTTTTCTCATACTTTTGATCTCATTGTCTCTTAGCTTTAAATTCTTGGACCTGTTTTGAACTTTGCCTTCTAAAAATTCTAAATTGATGTTTAGCCTTACCTATCTTGTTACTCAGTACCAGTCCTGAAGAGGATTGTTCAATCTACTTCTTTTTATTTTGGCAAGTATGATTTTAACATCCAAGAACTGTTTTTGCTTTCTGACTAGTTTTCATGGTTTATGGATATAATATTAAATTGGTTCTGGTACCAGTTCCAATGTGGAGGAGGTAGGGAGTTTCCCCTACAGCACCAAGCAATTGCAGCCTGCTGCTGTCGAGAATTCAGTTCAGTTCTGACACTATCTACCTGGAGATCAGCATCAGATTCCAGTTTAATGGTCCAGACCTACAAGAGTCTATCCCTACCCCGCCCCCACCCCCCCCTTACTTTAGATGCTAATCACAGCCCAGGTTGTTACCTTTATTTCTGACCTACTGGCTGCATATAAGAGATTTCCATGACCCCTTCTGTGGGGGATAGTAAGTAGAATATTCAACTCATCGGATCACCAGTTTATTAGAAAAGGGTGTATATAGCTCATGAACAGCCAGATGGAAAAGACCCTTAGGGCCCTCTCCAGGTGAACCATTCTCCCCACTTTTCTGCAAGCTCACCAGCTTGGAAGCTCTCTGAACCCCACACTTCTAGGTTTTTATGGGGGCCACATGACGTAAGTGCGCTTGATTAAATCATCGACTGTTGGTAATTGGACTCTATCTCTAGCCCCTCTCCCCTCCCAGAAAGTCAGGGGATGAGACTGAAAGTTCCAACCCCCTCATCACAGGGTTGATTCCTCTGGTGACCAGCCCCCATCCTGAAGTGAACCAAGGGCTTTCTAAAAGTCACCTCATTAGCATGACAAACGATGCCTTTACCACTCATCACTTGGACATTTTAAGGGTTTTAGGCACTCTGTGCCAGAAACAGGGATGAAAACCAAGTAAGTATATATATATTTCTCACTATAAATCACAGTATTACAAATATGTTTTTTTAAATCTCTCTAGCATGATTATTGAAAGTTCTTTTCTGTTTTTTGCACTATTTTGAATTCTTCTGGATTATTTCTCCTGGTTTATCTCATTCTTTCTAGTTTACGCTCTTATATTTCCTGAAACATCTGATGATTTCTGATTGTCCAGTCATACTTATAAGTAATTGTTTGCTTAGGATTGTTAATTTGCATGAGTTTCCTTAAAGATTGTGTCAGTCTGTTTCTGAACTGACATGGAGTCTATGCTTGAGACTTCTTGTGAGGGAGAAGGCAGGTACAACAGGCAATCTGGAAGCCACTACCAAAATTAGGAAGCATTCTTTCAGGGGAGAGCATAACAGTGAAAACCTTTGAGATGTAATAATATATGTGCTGTTTTAATTAACACATTCAGTAATGTGCTAACAGTAGTAGGCCTAGCAGTGGGTCTAATAACCACCATAATTTAAAGAGCATGGTAAGTGTTGGCAATATTTTGAGACCCCTGGAACAGCTCTAACATGAAAAAAAAAAAAGTGTTATTTCTTTTGGTAACAAAATCGCACTGACGCTACTGCGGATGATCCTCTACATGTATATGATGCTGAATTTCTGTTAGAGGATTATTATTTTTTTTTCCCCATCCAAATTGATATCCTCCTTGATTTCTTTCTTTAGGCTCTAGTAGCAACTCCTGCTTATAAAGCATTCTAAAAACTGTGATTCAAAAAACGTGCATTTCTGTTTAGCAAAGAAAGGCCCTTATGATTTGCTCTTCCTACCATTTTAGCCTAATCCCCACTTCTCAGTACCAACCCATGGCCAGTTAGAACATATCTGCTGCTCTTTCGTGCCTCCTTATCCTTACATTCCATTGGAGTGGCCTTCAGTTTACCCTGAATTCTTTTTCTAGCTATGTCATTCATCCTCTTGCCCAGGCTAGAAGGAGGTTCTCCCAGCCCTTCTTGTCCCTCCACCGGATTTAGATCGCTATACTGTACATGTTGTATTATAATTGCCAGTTAGTACTAACTACTCTGTCTGCTCTCAGGTTGTCTTTTAAGAGTAGGTTCTTGGTTATATTCCTCTTTGACAGTATCAAAGCCTACCACGAAGCAGGCACACGCACACAAACATGCATTAAAAAAATGAAATTGTGTTTGTTGCAAGCCTTACATCTTCCATTAAATCTGTTCTCTTCAATCTGAATTCGTGTTTTCTCTCTTGCAAATCCTATTGTATTCTTGTCTGAACTACTTTCAAACCAGTTCTCTAATCATTTCATTTCATAATTGGCTCATGTCGTCTGCCTTCCCTGCCCTCCCCATGCATCCTCCACTCACCCATCCTGCCCTGGCAAGCAGTGTCTTACCTGCTGTCTCACTGCATGACAGTAGTTTTAACTCTGGCTGTATTTTAGTAACATCATATTTGTGCCACGTGTGCTTGCAAGGCCGCTTCAGTTGTGTCTGACTCTTTGCCACCCTCTGGACTGTAGCCCACCAGGCTCCTCTGTCCCTGGGATTCTCCAGGCAAGAATACTGGAGTGGGTTGCCATGCCTTCCTCCAGGGGATTTTCCCTAACCCAGGGATTGAACCTGTGTCTGCTGCAGTTCCCGCATTGCAGATGGATTCTTTACTGGAGCCACAGGGGAAGCCCATTTGTGCCCTAGCCAGTCCCAAACTAAAGTCTTGTACTTATTAAAAAGCTACCGAGGTGACTGTCATATGAATTCATGATTGCACATTACAGAGAAAAACCATTATCTGATAAAAAAGTTAAAATAATTTGGAGACTTTCTGATAATAAGTTGACGGTATTAGGACACTGGTACAGATGGAAGACATGGGAAGGAAAAGATGAAACGTTTTGGTGGAGACAGATTTTTCAGTTGATGTTTTTCTATAGATAGAATATCTTGACATTGATTGCATCTGTCTCTTTTTTAAAAGATCAGTACCATAGGTTACATGTTGTATGATTACATTTATATAGCCATTTTGAAATGATAAAATTTTAGAATGGAGAACAGATGGAAGGAAGCCAGAAGTTGGGTAAAAGGTGTGTGGTTATAAAAGGGCAACACTGGGGATTCTTATGGTGATGGGGTTGTTGAATATCTTGTCTGTGGATACATGAACCTACACAGTGATAAAATTGTACCAAACTAAATATACACATTCACAAATGAGTACAAGTAAAGCTGGGGAAAGTTTTTTTAAAGTGTGTCAAGCGAAAGGAAATTGAATGAAAAAGAAGCCAATTTAAATGTGAAAATTGTGGAAAATCTATTTATCATGAGCATCTTTTTTGAACCCCCATGAGAATTGAGATGGACTTCTTTCCTTAATACAGTTCAATTCAAGTAGAAAGAGCCCTGATGTCTGAGACCAAAGTTGTGGGTTCAGATTTAAACTGTTTATAAAGCTCTGACATTGAGCATGTCACCAAATGGTTTTACCCTGCTCATTTTTATAAACGGGGCTCATATTACTGTGAACAGTAAGTGTGATTAGATTTGTGGTTATATATACAAATGCAGGTAATTGTTAGAATTTTTCTCTAGAATTCATTTGTCCCCTATTTTGTTTTTTGTGATCTTCCCTAAAGGTTATGGTACTCTGTTCTTTTCTGAGCATGCTCTCAATTCATCTCTCTGTTTCCACCCCAAGGTGCCTTCCCTGGTATAATTCCATGATGAATCTCTGTAGTACAAATCTCAGGAGTGTGTGTTTGTGTGTGTGTGAGTGTGTTAATTCAGAAGAGAGTATCTGCGTAGTGCTCTAACCCACTTGTCCTTTCTACTCCTGTAGGGGAAACCCAAGAAGAAGCTTATTGACAGGAAGAACACGGTAACTGATTTTTAAAAGTTGAGAAATTCTTTCCCTGTGCATAATATGTGACCATGCACAGACTAAGCATGATACTTTACATAACCATTTTCGATTCGACTCAGCTTAGATAGTAACACGAGAATGTTTTCTATTGAAGCACTATTCTGCAGCAAACTTTTTACAAACTAGGTTTGGGATTTATATTTTTTAACTACAAAAATGTCATTTCAATGATGGTAGTTGTGTTTGGCTATGTGAGAGAGCCCAAAGTCTTAGTGAGATTTCAAGGTCAATCTCAGGCTAAATTCAAAGAAAAGGTTATGTTTTGGCCTTGACATACCTGGGGCATGCAGGTATGGGACTTTGTTCCATATAGGACTGAGCAGAACTACTTCCTGTTTGCCTTGGAACTAGAAGTATGCAAAATATCTGTGGCTCTTAATTTTGGCAGAAGAGAGGAAGGTCTTAGAAGAATGACTGGGATGGCCTTGCCCAACTGAAAACTGCAGCCAGAATAGAAACTCTTAACCCTAAATACATCCCCTCTGGTTTGAGAGATTATACACATCCCCTTTTTACTGTTTCTCTTCAAAAAGCAAAATGATAATAAGAAAGAAACTCCTATATCTAGCTTTTTGTTTTACATTTAAGAATTTAAGATAAATTGATTTTCTCATCCAAATCTTTAAGTCTGATTTTTCTTTAAAGGAGGAAAATATGATTGCCATTTAATTTAGGGAAAACTGAGAGAAATTAACTTTTATAGTTTGTTTCTAAATGAAAGTCATGGTTAGCTTATAAATTTCCTCCAGTTATTAGTCAAGGAATACATTTCATAGATAAATTATTGTCAATTTGGAAATTAGGGGAGAAAACTTCAACAACAATATTTATTTAAACGTTGGTGGGTTTTCTTTCTTTAGGACATTTTATGTTGCCATCAGTACTGGTTTTCTGGTGGTGTAGAGATACAAGCAAATAAAAGATACCATATGAAAACCTTATGCTGAAGCATGAAACAAATCTTAATTCATTTAAAAAGATTAAAATTATTAAGAGTATGTTCTTTGACTGCAATGAAATTAGAAATCAGTAACAATAGAAAATATCCGAATATTTTGAAATTAAACAACACGTTTCTAACTAATCCATGGGTCAAGGAAGAACTCATGAGGAAAATTCAAAATGATCATAAAAATAGAACATTAAAATATGTGAGATGCAGCTAAAGTACTGTTTGCCCATGTGTGTGGGAGGGCCATGTGATTTATAACTTGTACTAGGAAACAGAGGACTAGATCATGGATCTAATGTTCAGTTTTATGAAACTAGGGAAAGAAGAGTGACCAAAAGTAAGTTGAAGAAAGGAAATGATAAAGGGCAAATCAATTATATACAAGACAAACAATAAAGAAAATGAATAAAATCCAAAAGTGTTCATGGATAAGATAGCAGAATTGATAAACTCTTATAAGGAGGTTTATCTAGGAAAAAGAGAAAACACTGATTACCAATGTCATATAGAAAGTGAGGCTATCACTATGGATCCTACAGACATAAAAAGGATATTATGAGAATATTATTAACAACCTTATGTCACTACTTTGACAACCTGAATGAAATGTCTGAATTCCCTGTGGGGAGAGAACTCTGAGTAAAACTGACACAAGCTGAAATAGAAATTCTAAATAGCCCTATGCTTAATCAGAGTATCGAATTTATAAACAAAAACTTTCCTACAAGGCACACTGCAAGTCATTTCACTGGTGAATTTTATCAGTATTTGAGGAAGAATATATACCAGTCTTAAATTCTTTCCAAAAAAATAGGCACAGATACTTCCCAATTCATTTTATGATACCAGAAGAGTATGGCATGAAAACTTGACAAAAACATTTTAAAAAATTATAGGCTAGTATCTACATGAACATAGATACAGAATTTCTTAAAAGAATAATAGCACATAGAGTTGATTAGTATATGAAAAGGATAATAGAGATGGCTAAAGTGAGATTTTCCCAGTAAGGCACAGTTGGTTTAAGGTTTGAGAATTCGTCAATTTAATTTACTATATATTAAATAAGGGGGGAAAAAACCCAATGATCATTTTATTAGCTGCAAAAACCCCCAAACAACCCATATATGTTGAATTGATGAAATTAAATACATGTTATTAGAAAAACTCTTAATAAATCAGGCATAGAAGAGAACTTCAATCTGATAAAGGCCTATGAAAAACCTATTTCTAATGTCAAGCTAAAATATTGAAGGCTTTACCCCTATGATTAGTAATTAGGCAAGATGTCTGCTCTCAGCACTTGTATACACTTTATAGTAAAGTTCCTAAACAGTACAGTAAAATGAGGTATAGAAAAAGAAAGAAGAAACATACAGATTAGAAAGGAAGAGGTTAAAATCTTTCCTCTTAGATGACATGATCAGGTTAGTAGAATATTCTAAGCAATATACAGGATGACTATAAGAACTTACAAGTGCACTTAGCAGGGTCTTGGGATATAAGGTCAAAATTCTTAGGGATAAATTTTACAACTATGCTTAATATCTATATATTAAAAGCTCCTGAATGTTCCTTAAAGAGACTAAAGAAGATCTAAATAAGTACAGTGATATGTCATGTTCATGGTTTAGAAAACTTAATATTGTAAGTATTCATTCTCCACAAAATGATCTAAAGAATATTGTAGTAGTTTTTTTGGTAGAAATGGACCAACTGTTTTTTTTTCAGTGTATATAAAAATGCAGAGGAGTTAGAATATCCTAACTAATCTTGAAAAAGACCTAAAGTACACGACTTAAAGGAATATTATGCTGTAGTAATCAAAACTTATAAATATATTAATGGAACAGAATAAGAAGCCCAGAAATGGACTCTTATGACTTTAAACAAGAGGCCTAAAGTAATCAAATGGGGAAGGGAAACTTGGAAACTTTTTAAAAGATGGGGCTGAAATTGGATATTGTATTTTAAAAAATGAACCTCAACCTCTATTGCCCACAAAAATTATAGGTGATTCATAGACATATACATAAAAAATATTGCTATAAAACTTTTTGAGTGAAAATATCTTTGTAACTTTGGGCTTGGCAGAAATTTTTAGATATGACACAGAAAGCAGTATGCAGAAAGGAAAAAAATTGTAAGTTAAATTTCCTCAATATTAAAAATTTTGTTTATTAAAAACACTTTTAAGAAAATTATTAGGCAAGCCTTAGTTTTGATCCATCTCAAAAATATGCTAATAAATGATTTTATACTGTATGATTCTATTTTTATGAAGTTCTAGGACAGGTAAATCCAAAATGTGATGAAAAAATTCATAATATTTTCCTTGAGGAGTATGAGGGAGGGGTTTACTAGGAAGGGATGTGAGGACTTTCTGAGGGGGTAGAATGTTAGAATTTGGGTTGTGTAACTCTAGGTCTCATCAAATGGACATATGGACATTTAATATTTGGATATTTCACTTTATATCATTTTTAGCTTACAGAAAAGAGGGAAAAAAGTTCAAAGCCCTATAAAACAAATATTGACCTCTAGATCCCAGTAATTTCATTGTTTAAGTGTTTAGGAGTGAAGTGCACTGATGTCTTTGTGCAACTTTGAAATGCTTAAAAAATTAAGTGGATTGATATTTGCATAGAAAAAGAGAAGATTAAATATATATGTGATGAAATAAATATAGTAAAATATTCATTGTAGAAACTGGCCCGTGGGTATATGGATGTTCACTGTAAAATTCTATTTAAATATTTCATAAAATGTTAGAAAGATAAAATGAAATAGATGTAGATAAAAGCTATTAAAATTTATTCATAAGGAGTTCAATTGTTAATTCAAAAGTATTTATAGTATGTTGGATGTATGCTGAGCAATCTCAGAAGTGTCACTGATCAGCGAGAAAAGACAAACATGGGCCTTGCCCTCAGAGAACTGTACATACTGGTTCTGATTTGTGCCCTAGCGATCCCCACCTCCATCCCTTGTAATAGTGGTGATTTGTATGTCTGTTCAGGGTTCCTTAGAAGCTTATAGTTGTTATTTTAAACATCAGATTTGTTTTATTTTCTTTATTATTTAATTATCTAAAACTTTTCACAACTGTGTGGGGGGGGCAGGCTAACATTCATTTGTTGAGATTATGATAAATTGGGGTTGAACTATTTTTAAAAGCTTATTAATTTGCTTCCCTTTTCTGCCCCCTGTGTCAGGACATTTCCAGTTCTTAATTTCCTGTTCTAGAGAGAAGGCCTTCAAAATATTTACATCCAGACCATCCAACCAGAAATCCCTAGAAGTCTTAAAAAGATCAGTGGACACAGCCTTTCCGTCATACTCAGGGACTGAGAACTCCTAGGGGAGTGACGATGAATTAGGACCTCAAAGTGGTCCTCAACCTTTTGGTCCCAAGGGCGGGTTTTGTGGAAGATGATTTTTCCATCGGTGGGGTAGAAGGGGTTGTTTGTCAGCCCCACCCCAGATCACCAGGCATTAGGTCCCCGAGACTGGGGAGCCCCGTTCTGAAGAGTTCCCAAGAGGGTTCATAGCCAACCAGGTAGACCTGGAGTTCTGGGTGCACAGATTGGCTGCCTGCTTTCTAACACTAGTGCAGATGCGTCTTTTCTGACTTGGTGACCCAAGAACCCTGTCTCTCTTTGGTGACTTGGATTTCTCTGCCTGTCTTATACTCTGCACGGTCCTTGTCTGGAGAGCTGATGAGGCCTGTCACTTTCCTAATTTTATGATTTTTCTGATGCCTCATGTAGCTGTGGCCACCCCTCTCCCCATCCATGACCTGACTGAATTTGGCATGGTCCCCTCTCTGCTGCCATCCCTTGACCGTGCCTCTCAGCCTAACCCCTGACCTGTGCTCAACACCTGGGGAGCCCCTGCCACCCCTCCCCAGCTCCTCCCGTAACTCAGTGCGCTCCGAGGGAGACGTCCCTCCTGCTGGAGTGCTTGAGACTTGATGTGTCCCAGGGTCTTGGCGACGTTTCTCGAGGACGCTCTCTGCCCGTGAGTCTCATTCAGGCCTGTGCTGCTGTTGTCACAGATTATCAGCTCTTCCTCTCCTCAGCATCCGCTAAATCTGTATTCACTAAATATTGCCTACTGCAGAAGAGTGTTTGCATCATTCTAAGTTATGATAAATAAATAATAAGTACCCCTCCAGCCGTTCCTCAGCTTAAGAACTGAAGTGTTACCAGTATCTCAAGTCCTCCTTAAGGCTTGGGTGTTGGGTAGCACGTTATGACCTCTGCACTGAATAGTCAGCCGGTATTGTTGGACAGATGAAAATGCTTAACCATTGTCTTCAGACAGATTTTTGTTCAGAACATTTAACAAATTCAGGTAGGCCATTAGTGAAATTTTAATGTAGATTCCAATATTCCCATTTATTGGCCAGACATTTCAGAACTCACTAGAGTAACCATGCCTGGTCTGACATCATGACAGGGTTCTGTCAAGCTTAGTCTTGGAATAAAAGAACTTCCTGAGAGCTCTGGCTGCCATGTTTTCTTCCTCACAGAATGGCGGTTGATGGAGCACCAGAACTGAAGGTAGAGAGTCTGAATTCAAAGGCCAAGCTGCACGCTGCTCTCTATGAGAGGAAGCTTCTGTCTCTGGAGGTGCGAAAACGTAGACGGCGGAGTGGCAGATTAAGGGCAATGAGGCCAAAATACCCAGGTACCTGCCGAGGAGCCTTCACCAAGCTCTGTTATCTGTGTCCTGTCAAACTGATGTAATCAGCTTCTTAACTAGTACTTAATGAATCAGGACTTTCCTGATCACATACACTTACTTTTTTTTTTTTTCGATATATATACTCTTTTCCTCTGAAACTCATTTCAAAAAGATCAGTTTTTTAAACCTTCCATTCTATAATATTTGTACTGAAGACTATCTGAAGCACACACATTTTGGCTTTTGCTCTTATTCCAGCATCATTTCGCTATCTGATACTTAGTTTAAGTTCAGTGGAATCCCCGAACATTGTTATTTGGGTTTTTCATGATTAGGTATGAAGTCCCATTTATCCTTTGGCATTTGCTGAATGGTGTAAGTATTTTAAACACAAACAGAAAAGGGGGAATTCCTTTCTCTCCCAGAATCTCCCATGTTATGGATCTATCTGTCACTGACAAATTGACTTCTCTTTCTCCCTCCTCCTTCTGTTTGTTGAGTGCCTGTGTCAGGCACATTAGTCACTGCAGTTTCACTGACAAAAAAGCTATGGCCCTTGTCCTCAAAGACCTGCCAAAGCAGTGAAGGAGAAGGATAATGGAAAAACGTAGGATGGAAAGAGAATCCCCTGCTCTGTGTGCCTCCATGAAAAGCATCCCTCTAAAAACTTTAGCACACTGTAGAGATCACTAAAAAGTTTTCTGCCTAGAGATGTGAGAGAGTCATTGGTATTGGGATGAGAAATGTCATCTCTAACGAAGGTCATTAGTAGGTTTTTAGAAGGTATAAGATTGGAGAGGGACGTGTGTATGCTGTGACTTTGTGCATAATTTGCCATCTGATTTAGAAATGGGTTTTTACTAAAAGGATAAAAGGAAGGTATTGGGAGAGAGGAAAATTTAATCCTTTTTTCAGCAACATTAGTGATTCTTCGCATTTAGTGATTACCCAACCAGCTGAAATGAATGTTAAAACTGAGACAGAGAGTGAAGAGGAGGAAGAAGTTGCATTAGACAATGAAGATGAAGAACAGGAAGCTTACCAGGAGGAGTCTGCAGGGTCCCTTGGAGAAAATCAAGCCAAATACACACCCTCACTGACGGTTATGGTAGAGAATTCACCCAAAGAAAATGCCATGACGGTTCCTGAATGGAATAACAAAGGTGAACAATGCTGCAAAATTGAAACTCAGGAGCCAGAGCCTAAATTTAACCTGATGCAGATCCTGCAAGATAATGGCAATCTTAGGTATGTATCTTTCTTGATTATTCTAGTAAAACTGAAAGCAGATCATTTGTACTGTGCACCAGGGTACTGTGCTGTTGGCTTTATAGCCACTTTCATTTTTTATGCACAGGATTCTGTGAATTAATGAATGTGATTTGATATTATTATTATCAAGGAAACTGGGCTTTAGAGAAGTTGCTTGTCCAAGGTCTGGAGCTATGAATCAAACCCAGGTCTTATTAGCTTAACAAATATTTTGGGGGTTTTAGTGTCAGTGACTTAAAAGTACAAGGTGACCCAAGAGAAGGAGCTCAAATCAGCTCGTGGCTTCGTGTGGGGACACTTAAAGAGAGGGGGCTATGACCCCAGTATGGACAACGGCTCTTAGGACCCAGGAAAAGGAGTGACTGGTCTTGCCTGGGAGGGCTAGAGAGAGATTAGGGAGACAAGATCTGAACCAGGACTTGACGGATGAGTAGGCTTTCAGGATTTGGGAGATGACAGCTAAGTGTGGGAGTGCTAGTAGGGGGAGTAAAGGCACAGAGCGTTGATAGTACAGTCATTCATTCAGTCCCTTGACAAGTTGTCCCTTGACAACCTGCTCTGTATCAAGAATTGTGCCGGACTGTGTAATGTTACAGTAGGGACCAAGACAGTCCAGTGGGGAAGGCTGCCAGTAAACAAAGAAACAAGGAGACTCCAGGCGATAAGTACTGTGTAGACAGTGAAATAGGGTGTGGTATTAGAGTGTAATAAGGCAAAACGTTTCTTTAGATTATGATGCTTCAGACATGGAGAGGTAACCTTTAGGGTGAGTCCTGAATGATGAGGAGGAGTAAGTCATGTGAATATCAGGCGGCAGAATAGTCCAGGCAGAACAGCAAGTATAAAAACCCTGCAATTAAAATGAGCTTGGCAAGTCTGAGGAATATAGATTAGTGGTGTGGAGTTACGTGGAGAAAAGGGTGCGGCAAGAAGTGAGACTAAAAAATTGGATGTCATTTGATCATAAAGGAGCCAGGACTTTTTTCTAGATGGAAAATTTTTAAGCAGATGAGTGATATGGTTGGATCTTGATTTAGGAAGTAAATTCTGGTCGCATTGTGGGATAGTGATTGATAAGAGGAGAACTAAGGGTAAAGGTTGAAGGCAGGAGGAGAAGGGGATGACAGAGGATGAGGTGGTTGGATGACATCATTGACTCAATGGACATAAGTCTGAGCAAGCTCCAGGAGATAATGAAGGACAGGGAGGCCTGGTGTGCTGCAGTCCATGGGGTCGAAAAGAGTCGGACAGGACTGAACAACAACAAAGCGTAGAGAGCCGGGAAGATGAAGGCCCTATCAGCGCCGTGGCTGTAGGAGTGAAGAGGATGGGACGGAGTTGATGAAATTTGCAAGTTAAAATTGCTAGGGCCTGGTCTTTGTGGATGTAAGCACCCCATAGAGACTAAATTCTGCAAATTTGATCACGTGATATTGCAGCCAGTCAATATAAGGGGCACAGGAGTTGGTTTCATGATAAAAAATAATGTGTTTTGTTTGGGACACAGTGAGGTGGAAGAGCTCTGGGGTGAAGATGTTCAGTAGATAGGTGAAAATACAGCTTTGTAACTCAGAGTTGAACAGGACTGTACAGCTTCAGAGTGGATGAACTTGTTGCTTTCAGTTTCGTTCAGCAAACATGGACAACGAGAAAAGGAAGAGAAATGAGGCCTGGAGAAAACCAACATTCTATAGTAAGAGATGAAGAAATAGCAGTTAGAGAGATAGCTATAACACTGGGAGGAGGCAGGGTAGTAAAAGCTACAAGATGAGAGTTTCAAGCTGAAGAGTGAGTGCCTCAGGCAGCACTGTGAGCTGAGTAAATAGGAAAGCAAGTGTGAACTGACTTTTTCAGAGGGTTTGACAATAAATGAAAGGAGGATGAGAACTCATCAGAGAGCAAGCTAAGAGAAAAAAGATTTCTTAAGATAGGGATTCTGGAGCTGATTTATAGATTAGAGGGAGGATTTGATGGTAAAAGAATTAGAGATACAAACAGAAATGGATATATTGTCATATAGGAAGGTAGAAAGAGGCCAGTGGAGGGGTGCCTCACTCTAAGTCAGAAAGAAAGTACTAGGCGTGGGTACATGCCCAGTCATGTCCAGCTCTTTGTGACCCCATGGACTGCACCCCACACAGGCTCCTTTGTCCATGAAATTTTACAGGCAAAAATACTGGAGTGGGTTGCCATTTCCTACTCCAGGGGATCTTCCTGATCCAGGGATTGAACCCCCGTCTCTAATGTCTCTTGCACTGGCAGGCAGATTCTTTACCGTTGAGCCACCTGGGAAGCCCCTAAAGCACTGTGGGTTGAATGCAGTAATTAGAAGTTAAAGAGTCAGAAAGTGTAGGTATTTATGCATGATGGCCTTCATTTTCTAAGCTAGAGGTCAGTTCTTAAACCGCAAGGCTGGAGGGTGATCTTGGTGTTGAGGGGGTTGGAGGGCAGGGTTGCGGTTTGGAGTGGGGCATGGGGAATGAGGGTGGTTCCGTTAGTGGAGGCCACACTGAGCTCTGTCGGAAGACTCGGCTGTGACTTTTCATTGCTTACCAACTGACTGTGATCACGGGCAAGTCAGGGTGTCTTAGCTTTCTTTTCCGTTAGGCCAAGTTATCAGGTTAGACATAGTCAGGTTTTTCAGACTCTGCTCTCCAGAGGGGAAAGAAGAATTCACTGAATTGAAATGGAACATTTCAAAACCGCTGAATTATATTCTAAGGTCCTTTTCAGCAGTAACATTCTACTTAGATGTTGTAGAAATAAATTAGTTATTCCTAAATCTCACACATCTCACTTTCAATGAGTAAGCTGTTATAATTGCAGGGTGTGTTTGTATAAATCAGTGGTTTTCAAACTCTGTTCCCCTGAGCTGCCTCTCATTCTGTGGGGCATCTCAGTGGCTACTGAGGGATCTGGGAGTGGTCCATGGCAAGGCTTCAAGACTCCAAGCCCCAGCCCACTAGTTGTATATTTTGTATACTGAGGATCTACAAAGGCTTTTATGTTTTAAAAATAGATTTCTCCAGTGTAAATCATTCTAGCTTTTTGGTTTGTTTGTTGCAGATTTCTAGCTGATCAGTATCTCCAATATCTTAGGGGAAAACCTCGGGGTTAACGTCTCACAGATGTCTGTAGTAAGGTTTGTTGTTTAGTTACGAAGTCATCACCGACTCTTTTGCGACCCCATGGAAGTTCTCTTAGTGAGGTTTTTAGAAATGGAAAGCCCAATACTTGTTCATTTGATTTACAACAATGATTTGCCACAAAATAATGATTGAAATCTCAACTTCCAAGCAATAATTTCCTTATCCAAAGACCTCTATATTTTAATATTAGAGGAATAATCAATAAAATTGGGTATTCTGCTACATCGGCAGGTATCTGAAACATGACACTTGTAGTTCATTATATTGCAAATGAATTTGTTGGCCAAAGTGGAGAGGTTTTTTTCGTTTTTGTTTTTTTTCCCTTGAAAATAATTTGTTGCAGAGGGAAAGCTTATGGGAATGATTGAGAGGAAGTTGATATACGGTCTCCAAAACAAGGATTTTAAGTGTGACCTTGATGAGAAGCATTTGAAAATACACATTTTGAAATCATTGTGCTCCCCTAAGCTGTTCTTACTAGTGACAAAAATGCAGCTTTATATTTCATGTTCTGAAGAGCTTGAAAAGCAAATCTACCTCTGTCGCTTCTGACACACACACAGAAGCTAGACGTAGACCCTCCTAGGATTTCCAGTTTACTCTGGACCAGTCCTTCGTCCTAACCTTGGGGAGCAGTGAGTAGAGAGCATTCAGTGATGGCATGTGTGAGGAGTATAAACAGAACTTGTGTTGGGCCCTGATCCTCACTGATGTAATTTTGGCTAGTGTGTCCGAAGGCCGAGCAGCTGAAGTAACCAAAAGCTCTCCTGAAGGAAAGCAGATCTGCCGCAGTTCGCAGCTGAAGTGGAAGTCCTCGGCGGCTTCTCTGGTACTTCTTTCCGCCGAAGGCTGGCTTGGTCAGGTTTCCTTGTTGCCTACCGAGGGCCCCGAGCAGCGGCCAGCCGGGCTCTTCAGCCGTGTCGCTGAGGTGCTCTTTTCGGTGTGCACACGTGTCTTTTTCCCACCAAACATCTGGGCTCGTCCTAGCCCGTCGGCGCCTCTGCGCCAGCGTCTGTTGGACCTCGCTCATTTGTTCTGGGCTCCAGCCACTGCCGTCTTGCAGTTGAGGAAAATAGCCTGACCCAAACACGTGGTCTCAAAAGTTCCTTCGTAAGATCTATCTCTTTGCTGCTTTGGAGGCTTTCGCACACCCCAAATCAGTTGCCATAACAAAAGCCATCTTTTTGTGGTAACAGATACGTATGTTTTTAAGGGCCCGTGGCGCTAGTGGTAAAGAACCCGCCTGCCAGTGCAGGAGAGGTAAGAGACGCAGGTTGGATCCCTGGGTCGGGAAGACCCCCTGGAGGAGAGCATGGCAACCCACTCCAGTATTCTTGTCTGGAGAATCCCATGGACAGAGGAGCCTGGCAGGCTGCAGTGCATGGGGTCACACAGAGTCAGACAAAAGTGACTGAACACACACAAGCACAAAGGCAGAAAAACCTTTCTATATCAATACAAAGCTTCTTATGAAAATTCAGAACTTTCCTGTCCATTTCCTCAAGAAAGTTCTTTAAAAGTCCAAAGAGATAAAATTTAAGAGTAGAAAAGATGAATCTCTTTTCTTGTTTTTTTTTTCCCCCCGTGTGGTAATAGTGAGAATATTAGTAGGATTCTCCATCTCTGATTCTTTAAATAGAAAAAGCAGAAATCTCATGTGCTGGATAGAAGGAATCTTTATTCAGTGACTGTGTGATGGGCTTCATTTTTTGTAGCCATCCTAATAGAAGGATCCTCAAAGGCCACACGAGAAAGGCAAGCACACGTTTGGGTGGTGCACCATGCTGTCTCGTAACGGTGTGTTGTTTTGGATTTCTGTAGCAAAGTGCAGGCCCGAATAGCATTCTCTGCCTATCTCCAGCATGTTCAAATCCGCCTGATGAAAGACAGTGGAGGTCAAACGTTCAGTGCCAGCTGGGCTGCCAAGGAGGATGAACAGATGGTGAGGTTCCTCTTGTTGTAGCCTTTTTACTTTCCCCTTTTTTCTTTCTCTTCCTTCACTGTCTTTCTCCCTTACCTCCCTCTTTCTTTCTTTATTCCTTTCTTTCTTTGTTCCCTATACTAAGGTACAGAACAGTATACTTCTGGAGAAGGCATCCTTCCACAGTGTAGCTTATAGATTTCTCTTACTTTACTGTGAATTAAATCTTGAATGTGGAGCCACGCTCATCACAATATGTGTTGAGGTGTCAGTTTTCTTCATTCTGAAAATGGAAATTGACTCCTCATTAGACGTCAGGCACGTGCAAAGCCCTAGAGAAGAATAACAACTTTTAGAGTCCTCTCTCAAGCAGCTTCACATTGTATTAACTCTCTAAGATAGGCACTGTCATCCCCATTTTGCAGATGGGGAAACAAAGACCTAGAGAATGGGGACCTCCCTGTTGTCCTGTAGCTCGTATGTGGTGAACCTGGACCTTACACTCAGGTGTTACAGTTGTACATGATTTGCTCTTGCACTGTTTCCGTGGACTGGAAGGCATTTGATTTCTACCCCAAGGGGTGGAGTTAGCTCTTTCAAAGTCCGCACTTTATCATGGGCCCTCTGAGAATGTACCATCCTCCAGTTTAACATTTTTTTTCTTTACTAGTTGTTACTTCATAAAATTCTTAGATTACTGAGAACAAACTTGTGTAATAATTTTTACTGTATATTAGTCATTTGAACCTGCCTAAAATTTAATATTCTAACAAGGTTTTCCTTTTTGGATCAGAATGACAGGAAGCCTCAAGCTCTTTGGAAAGGTCAGTGCTTATAGAAGAAGCCACAGCCATTCTTTACTTTTTTATCATAGCGATCTGTCAATGAAAGGAGAGGGACCTCTAAGTCTGAGAAAGCTGCCTCCTTTGGCCAGCTCACGGTGATCCTACTGCAGTTTTCAGTTCTCCGCATGTGAGAGGCATATAATATGCCAGACTTATTATAAAAACATGATGGATATCCCAGAAAACAACTTGTGAATTTAAAGTAGCCAATGCAACCCAGAGATAAAACCTTGTGTGTTGTGAATAATTCTTCAACCATCAGTGGAAAATGTTAGCTCTACTCTTTCCAAGTGGAAAATTGAAACTGCTTTTTTGAGTCAGTTTGTCTGCTCCACTGTGAAAAAATAATGTTTTAATAAAGCAGCTTAAACCACCCTATAGTAAAGGCAGCAGAGTGGAACTATGAAATCCAACCCTTTGGTTATGAGACTGTTTCTTTATGTTGGAGTAAATTGGCACCAAAGAACAATGAACCAAAATCAAATTCAAGAAGAAAAGAAAAATAGCTCTGAAGAGAATAACCATTGCAGCTGCTGGCTTAGAATTCACACAGGATATCAATGGAGCTTTTAATAGGAATATTTAGGATCATCACTGTAGAACTTAGTATCAGTTCTGTGCATTCCCAAATAGAAATCTATCTAGACAGCAAAACCTTACTCATCACCTGGTGATTGTGATCGTGGTCTTGTTTATGACAAAGGTAGTTGTAGAATTGCCTTCTCTGATCCAAGTTGAATGATCTGATTGATATTCAGATTTCAAAATCCTTTGCCCCATCTCAAGTGAGATGTATCCTTCTACCCCTTAGTGACTTTTCACTGTGCTCTCCTGGCCAACGTGCAACTCTAAAAGCACCCTTATTCTTGGGGAAGAAAAAATACATAAATAAAAAGCTATCGCCATTCAAACTTAGTAACAGTTCTTCCTTTTGTCACTAAACGTTTTAAGTCAGGAGTTTCTCCTCTTCACCTTTATTCTTCATTATCCATTTGTTTCTTAACCTTATCGTTCCATTCTCTTTACTGTGCTGAAAGTAGCTGTGATCCTTTCTCAATTCAGCCTCTTGGAAGCTTGTGACGTGGGTCGCTTCCTCCCTTGGCTTCCATGATACTGTTATCTCCTGGGTTTCTTTGTACATTTCTAATATTTCTGTCATGGTTGGTTGTTGTTGTCGGTTGGTTGTTTTCTGATTCTTCTCTTTCCTACCTCGAAGTGTCAGTATTTCTATATTCTTTCTCTCCCGTCTCATCTTTGATGACTTCCTGTGCTCCCATGGTTTTAGTTCCTGCTACCTCTGTCTTTTCCTAAGCACTTTTCTCTGATCACCCTATTAGAAGTGATGGCTGCAGTTTGGATTATTATAGTACTATGTCTATATGAATTGTGGTACTTTTACAGCTATTACTTTATTATGTAGTTATTTGCATACAGACTTGATTTTGATTTTCTCATTGTCAGCTTATTAAGGGAAGATTCTATGTTTGTTTTGTTTTGTTTTGCTCTTGTCTGGCTGTATTCTTATTATACCTAATATGTTTGCTCTGGGTCTTATTTGTTGAAGAGTACAGTATACCTCTTCTTATCTCTCTATTGTATAATCCCCTTGTAGCTTGTGTTCTGTTGCTTAACACAATCTCTTCTTTTTCTCCCTAATGACTCTTTAATTATAGGAGCTAGTGGTTCGTTTCCTCAAGCGAGCATCAAGTAACCTCCAGCACTCACTGAGGATGGTATTACCCAGTCGGAGACTGGCACTTCTGGAACGCAGAAGAATCCTGGCCCACCAGCTAGGTGACTTTATCGCTGTGTACAACAAGGTAGGTAGTTTATCCGTTAGTCCTGTGCTTTGGATCACCACCCACTGTCAGAAACAGGCTAGAAACCTCTGTCCAGCTGGGTGAAGAGGGTGTTTTTCCCTTCTAGTGTCACTGTGTGCTGTGTGTGACAGTTATGGGGAGTAGGACCTCACTCCTTAACCCAGCTCATCTGAAAAGCTACTTATTACTTGTGAAGGCCCAGAGGCCATAGTTCATCCTCATCTGGAAGCATGTTCCTTTTGATGCTGTTGCACCTGAGATGAATCCTGGGCTGTGTGAATTTGCATTGTCATCACTGTGCCTGGAGACAGTGGTCAACTGACTTTTTGAGAGCAAATTTGAACTGTGGATTTAATATAATGACACAGTCTTATTTCCTGAGAGAGTTATACTTTGTTCTCTAGAACATTTTAGATAGTGACTTCGTTTTACAACCAAGCCCCCAAAATTGACTATTTAGTGAGAATAGTTTGCAAAGCCTCTTTTATCCAAGGGTCTTAGAATGCTTTAGAAATGTCATTTTGGAGTGGGAGGAGCTGGGAGTGTGCTCATTTTTCAGATAAGAAACCTGAGTCCTGGAAATTTAAATAGCTTTTGTAGAATGTGTGGACTGGTCAATACAAGATCAACAAAACAAATCCATAGCTACAGAGCTCCTCTAGCTCTGTTGAGAATTCTGTCTTAATGTGAGTGAAGAATTTATGCAATTTGGATGCTGCTATAGAAGGGTCTTCCAAGTCTGAGCTCTCCTCCTCCTAATTGTGACAAAATACAGTGTCTCTGTTGTCATACTTCAAGTGTGGCCACAGGCATCACCAAGGACTCTTCTTTCACAGGGCTTCCTGAGTAAATAAGTAAAAACATGATAAAAATTTATGTTTATTCTGCAACTCAGAGTTGGAGACTTTAAAATGTTTCATGAAACGATGGCAGAAAATAATATACCAAATTTATAAGTGGCCAAAGGACACTGAAGAAGTGAATATCTTTTCTATAAAGACAAATTAAGCCAGTGATAATGAAACCAGATGATGAAGTGTGCATTTATCAGGAGTCAGTTTCATCTTGTTTTCCTTTGGGATTGGGGATGGATAGGAAACAGAACAAATGGCTGAAAAGAAATCAAAGAAGAAACTTGAGGAAGAAGAGGAAGATGGGGTGAATTCGGAAAACTTTCAGGAGTTCATCAGACAAGCAAGGTAGAAAACATTCTTCATTAATAAAAAAAGTACCTTATTCTGTCTTCCACACTGCCCCATTGAATCCCCAATATTCTCTTGTTTCTAAGATGGATGTGAGCATAATCACTTCTAAGAAGAGAAAAAGGGTTTCATAGTCTTTGTGTCTTCATATCTCAGCCAATTATTGGCAGTTGTCATGGTTTCAGTTATCAAAACACTGCTGCTGGGCATCTGGGCTATATTTCTAGACAGCCTTCAAAGTACACACCACTTAAAGTGCTGAGGGAGCACTTTGGAAATTTGAAGTTAGAGACTTCTAGTGTTTACTGGATCTGAATTTATTCCTGACCTACTGATGGAGTGGAGATGACCACATTTTGCCTACATTGAGTGGGTTGAGGAGTTGGCAGTTTTTCAGAACTATGAGGGTTATGCCTAATTTATATAAAATAAAACAAGTCCTTCATGCTTAAGGTTAGCCTTTAGGGATTAAAAATATCAACATTCAGCCCTCTATCTTAATACAAATTAGCCAGGCCACTTTGTCCATTTACAATGTGTTTGCAAAGGAAGAAGTAATAAAGGCATTTAATTTTTAATTTTACAAGGCTTGTCCTGGAGAGCTTTTTTCTTAAGTAGAGGGCTGTACAAAACCACTAAAATAAAGCATAAAACATTTGTAAATCTGCTTTAGTTAGTCTTCAGTCATCAACGTCCCAGTGGGGAGAAAAGCAGTAGAAAATCAACTCTTTGTTGATTTGTGACGTTAAGTCAGGTGGTGATTTATCAACCACCAACATAGTGTGATCTGTGTATAATACTTTGTAGGCACCTAATTATAGCCCCAGGATCATGTGCTTAAACATACAACAAACAAATACATCATTTTATAGGAGTTCATAATTGTGTAATGTTATTTTGTTGACATTCTTCTGTCTTGAGGAATATGGTTGATAAAGCAAGTATAGAAACAAAGCAAGAAGTAGTTTCTTACCTCAACATTGTGAAAATAGAAAAGAAAAACAGGCTGGATTATGTTCAGAAAATGGCTCTACTTTTAAAGTTAAAACATTAATTTCTAGTTCTTCCTAGAGATCTTCAAAATCTCTGAAATATAAAAAAGGAAACTAAAAAGCAACCTTTTAAGAAGTGAAGAGTGTTCCCCCTACCAGGCTTATTTGGCTGCTAAGAATTAATTATATATACTGTTAACCAGTGATATAGACTTAGAGATAAAATATTTTAGAACATACTTACAATGATTGTGGATTGTGCTGATTGTTGGAAATATGCAGTAGCATCAGTTGTTTTATTACATTTGAGGCGGGACATGGATACCTGTGTGTGTCAGGGTTGGGAAATCCAGTTTACCTGCAGGAGTCAGGTAGGAAAACATACATTATAAAGTGGGCAAAGGGTAAGACAAGAGGTATAGAGCAGTTTATATTTTGGCCAATCTTAATTTTTCGTTTTCCTGGGAAGGGCCAAATAAAACACACTGACAGGCAGAGGCACTCATCTCTTTGCGCCCTCAGGTTTAGATCTTTATGGTTTCTTGAGTTGCTTTCTGGTGGCCCTTTGCTACTTTGGAGACCTTGGCGTTTACCCTGAGATGCATAGAAGCAGTTTTTGGGGTTGTCACTGCAGTGTATTCTGAAGCTGGGATACAGGTTCTTTGTAATGATGCAGGAGTATTTTGCTTATTTGAAGGTCACTTATCTGGAACATTGACAGGCTCTGTGAAAAAAATGCAAAAGGCCATTGAGAAGCTGCTACAAAAACTCAGGTGTAATATGTTTACTGCAAGAATTCTAGTAAACAGGCCCTCTTCTGTTTCCTTATGCTTTTCATTTTGTGGGTGTTCATAAAAAGTGCATGTAATTTCTATATTTGAAGTTACCTGGAGACTGTTTCAATCTCCATTGTATAGATGGTAAGGGAAATCTTCCCTGGATACACTCGTGAATCTCCTTACTTATGACAAAGTGACTCCTTTAGTGAATATATTCCAATTATCTAGAAGTGGTAGGTGGGCAAACTATCAAGGACCCCATAATAAATATTTCAGACTTAGTGAATTCCATGTGCTCGTTACAGCATATTCTTCTTTGAAAATGTGTAAACCATTCTTAGCTTTGGAGCCGTACCAGAGCAGGCCGCTGGTCCGCTGTGGCCACAGGCGGTCCTCGGTTGACCCCGATTAGAACACGGCTGTCCGGCAGAACTTTCTGTGTTGTAGCTACTGACGACTTGAAATGTGGCCAGTGTAACCAAGGAAATGGGTCTTTAGTTTTAATTCTTTTAAATCTGAATAGTCACATGTGACTAGTGGCTACCATATTGGACAGTGCAGACAGATCTAGAACATTCACTGTGGAATAAATAAAACCTTGTTGTGCTTTAAAATTTTCAGACCACTTCGTTTATTTTGCTTTTCAACTATCTATCAGTAGGGAGTTTTCAGCTTGTGCTTTTCATTTTCCCCTTCTTCAGCTTACTCCATTTCCATAATAAAGTCTGGTGGAAAGATTTTCCAGAACAGCTTCCTGTTCTGACCATCCTTTTTCTCCCCATTTCAGTGAGGCTGAACTGGAGGAGGTGTTGACTTTTTATACCCAAAAAAACAAGTCTGCGAGTGTCTTCCTGGGGACGCACTCAAAAAGTTCCAAAAACAGCAACAGTTTTTCTGATAGCCGGGCAAAGGGTGGTAAGTATGCTGGTTAATTAATGAGAAATAAGAAGAACAAGTGAAAAAGTGAGATGTGCAGAGGAGAGCCAAAAATGATGTGTTGCCTAAGCACTAGCAGACTCCGAAGCAGTGAGATTTTGTAGTTGTGGGGGTGGGAGAGTGAGGAAGCCTTGGGTTTTTGTCCTAAAAATGGAAGAGGGTTATGTTCTAATTTTTTTTTTCCCATGAAAATTAACAATAGAGAGTTGTTTTCAAGACAAACTAATAACAGCTAACATTTTATGAGAACTCATGTTACTGTCCATCGGACATGATCTTATTTTTTTACTTGCAAAAACCATATGGAGTAGGTGCTATTATAAAACTCTACAGATGAGGAAACAGCTGAAAGAGGTGGAGTAACTTGCTCAGGGGTGCCCAGCACTGTCTAGTGGAGCAGGAATCTGAACTTTAGTCTTCCTGACTCGAAGCTTGTGCTCTTCTCTGTTCTGCTTCTCCTGATGATTACTTCCCACTGTCCTTAAGTTTTTTTGCTTCCTCCAGCTTACCACCATTTGCATTTGGGGTGTGAGAATTCTTCGTTGTGCGGGATTATCCCCACATACCTGGTGGGATGTCTCATATCCTTAGTCACAAGCCCTAAATGCTACTGTCTTCCTTCAATCATTGTGATAACCCAGTGTTCCCACACATTTCAAAAATTTCTCACTGCTGGGGAACTCCAGGATTGGGGATTTTGAAACTGATGTGTACCAAACTATCCAGCCCATGTCATATGATCAAAAAAAAAAAAAAAATTGCAGCAACACTCAGTTATAAACAAAGCTTGTGCTTCAAGTATAAGATTCATTTAGAATCTAGATGGGAGCATAAGACACAGATAATCAATATACTAATTTTGTATTATGCTAACCACTAGACTCAGAGATGTAGACTTCTTCTCCACTCTTAAGGTGATCATAGCCTAATGTGGAAAGAGCCAAAACAATTGATCATCTAAAATGTAGGGAATGTTTTCCTGAGGGAGCAGTGTTAATGTTTTCAAAACTGATTAGCTGCAGAAGCTAGTCTACAAAAGCCTGTCTAGCTCACTATATAATTGAAGTATTATATTAGCAAAAATCCTTCTGAGTCCACCCTCTTCTTTGAGCCTTCCTAAATCTAAGTTCTAAAGCTAATTTATTCATCTTTTCATTCATTCTGTTTACATATTTTTCAATAGATACCTATTAAGTGTCAGACATTATGATAATAGTAGTTGCTAGAGAGAGCAGGGACCGTCAAAATTCTTGACTTTATAGTATTTACTGTCTGTTTGATGAACTTGCATGAGTAAATTCAGGAAGAAGGTTGATAGAATCTCTGAAAAAATCCTATAACAGTGTTGGGGAAGGGAGACTGAAGAGTTTTTATAGTGGAAAGGGAACTGTGTACTAACCTAGGGAGGTGAGGTCCTAGCTTGGTGTTCAGATAGTAACTTCTCTCCTGGCACTAACGGGGAAGCCCTGACAACAGGTACCAGCAGCACCTGTTTGTACAGTTGGATCCTTAGATTCTGGGGTTCATGTGTTAAGGACTACCTTTATATATACAGAGTAAGTCCCCTACATAACGAATGAGTTCCATTCGGACAGCGTGTTCGTAAGTCCAATTTTGTTTGTAAGTCCAACAAAGTTAGCCTGGGTTCCCAACCAAGTACTAAGTAGGTTTACAATACCTTTCACACACATAATACATAGAAAACAAGCACAAAAATAAAGCATTTTTAATCTTATAGTTCAGTAATTGAAAAAGTACGGTACTGTACAACAGGGCTTCCTTGGTGACTCAGTGGTAGAGAATCCGCTTGACAATGCCGGAGATGCATGTTTGATCCCTGGGTCGGGAAGATTCCTGGAATAGGAAATGACAAACCACTCCAGTATTCTTGTCAGGGGAATCTCATGCATGGACAGAGGAGCCTGACAGACTATAGTTACGGGGTCTCGAAAGAACTGGACATGATGTATCCACTGAACAGCTGTGCACAACTGGCATGCAGGAGCATGTTCGCGTCTTTGAAAGTTTGCAACTTGAAGGTTTGTCTGTAGGAGACTTACTGTAACATTTATACCTAGCGATACCAGTCAGAATTAACTAGACAGGCAGTAGGAAGGCCTCCATCAAGGGAACAACATTATGACATTTGATAGTATTTGGAGTTGTTTCAAACGTGAGCAAACAAATGTGTGAGAATATCACCACTGCTGATAGTGGTGGGAAGAAGAGAATCCATATGTCCTTATTCTTTCATTCTGAAAGATGATCTGTAAAATGGCCTTTCTTAAGTTTTTGAATGAACTTGGCCCTTGAGAAAAGATTTTGGGAATGTTTCTCCAAGTGTATGATTACCTCTGGCTGTTCTATTTCAAAATTCTATAGTAGGAAAAGAAAACCTGATTTATTACAATGGAAATGTATTTTATTAGAATGATTTTCTTATTAAATATACTGATTAATAAGCAAATTCACTGAACTTATTCAAGGAAAACTGAGGAGATTAAGATACAGAGCTGTTGTGGTATTCAGGTATCATGCCAACAAATACTGGGGCTGTTATTTTCATTTCTTGGCAGTTCCCTGTCCATGGGTATTGTGACTTCTTTGCTCCAGTGTGTACCACCAACCAGTTTGATCTCTTAGTTCTCCAAATTTGGATTCTTGACAGAGGCATCTTACTGCCCTGGCATTTGTGCTGAGTTGCTTCAGTTGTGTCTGACTCTTTGCGACGCTATGGACCGTAATCCGCCAGGCTCCCCTGTCCTTGGGATTCTCCAGGCAAGAAATCTTGCAGACCTAGGGATCAAACCCATGTCTCTTCCATCGCTGGCATTAGCAGGCGGGTTCTTTAGCACTAGCGCCACGTGGGGCAAGCACCTTCACTGCCCTCACTTACTGTCTTGCCCAGGCAGGTCCTAGTTTGTCTGCAGTCCATGATTGCTGCCCTGGGTTTCCATATCTTTCCCTGGTTCAGTCAGCTGGAGCCAGGCTTGGGGTTAGTTAGGAATCATTTGCTTGGTGTCCCACTCAACAGGGATATGGATATGGCCATCCTTGGAAAAGTGCAGTGAGAAATGCAGTAGTTCTTGGCACTGATTACTAGTTGCGTTATATTCTGGAAACAAAATTATGTGTAGAGTGGTGCTCTAGTGTTTGATTAGTGACAGAACCTAAGCTCAGTATTTATTTATTTCAGATCACCCTGAAACGATGGAAGAAGTGAAAATAAAGCAACCCAAACAGCAACAGACAACAGAAATTCACACTGATAAATTATCTCGTGAGTAACTTCAAACCTGCATAGATTTGCTTCTCTCAGATAAATCCCTTAATAAAAAGAAACTCATCAGATATTAAATGATTTTAGGGCATGCAGCATTACTCCAGAAAGCTCATTTTCTTTGTTTTTCCTTCTGCGTTACAATTTCCTTTTATCTATATCGATAACCTATTAACATCTTTCCAAGGAATTTTTCACTTTCTTAATGTTTAAAATTCTGAGCACTTGTTTCTTAGAAGGGTGAAAATCAGAGGGAGAGGAGTTAGCTCTCATTACAAGAAACTTTGTCCTGATGCCCTGACATTTATAAAACACCCACTGTGGTTGATGGAGGTAGTCACAATGCCAGCTTTTAACAAGGTCTAGAAATGAACTATTTCTAATGCCAGATTGTCTCAGTGGGCAAAATTCATTAAGTTCATGATGAATGCTCATGAAAATTTGTATTTTTCATAGTATCTGTTTCATGCTAAGGTTAGTTTGATATTTAAAAATGTTCATGTTTACATATAGAGATTTTGTGTTAGTTTTTCCTAACATGATCTGTTTTTGTTTGTTTGTTTTTATTTTAATAGGATTTACCACTTCAGCAGAAAAAGAGGCTAAATTAATCTATACCAATTCTTCTGCTCCTTTTTCTGGTCCTGCTGCTACCCTTCTGCAGAAAATCCCCAACACCCACTTGTCATCTGTTATCACCACCTCTGACCTCTCACCAGGGCCAGGTTGCCATTCTCTATCTCAGATCCCTGCTGCTGTCCCCAGCATGCTTCACCAGCCAGCAGTTTTACTGAGCACGGTCCCTGACAATGCTTCTCTCTCCATCCATCCTGGGACACAGAACGTACCAAGCCCCGCTGGCCTGCCGCGCTGTCGATCAGGCAGTTACACCATTGGCCCCTTTTCCTCTTTCCAAAGTGCTGCACACATCTATAGCCAGAAACTGTCTCGTCCCTCTTCAGCAAAGGCAGGTGAGTGAGAAAATGAAAGGGAGTCCACAATGTCAGCTCCTCCCCAGCCCCAAGGAAAAAAGCATGTCATCTCTTCCCTTTGCTTTTTCTTTTGAAAGATAAAGGGGCGCAGGCTGTGACTAAGGAAAAGTCTTGCATTTGGTCCAGTGACAATCGTTCACTGATAAGAAAATGCAGTGCTTACTTTTAGGTGCTGAAGATAAAGAGATGAATAAAATAGGGCTTCTATTTACTGGGAGCTTACAGTGTGGTCAAGACATAATTGTGATGTCTGTCTTTTTGTTGTTGAATTGTAAGTGTTCTTTATATATTCTGGATACAAGTCCCTTGCCAGATACTTGATTTAGAAGTATTTTCTCTCATTCTGTTGTTTGTCATTTCATTTTCTTGATGCACAAAAGTTTTTAATCTTGGTGAAGTCTAATTTATTTTTTCTTTTGTTGCTTGTGCATTTGATATCATATCTGAAAAACTATTGCCTAACCCAAGGTCACGAAGATGTCTGTTTTTTCTAAGAATTTTATAGTTTAGGTCTTTTATCCATTTTGATAGAATTGTTTATATGGTATGGCATAAAGGTCTTAACATCATTCTTTTTCGTGTGAATATTTAGTTGTCCCAGCACCATTTGTTGAAAGAGTATTATTTCCCTGTTGAATGGTCGTGGCACACTTGTGAAAAATCATTCAATCTTAAATGTAAGGGTTTACTTCTGGAATCTCAGTTCTGCTCCACTGATCTATGTATCTGTGCTTACGCCAGTACCACATTGTTTTCATTACTGTGGCATTAGAAATAGCCAATATATATTTCTATTTTCCTTTTTTTAAATCAATTTTTATTGGAATATAGTTGCTTTACAATGTTGTATTAGTTTCTGCTGTGCAGCAAAGTGAATCAGTTGTATATAGACATATATCCACTCTTTTTTAGATTCCCTTCTAGTTTAGGTCATCACAGAGCGTTAGTTAGAGTTCCCTGTGCTATACAGTAGGTTCTCGTTAGTTATCTGTTTTATACATAGTAATGTATATATGTGGATCCCAATCTCCCAATTTATCCCATCCCTTCTTTCCTCCTTTGGTGTACAAACGTTTCTTCTCTACATCTGTTTCCCTGTTTCAGTTTTTCAAGTAAGATCATCTATACCGTTTTTCTAGATCCCACATGTATGTGTTAATATATGATATATATTTGCTTTTCTCTTTCTGACTTAACTCTGTATGACAGTCCCTAGATCCATCCACATCTCTACAAGTGATCCAATTTTGTTCTTCTTTATGCCTGAATAATATTCCATTGTATATTTGTACCACATCTCCTTTATCCATTCCTCTGTTGGTAGAGATTTAAGTTGCTTCCATGTCCTGCATAAATAGCCAGCATATATTTCTTAATTGGTATCTGATTTCAAATAAAATGGATATTATAATATGAAGTTTGAATCGGAGATACTAAATGGTCTATTTTAATGTCATAAATTAAATATGTACAAATATGTGTATTTCTGCTAATTCTGAGTGATTATTCTTATGATTTAATCCTCTAAAATCAATATAATAATACTCAATTATGTTCTGATTTAAATTTTCTCTCCCATGTGAAAGAAATTCAGTAAGGTCAGTGTCTCCAATACCTTGTGTTATCATCAGAACTTTTTTTTAAAACCTTTCTTTTTCATACATTTCCCAGAGAATGGTAAGGATCAGAAGAAGCTAGTCAGTTTGAAAATATTTCCTAATTTCCATTGTGATTTCTTTCTTGACCCATGGATTGTTTTTATTGTTTAATTTTCACATAGTTGGCATTCTCTGTCTTTTGTAATTGCCTTTTAGTTTATTTCTACTGTGGTCAGAAATCATACTTTGAATGGCTTAAACAGTAGTGGACAGTATATATAGATAACAATATATAGTTGACTATAATAATAGCCTATAAGTGATTGGAGTCAAATTTTTCTGTGGTGATTGAATAGTTTGGGAATGAGGTTAAGATATTTTTTAGACTTTTTCATGATACATATGCTGTATCATGTTTCAGGAGTCACCATTGAAAAAATTAAAATATGAAAACTTAAACATTTGGAAAGAGAGATGAATTGGGCCTGGGAAACACCTATAGACATAGAAGCACAGAAAACACAAAGCTTAGAAAATGCAAGAAATGGAAAATTAAAGATGGTAAACCAAGTCTTAATATATCAGGAATCAAATGAATATAAATGGACTGAACTTGTTAGTGACAGCTTGATTTTTTTTTAAATCCAACTATATGTTGTTTAGCAAAGAAAGACACTTGTAAAAATAAGGACATCGAATGGTTGAAAGTAAAAGGATGAAGAAATAAATACCAAAATGTCTAAGTTTAAATAATATCTTAACCTCATTCCCAAACTGTATTCATCATTTTAGTAGATGCAGAAAAAGAATTTGATAAAATTCTGTACTCATTCATGATAATAACTCAGAATACCAACCAGAAAAGAATAATATGGCTATATTAATATATGCTAAGTTTACTTAGCATGAAAGTGAAAGTTGCTCAGTTATGTCTGATTCTTTGCGACCTCATGGACTACACAGTCCATGGAATTCTCCAGACCAGAATACTGGAGTGGGTGGTCTTTCCCTTCTCCAAGGGATCTTCCCAGCCCAGGGATCAAATCCAGGTCTCCTGCATTGCAGTTGGATTCTTTACCAGCTGAGCCACAAGGAAGCCCTAGCTTAGCATATATTAACTTATATTAGGCTTTAAGAGAAAAAAATTTTCTTAACAAATATAGAGAGTAATTACATAAAACAGAAAGTTTGATTCGGCAGAAAGATAACAGTTCTAGCTGCGCCTAACAAATTAACCTCCAAATAAGTAAAACAAAAACTGATGCACCTACAGGAGGAATCTGTAAATCCACTATGTTAGTGGGAAATTTCCAATGATTTCCATTACTAATAGATAAAGAAATTTTATGTCAGCAAAGAAAGAGGGTTTGAAGAGATCATAATGGATAAATGTAAAAGTTTTAGAGTTGAAAGATAATGAAAAAACTTCCATATTTAAATGTGTGGAGAGCAATGAAAAACAGTATTTGGAGGGACATGTACTGCCTTAAATACATATATTTGAAAAAAAGGAAGGCTAAATATCTGATCTCAGATGTTATAAAAACAGCAATATTATAAATCTAAATAAAGGAGAAAGAGAAAAGATATGTTGAAGAGCAAAGACAAAAGTAAAAATTACAGATTTCAAAAATAAAGAAAATATCAAAGCCAAAAAGTCTTTGAAAAGCCTAAGGTGGTGGAGCAACCTTTGGTGAGATTGATCAGGAAAAGAGGGAAGACGTGGATAAATGATATGGAGAATGAAAAGCACACAGAAAATACAAATTAGCTTAGGTGAAAAAAATATTAGAATAATGTTACCCACTGTGTTCCAATAAAATTGAAAATCTACACAAAATGGATATGGCCACCAAAAGTATAGCATAAGTAAAATTGGCTCAAGAAGACAAAGAAAGCCTGAATGATATTGTAACTATTAACATAACTTATGCAATAATTTTCACAAAGAAAACTTGAGCCCCAGATGATTTTTTTTTTCTAATTACTCAGACATAAATGATTTCTGGTGCACTTTATTTATTTATTTTTTTTCCCCCTTC
>ML664173.1:14724592-15005600 GCA_007570785.1 Antilocapra americana | reverse complement strand
GTGCACCAGCCCTGAGCATCAACCCTGGGCTGGCGATTGATTTCACATATGGTAATTAACATGTTTCAATGCCATTCTCCCATATCATCCCACCCTTGCCCTCTTCCACAGAGTCCACGAGTCTGTTCTATACATCTGCGTTCCTTTTGCTGTCTCGCATGCAGGGTTCTCGTTACCATCTTTCTAAATTCCATATATATGCGTTAGTATACTGTATTATTGTTTTTCCTTCTGGCTTACTTCACTCTGGATAATAGGCTCCAGTTCCAATGAATGTTGACAGTCTTTCAAGGGAGTGATAATTCCAGTGTTAAACTCGTCATAGAGCATGGGAAAGAAACAATAATCCTTAAATCATTCTGTATGGCTAGTTTAATCTTGATAACAAAACCAGTTATGGACAGGATCAGGAAAATTACAGACTAGAATCATTTATGAACACAAATGCAAAATTCTAATCAAAATTTGAGCCAACCACATCCAGCAACAAATGAAAAAGATAAGATCCCATAAACAAGTTTATCCAGGGAATACTGGAGGATTTAAAACAGTAGAAAATCTATAAATGTCATTTGTCACATCAACAGATTAAAGGAGCAAAACAGTATTCATCATTTTAATAGATGCAGAAAAAGAATTTGATTAAATTCTATACTTATTCATCATACTAATTCTCAGCATACTAGGAAGAGAAGGAAACCTTTATTAAAAAGGGTATCCACCAAAATATCACCATAGATGTTAGTGTAAATGGGGAGATACTGAAAGCATTCCCTTTAAGAGAAGGAAGAGGATGCCTGCTAGCTTTGCTTTTATTCAGTGTTTTACTGGAAGTCAGGATCCAGCATAACAAGACAAGAAATTAAAAACGTAAGCATCAAAAGGCAGGAATTAAAATTCACTTATGTATTTACAGATAATATGTTATCTACATAGAAAACTGAAAATAAGGTATAGATACATTAGAAATAATTGTTTTGACAGTATAGATCACTATAAGATCAATATTAAAAATCTATTAGCAACAAAGAATTAGAAAACTTTTTTTATATTGTGGTAAGACATACATATCGGGGTCAGGAAGCAACAGTTAGAACTGGACATAGAACAATGGACTGGTTCCAAATTGGTAAAGGACTGTATACTGTCACCTTGCTTATTAGCTTGTATGCAGAGTATAATCATGTGAAATGCTGGGCTGGAGGAAGCACAAGCTGGAATCAAGATTGCCAGGAGAAATATCAATAACCTCAGCTATGCAGATTATACCACCCTAATGGCAAAAAGCAAAGAGGAACTAAATGCCTCTTAATGAAGGTGAAAGAGGAGAGTGAAAAAGCTAGTTTACTTAAAACTCTACATTCAAAAAACTAAGATCATGGCATCCAGTCCCATCACTTCATGGCAAATAGATGGGGAAACAATGGAAACAGTGAGAGACTTTATTTTCTTGTGTTCCACTGCAGCCATGAAATTAAAAGATACTTTTTTCTTGGAAGAAAAACTATGACAGACCTAGACAGCATATTGAAAAGCAGAGACATTACTTTGTCAACAAAGGTCCATCTAGTCAAGGCTATGGTTTTTCCAGTAGTCATATATGGATGTGAGAGGGACCATAAAGAAGGCTGAGCACTGAAGAACTGATGCTTTTGAACTGTGGTCCTGGAGAAGACTCTTGAGCGTCCTTTGGATTGCAGGGAGAGCCATCTAGTCAATTCTAAAGGAGATCAGTCCTGAATATTCATTGGAAGGACTGATGCTAAAGCTGAAGCTCCAATATTTTGGCCACCTGATGCGAAGAGCTGACTCCTTAGAAAAGACCCTGGTGCTGAGAAAGACTGAAAGCAGGAGGAGAAGGGGATGACAGAGGGCAGGATGTTTGGATGGCATCACTGCCTCAATGGACATGAGTTTGAGCAAGCTCTGGGAGATGGTGAAGGACAGGGAGGCCTGGCGTGCTGCAGTCCATGGGGTCGCAAAGAGTTGGACGTGACTCAGTGACTGAACAACAACAGAGACATACATAATATAAAATTTACCATTTTGTCTATTTTTAAGTGTACAGCGGCATTAAGTACATTCACACTGCTGTACAACCATATCACCACGAAAATGATGTTTTTAAAAACATTTACTTAAAGACTGCAAGCTCCCTAGGCATAAATTTAGGAAAGACTTACGAAGAAATTTTGTAAGACTTTGTTGAGAGACAGAGAAAACATAAATAAATATATAAGTAGATTGTACATGGATGGAAAGAGTTAATATCATAAATGTTTTCATCGAAGTTATCTCTGAACTCAATACAGTTCCAACCAAAATCTCAGCAGTTGTGTTGTACTTGACAAGGCTCTTCTAAAACGATAATGGAAAGGCAAAAGACCAAGGGTAGTGAGAACCTACTGAGGAAGGAAAAATGGTGGACGAATATCTTAATAAGAATATAAAGATATCATCATTAAGAAAATACAGTATTGGAAAAGGTGCAGAGTGACCAGTGGAGCAGAATAGAAAGTTGGAAACAATCACAGAGAGACGAAACTTTAATACATGACAGATGGAAAAGGATGCATTTTTCAATAAATGGTGCTGGGACAACTGGTTATCCATACAGGAAACAAAAGTGAAATTAGATCCCTGCCTCATACTATCCATATAATCAATCTCAGATGCAAACTTTAAACTCTAGAATAGATTAGGGCATCTTTAATAACTTGTGGTAGGAAACGAAAATAAAAACATAGGCAAGCCTCCTTCAGAAAGAAAAAAAGACAACCCAATAATGGTATCAGAAAAGAGGTAATATGCTCAACATCATTATTAATCAGATGAATATAAATGAATACTACAGTGAGATCTTCCACCCTCTTAAAAGAAGGAAGAATTAAGATATTTGACAGTGCTAAGCGTTGGAGGGAATACTGATCAGCAGGAAGGCTTGTATTTTGTTTGTGGTAGTGTAAAACATGCCGTTTTGTTGTTGTCACATAAATTTTTAAATTCACATACTCTCTGACTCAATTTCTAGCCACATACACAAGAGAAGTTCTCCCACACATGCTCGAGGACCCATACACAAGAGTGTTCACAACTGAACTGTTTACAATAGCGTTAAGCTTGCAATAACCAAAGTAACTATCAATGAGGAAATAGAAAAATAAGTTGTAGTGTATTTCCAAAATGGAATACCAAGCACCATGTAAAGTTAATGAATTTCAGCTATACTGAGAAAGGATAAATATTAGAAATATGGTATTAACAAAAACAAGTCCCAGGAAATTACTACAGTAAGATACCATTTTTATAGAGCTCAAAAACAAGCAAAATTAACTGTATTTTAGGTATGCCTACACACACAGAAATGAAGAATAAAACTATATTTAAAAAAAAAGAAGCGGATGAATGATAAGGGGAGATTAAGAATAAGAAGGAACCCATGGGTTGATACCTGTTAGTGTGACTTAGGTAGTCAGTTCATTATATGGTTTGTAACTTCTGCATCTGTTGTAGATAGTATTTTGTATGTGTCAAATAATATAATAAAGCAGTGTCATCAAATTGTATGTACGAGGACAATCATGGTTATATAAGCATTAATAAGACAGAAAGGAAACACACCGTGTTTCCACTTTTCTGAGTTTTGAATTTTTTTTCCAATGAGTTGTGTGACTTATCACAGAACAGATATGAACCTTGATTTTTTGTTAAATGATTTCAGTGCTCAAAAATAATAGATTTCCCTGATATCATAGTTGAAAGAAGAAAGTCGAAATCTGAAAGAGAAATCAATTGAAATTTGATAATATAGGACTATCACTGTTTCTCTAAATAAATTCAGTTTTGCTTTTATCCTTCTTTTCCTTTCTGAGCTTTTAAGGGCTGTGGGGCTTCCCAGGTGGCGCTGGCGGTAAAGAACCCGCCTACTAGTGTAAGACATGCAGGCTCAGTCCCTGGGGTGGGAAGCGTCCCTGGCGGAGGGCGCGGCAGCCCACTCCAGTGTTCTTGCCTGGAGAATCCCGTGGACGGAGGAGCCTGGCGGGCTGCGGTGTAGATGATTTGACAGTGGATGCAGCAGGCTACTGACAAGTGCTGTCACATAACAAGAAAAACAAGAATTACAATGATTTTCAAGGCTGAACTTTTTTGATCCGTTAATTTTGGGATCAGTTATTCCCCACTACATATGATGAAAATTCTTTTTTGTGAAGGATTCATATTATGGCAAAACATAGTTATGGATGCATGTAACAGTTTGGTGACAGGAAGAGATCCTCGGGTATGATAGGGTATGCTTTTACTTTTGTGAGCTTTTGAAGATAGGTCATTGCTCCTCTTGTTGTCAGAGGTTTCTGGGATTCAGTGAAATATCTAATGGTTGTCGTCATCCTAAGTTTTTCAAATCCTTTTTTCCTAAGTGGATGAAAGCTTTTCTCTTTAACAGGTTCATGCCATCCAAACAAGCAGCATTCGGGAATGGCCAAAACCCAAAAGGAGGGAGAAGATGGCTCTTCATACAGCAAACGGTACAACCCAAGTATGGTTACGGCCGAACTCCAGCGGCTGGCCGAGAAGCAGGCAGCCAGGCAGTATTCCCCATCCACTCACATCAGCCTCCTCACCCAGCAGGTATGGGCAGGTGGGGGTGTCATGAAGCTTTTAACCCGTGGATAGGGTTAACTCCATGGTACTCTGTCCTTCCCTGTCTTTACTAATGCCCGTATACTGATGCTTATTGGACGAATGTTAGTTGGTCTTTTGAGCTAAAGAATGTTAGCTAAAAGTGTTTCTCTTCAGCTTTAAAGAAAGGATTTCTGTCACAGGTATTGCAAAGTTACGTCTGCGGCTAGCTGTGATGTACTTATTTCATGGACAGATAGACTTGAATGTTCAGTTGTAAAAGAACACTTTTAAACGATCTTTAAAAATAACTTATTTCATTGATAAAATTTTCCAATGAGTTCTGTTCTTATAAATCTTTTTACCAGAATGCCATAACATTACCTTTTACTTTTTTTTTTTTTAACTGTCCTACCTTTCATCTCTTGATGTCAGGATGTTTTCTGGGCACTGGTTAATGAGTTATTTCAATAAGCCCTCATCCAAACCATGTCATTCTCCCCATTTTACAGATGGGGGAAACTGAGGCTAAAAGAGTGATGTAATCAAGGTCATCCAGCAAGCTTGATGGATACTGGGATTTTGACTTTTATATTGTATGTATGTTGACTAGCTTACAACACAGTAAAGTCAGATGAAACTTTTAAGGACTGTAGGATTCTTTTAGCCCTTCTTGCTGATTATCGCTATGGTATTTAACTGGAAGTAGAAGCCATATTTTTTTCCTTTTTCTTAATGCAAAATGGCATCAACATTCTCCAAAGGAATTATTGCAATTCAAGTCTAAAGTTACAGTGTTCTGTATCTTCATGGTGTCATATTCTTTAATTGGTGACAGCTCTGTGCTGTGCTGTGCTGTGCTAAGTGACCTCAGTCGTGTCGGACTCTGCGACCCCATGGACTGTAGCCCGCCAGGCTCCTCTGTCCATGGGATTCTCCAGGCAAGAACACTGGAGTCCGTTGCCATGTTCTCCTCCATGGGATCGAATCCACATCTCTTTTGTCTCTTGCATTGGCAGGCAGGTTCTTTACCACTAGCACGACCTGGAAAGCCTGACAATCCTCTACTGATAATCAAATCTAGAAAAAAAGGGAAGCTGTAGGCTACTTCAAGTGCCTGTTAAAAGCAGGCAACACACTGCTCCCTGGTGGTGCCCTACTTTTCTGTGTGAAATTATGGGCCATAATTCAAGGTGAGCCTTAGCTTTACTTCCACCTCATCCCAGAGTGTGAGGTTGTAATGAATTTTCTTTTTCAAATCTCTAATAGTTTGAAGAGAGTAGATAAGAAAGCCTAATGTGAATTAGGTAGTGAAGAATCTTGTACAGGCAGTATTGAGACTTGAAAGGAATTAATAGTTAGATTTTAGTGGCAGAATGATGTGAAAAGAAAATAGAATGAGAAGGAATTGTGAAATGTGCAGTGGCTATGAGAAGGGGAAAGGACTGGTGATCTGCTACACTTTTTTCACTGGGTCACTGACTAGAGTATGTTTTTAGTTTTTAACGAGCAACTAGAAGCACTAGACCATTATGATTATACAGTGGAAGTGAGAAATGGATTTAAGGGACTAGATCTGGTAGACAGAGTGCCTGAGGAACTACGGATGGAGGTTCCTGATATTGTACAGGAGACGGAGCAAGACCACCCCCAAGAAAAAGAAATGCAAAAAGGCAAAATGGTTGTCTGAGGAGGCCTTACAAATAGCTGTGAAGAGAAGCGAAAAGCAAAGGAGAAAAGGAAAGATAAACCCATTTGAATGCAGAGTTCCAAAGAATAGCAAGGAGAGATAAGAAAGCCTTCCTCAGTGATCAGTGCAAAGAAATAGAGGAAAACAATAGAATGGGAAAGACTAGAGATCTCTTCAAGAAAATTAGAGATACCAAGGGAACATTTCATGAAAGATGGGCTCAATAAAGGACAGAAATCATAGGGACCTAACAGAAGCAGAAGATATCAAAAAAAAAAAAAAAGGTGGCAAGAATACACAGAAGAACTGTACAAAAAAGATAATCACGATGTTGTGATCATTCACCTAGAGCCAGACAGCCTGGAGGCCGAAGTCAAGTGGGCCTTAGGAAGCATCACTACGGACAAAGTTAGTGGAGGTGATGGAATTCCAATTGAGCTATTTCAAATCCTAAAAGATGATGCTGTGAAAGTGCTGCACTCAATATGCCAGCAAATTTGGAAAACTCAACAGTGGCCACAGTACTAGAAAAGGTCAGTTTCCATTCCAATCCCAAAGAAAGGCAATGCCAAAGAATGCTCAAACTACTGCACAATTGCACTCATCTCACACGCTAGTAAAGTAATGCTTAAAATTCTCCAAGCCAGGCTTCAGCAATATGTGAACCATGAACTTCCAGATGTTCAAGATGGTTTTAGAAAAGGCAGAGGAACCAGAGATCAACTTGTCGACATCTGCTGGATAATGGAAAAAGCAAGAGAGTTCCAGAAAAACATCTATTCCTGCTTTATTGACTATGCCAAAGCCTTTGACTGTGTGGATCACAATAAATTGTGGAAAATTCTTCAAGAGATGGGAATACCAGATCACATGACCTGCCTCTTGAGAAGTCTGTATTCAGGTCAGGAAGCAACAGTTAGAACTGTAGATAGAACAACAGACTGGTTCCAAATAGGAAAAGGAGTATGTCAAGGCTGTATATTGTCACTCTGCTTATTTAATTTATATGGAGAGTAAATCATGAGAAACGCTGCTCTGGAATGAAGCCCAAGCTGGAATCAAGATTTCTGGGAGAAATATCAATAACCTCACCTATACAAATTACACTACCCTTATGGCAGAAAGTGAAGAAGAACTAAAGAGCCTCTTGATGAAAGTGAAGGAGGAGAGTGAAAAAGTTGGTTTTAAGCTCAGTATTCAGAAAACTAAGATCATGGCATCCAGTTCCATCATTTCATGGCAAATAGATGGGGAAACAATGACTGACTTTGTTTTTTGGGGCTCCAAAATCACTGCAGGTGGTGACTGCAGCCATGAAACTAAAAGATGCTTACTTCTTAGAAGGAAAGTTATGACCAACCTAGACAACATATTGAAAAGCAGAACATTACTTTGCCAACAAAGTGAAGTGAAGTCACTCAGTTGTGTCCAACTCTTTGCGACCCCATGGACTGTATTCTGCCAGCCTCCTCCATCCATGGGATTTTTCAGGCAAGAATACTAGAGTGGGCTGCTATTTCCTTCTCCAGGAGATCTTCCTAACCCAGGGATTGAACCCGGTCTCCTGCATTGTAGGCAGACACTTCACCATCTGAGCCACCAGGGAAGTCAACAAGTTTGCCAGCAAATGTCTGTCTGGTTAAGGCTATGGTTTTTCCAGTAGTCATGTATGGATGTGAGAGTTGGACTATAAAGAAAGCTGAGAACAGAAGAATTGATGCTTTTGAACTGTGGTGTCAGAGAAGACTCTTGAGAGTCCATTGTACTGCAGGGAGATCCAACCAGTCCATCCTAATGGAAATCAGTCCTGAATATTCATTGGAAGGACTGATGTTGAAGCTGAAACTCCAGTACTTTGGTCACCTGATGCAAAGAGGTGACTTGTTGGAAAAGACCCTGATGCTGGGAAAGATTGAGGGAAGGAGGAGAAGGGGATGAAAGAGGATGAGTGGTTGGATGGCCTCACTGAGTCAATGGAGATGAGTTTGAGTAAACTCCAGGAGTTGGTGATGGACAGGGAGGCCTGGCGTGCGGCAGTCCATGGGGTCGTGAAAAGTCAGACATGACTGAGCGACTGAACTGAACTGAACTGAGAAGCACCAAGATGTTAAGAAATTCTCTTTGCAATTGTAGTAGAAGACACAGCCAATATCAATGTTTACACATTTTCACCTCCTACCATTTGGTAGACTACAAAGCTTGCCCAAATGAAAGGATCCTGATCCTGTGGGAATCCAAGGTGATTGTATCCTGATCAGAAAAATCATTCCCATTCAGTCTAGCTCATCTAAGAAGAATTTAGTGGCAGTGAATTAAAATTCCATCAGACTTCCCTTCATAGGGATCTAAACTCACTTAGATGTTGGCCTTAACTTTTTGGTTAATAAACAGAGTGGTTAGTACAGTACTGAGGAAGGGGTTGTAGTGGGAAAGGGACTGGATTAGCTGTCCACAGACCTGCCTTCTTCTGCTAGCTGTATGATCTTTGGCAATTCACTCAACTTGCATCCACCTCATGGTCTTTATTTGTTGATGAGGGAAATACAACAAGGTCAGGGGCAGTAAGCAAAAATCTTTCTGTAAAGTCTAAATGCTGTATGCTTGGAAAAGATTGCTCTTTCAACTGTAGAAGGCTCTTAATAATAAACGGTTTGTGATTTTATTTGAAGTCAGTTTTTGGATGAAGCACTGTGTTACCAAAATGAATGTTGCTGTTGAACAGTTCAAGGTATGTGTTATTTGTGTTATTTCTCCTCAGAGAAAGTAATTCCTTAATTTGGAATTTGGGGAATTCTTCTATTGTTCTTTTATGGTAAATAATAACATGTTGTAATGACTGAATATGGGCCCTGGGGCATCTGTTTACTAGCCATTTCCTTTTGCTCCTGGCTGTGTTTGAAGCAAAGTGCCTTGGTTGCTTATTCACCAAGGCCAGTGATAAGGTGTCTGTGTTTCTGGTGAGAGGCGGGCCTCCAGGCAGGACGTGCTGAGAGCTCTACTCTCCTCTCTGGACTTGGGGTGTGAACCTTCAGCTCAGCTCACCAGAAGCAACTCTGTGTACAGTGATCCCTTCAGATGTTTTTTATTTCCTCTTATCTGTCATTATTTCCTTATTTTTAATTCCTATTTTGCATCTGTTCTTTTTTTCATGAATAGTTTCTTTCCTCCTTCCCTTTTCAATAGGATATATTCTTTCTGTTATAGTTTAATTAGTTATCTTCTTGTTTTATCTTTGCTAACTTCCTTCCTTCTGCATTCTATAGCTTTATTTTGTTATTTCCTCCCAATTTCTTGAATTGAGTACTTCCTTTATTTTCACTCATTTCTTTCTTTTTTGTTTAATTTAAAGCTGTGGATTTTCCTGTGGGTCTTGCTTTAATTATGTGCCATGTTGTTCAGTTGCCAAGTTGTGTCCTATTCTTTGCGACCCTGTGGACTGCAGCATGCTGGCTTCCCTGTCCTTCACCATCTCCCAGAGCTTGCTCAGGCTCCTGTCCATTGAGTCGATGATGCCATGTAACCGTCTCATCCTCTCTAACCCCCTCTTCCTGCTGCCTTCAATCTTTCCCAGCATCAGGGTCTTTTCCAATGAGTCAGCTCTTTGCATCAGGTGGCCAAAGTATTATATTCCATAAGTCCTGATATATATCTCTGTATTACTTTTCTTGGCAAAGTGCTAAGAGATCTTCCACTAAATAAGGTATGCTGACTTTAATTTTTCATGCTATTTTGGAAGATGAGTATAAAAAAATTGAAATTTGGGGCTTACCTGGCAGTCCAGCAGTTGAAACTCTGTACTTCCATCACAGGGGACGTGGATTCATTCCCTGGTCAGGGAACTAAGATCCTGCGTGCTGTGTGGCATGGCCCCCCTCCCCGCAAAAACTGAAATTTGAGGGAATTTCTGAAAAGAGTTCCTTTATTTTGTCTATGATTTCAGCCACTTGCCCATTAAAGCTTTTAGTGGCATTTTCCATAAAACTTCTTTTTCAAATGCATTCTTTTAACTCATTCCTTCAAAAGCATTTTATTATACTCTTAAGAGTGTTGCAAACCTTGATGGTAAGCCATAGGGATGACACAAGACAATAGACCTCAGTGTGAAATAACTTACGGTGTGGTACAGGAGATAGCCACATAACACATGATAGAATGTGTTCTGGAATGTACTAGCATGGGATATGCACAGATGTTTCTAGGGAATAACAAAACCACAAGAGGGTACCTAACCCAGCGTGTGGGTGGAAGTGGGACTGCCAAAGCTGCCTTCTTGAAAGAGATTACCCCTACACTGAATCTTAAGGGTAGGCAGGTAGGCAGAAGTGTGGGGCAGGCTCCAAAATAAGAGCTCGCATGTGTGTATGTGGGGAAACAGAAAGCTGGTGGTTATCGATGTTGGAGGATAGGGAGTCAGCAGAAAGCAGCTGAAGTGGATGCTGGAGGAGGAGACCAGGGCTGATTCAAGGAGAGCTTTGAATGCCCTGTGAAGGAACTCAGCTCTTTATCTCAACAATGACCAGGAGCCACAGAGACAAATGGGCCTTGCCTTTTAGCTGTCTCGCTTAAGTAGCTGGGAGGAGGATGGGTTGCAGGATGAAGCAATACCATCCCCTTTTCCTTCCTGTTTGCTGGTGAAAATGCTGAGGAAGAGTGAATTGGCCAAAAGAAAAGAAAGCAAAGTCTTCGGACAACCTACAAATTTGATTATAAAACTTTGAGTTGCCCATCATTTCCATTAGAGGCTAGATTCTTACGAATTTATTTGGCTAAAAACAGGACCTCGTTTATCTTGTAACTACTTTTGCTATTTCTGCTATGATTTAAGTTTATTTATAGCCTAGAGCATACAGGAATACTGAACTTGCCCTGCCACCATGAAGTGCCCACCGTGGCCACTTTGAAAGTGTTTGCCTATGCTTGGAAACTAGAGTTACGAGTTCTCCACAGAAGATTACTCAACCCAGCACATCTGAGCAGAGAGAAGGTCAGATTTAGTTCTTTCCCTTGGCACGTGAGAGGCTGGTTATCTTTGGGGGCTGGGATCCTTAGGAAATGAGTGTATACGTCCCAGAAAGCAGGGTACTCTAAAAGCATCTTTCGCTGTTTGGGAAGAGAGCCCTGTGGTTAGGTGGCTGACAGCGTGACGCTGTGAGGTCTGACTGTCTCTTCCTCACGCCCATGCCAGGAGAGGGGTGCTTCACAACTGCTGCCCTCTGCACACACAGCAGCAGCCCTCTGCGGTTAGCGCGGTCAGTGGACGGAAGACTGTGGCGAAGGAGTCCAGCTCTGCAGCGAGGAGGCGGGGGTGGGGGGACTGGGAGCACGGCCTTCTGTGCGGGCCAGTGTGATTACAGGACCAGCTATCACTAGGAGCAGCTCCAGCTCTTCCAGCCTGGGAGTTTAATCAAAGGAAAAACAGCCGACCACCCAGGCGAGGCTCCGGTGCTAGCGAATGTGCTGTGTCAGGCTCTGTTCCCGGCCAGCCAGTGCCCGGGATGTGGCTGGGGCTCCTGGAAGTATGCTGACAGATACATGGGAGGGAGGAGATGCTTTTTACTTCTTCCATTTTTCACCTAGATGGAGAGGAGAAAAGAAAAGCATTCAGTGTCTTTTTACTTGTGCTCCTCGCCTGGCCCCTTTCCCGCCTAGTCCTAGAGAAAGGCGTCTGCCCAGGGCGAGAACGTTGGCTCACACCGCTTACATCCGTTTGCACTCAAGGAGTTCTTTGATCATTTCTCCTGCTTCAGCAGTTTCCATGTGATCCTGCTCGTTTCTTCAGGGTCCAGGGTGGACCTGGAGTAAATCTCAGTTTCAGAAATTTCTATTTGAAGGTGAAGCTGGTAGAGAGGAAGTGCAGTTTCTTGACGTGGTTACAGGTGTTTTCCAAGATTGAGGCCAGCGGCCCCCAGTTATCCCAGTCTTGGGCATTCAGCACCGGAAATGCTCTTCCTGCCTCCTTACCGTATCTGACATATTTGAACTATTGTCCATTTGCGTTCTGATTTTGTAATTTTTTTTCCCCTAAGTGTACCTTCTTTGGTTCTATATTTTCCTGGGTAGAAAAATTGTCCTTCTAAGTGTTGCATACTTCGCTTTTCCCTGTTTCTAGAAAAAGCAGATGCCCTTGGGTCTGTGAGACTTTGGACAAGTTATTTAAATTCCCTGTGCCTTAATTTTCTTGTGTGTCAAGTGGAGTAATTACAGCATCAAGACGAAGTCTCCTGGGCCCTTATGCCTCCCTGCTCTAGGTCATAGTACCAGTTGATCCTATTACTTCCTAGCTCTTCTGTGTCTCTTCAGGCTTTAAACTCCCAGTTGGCCTTAGGTCATTGACCTACTGATGGTCCGTTGTTCTAAAATAACCTTTTTTTAATCTCTTACCATTTTGACTCTTTCTCAAAGGTCTTCCCAGGTGGCTCAGTGGTAAAGAATCCACCTGCCAGTGCAAAAGACACGGGTTCAATCCCTGGGTTGGGAAGATCCCCTGGAGAAGGAAATGGCAATCCACTCCAGTACTTTTGCCTGGGAAATCCCAAGGACAGAGGAGCCTGGTGGGCTACAGTCCATGGGGGTCGCAAAAGAGTCAGACATGACTGAGCAACTAAACAAAACAGTAACTCTCAAAGGTCACCGATGACCTTGGAATTGTCAGCTTCAGCCACCTATTATTAATCCTTATTCTCTTTTAGTACATGGCACTATTATTGACTGTCTTCTTCTTGAAAACTTCCTTTAGCTTCTCCACCTCTTCAGTAATTTCTTTGAGAGCTGATTCTATACTTCCCCTCACCCCAAAACTAGATTGCACTTTCCACATCTTTAAAAAGCCATTTTAGTATTTAGACCTGAAATGTATAAACTGACAACAGCGGAGTCTTTCTGACTAAAGCAGGGGGTTGATGCCTGGGCGTCTGCTTCCCCCTGTTCTCACAGGTATCCTTCAACATGCGTCTGGATTCCAGAGCTCACCTGAGCTTTATGCCTCTCTGTAGTGTCTCACTTTGGGTAAATTTCCTCTTCCCGTAGCTTCCTAGTACTGGTCTGCAGATTGCTCCCAAAGATACATCTTTAGTTTGAACCTGTTTCCTGAGTGTCATGTCCATATTTCCAACTGCCTGCTAGACATCTCCATCTAACTGTATTGCAAGAACCCAGAATATTCAGTGTACTTTTTAAGCATGTTTTGAAAATACTCAAAAAATTTTCACCATATCTAAAACTTATTTGTTCTCCCCTTTCCTCCTTCTGTACAAGTGACACATCAGTTTTCCTAGGGGCTTAAGTATGGAGCCTTTAGTTTATCAGCTTCTTTGTTTCCTCATTCTCTCTACGTCAAGGCAGTTGTTGCCAGTTCTTGCTGAGTCTGACTCTATAATTTCTCTGATATGTATCTTCTCTGTTTCATATCTACTATTCTGCTTAAGAACTTAGTTATCTCTGGACTGGATCACTACAGTTACTTCCTAAATGGTCTCCCAGCTATTCTCCTCTATTCACTCTAGTCTTTGTTCTAAAGGAATCTTTCTAAATCACCAGTCTGATAATGATACTCCTTTGCTCAAGAATCTTGAATGGAATCCTGTTATCTTCAAAGTGAAGCCCCAGCTATTGAATGTTATTCAAAGCCTTTATGTAGAATCTGGCTCCAGGTTACTTCTCCAACTTGTCTCCTTCCCTTGACAGAGGTTTTTGTGCAGCTCATCCAGAATTTTCTTAGTCTCTGTCCTTAATTTATGTTATCTTCTCTTGGGAAATGTTCCCCAGTTAACAGTATGTGAACTGAGAATTTTCAGATGTACAGCCTGGATTTAGAAAAGGCAGAGGAACCAGAGATCAAATTGCCAGTATTTGTATCATAGGAAAAACAAGGGAATTTGAGAAAATTCTGCTTCATTAACTATGCTAAAGCCTTTGACTGTGTGGATCACAACAAACTGGAGAATTCTTAAAGAGATGGAAATACCAGATCTTACCTGCCTCCTGAGAAACCTGTATGCAGCTCAAGAAGCAACAGTTAGGACTGGACATGGAACAGTGGACTGGTTCAAAATTGGGAACTGAGTATGTCGAAGCTCTATTTTGTCACCTTGCTTTTTTAACTGAGATGCAGAGTACATCATGTGAAGTGCTGGGCTCGCTGTAGCACAACCTGGAATCAAGATTGCCTGGAGAAATATCAACTTCAGATGTACAGATGATACCACCCTTATGGCAGAAAGCGGTGAGGAACTAAAGAGCCTCTTGATGAAGGTGAAAGAAGAGGGTGAAAAAAACTGGCTTAAAACTCAACATTCAAAAAACTAAGATGGCATCTGGTCCCATCACTTTATGGCAAATGGATGGGGAAAACATGGAAACAGTGGCAGATTTTCTTTTCTTGGGCTCCAAAATCACTGCAGATGGTGACTGCAGCCATGATATTAAAAGACGCCTGCTCCTTGGAAGAAAAACTGTGGCAAAGCTTGGCAGGGCATGAAGAAGCAGAGACATCACTTTGCTGGCAAAGATCCATCTAGTCAAAGCTATGCCTTTTCCAGTAGTCATATATGGATTTGGGAGTTGGACCTCTCACAGGCTGAGCACCAAAGAATTGATGCTTTCGAATTATGAAGCTGGAGAAGACTCTTGAAAGTCGCTTGGATAGCAAAGAGATCAAACCAGTCAATCCTTAAGGAAGTCAATCCTGAATATTCATTGGAAGGACTGATGCTGAAGCTGATGCAAAGACCCAACTCATTGGAAAAGATCCTGACTCTGGGAAAGATTGAGGATGGGAGAAGGTGGTGACAGAGGACGAGATGTTTGGATGGCATCACTGACTCAATGGACACGAATTTGAGCAAACTCCAGGAGATAGGGAAAGCCTGGCCTGCTGCAGTCCCTGATGTCACAAAGAGCTGGACACGATTTAGTGACTGAACAACAACAACACCGTATGTAACTATGTACATTTGTCCAGGCTCAGTGTAAGTGCCGCCTCTCTCATAGGCATGCCATTTCATTTGCCATACACTTATTTGTGTTTGTCCAGAAAGCTCTCTCCTTTAATGAACAGTGAGCTCTTTGGAGGCAGTATCCTTTGCTGCCTCAGAACCTAATTCATGGGTAGTACTCAGTAAATGTGCTAATTCTACTGGACTATAAGGTACTTGATTAAGGGTGAAAAGTGACCATGTCCATCTTTTCACCAGTTTTCCCAACCTGGGTATATAGTGTGGTTCGATACATATTTTCAAAATGAATGAATGAATAATCCCCTGCCACCCCAGCCAGACGTTATCTTTCCATTGTCCATGTCCGTAGCCCTTCATTAGTCATTCCCTATAAAAAAATCTGTTATTATTTTGCATCTCTTCTTTTCTATTGCGTTATAAGCTATGTGATGGTGTTCTTTCTAACGCATCACCCAGCACTTGGTATGCACTTATTATATGCTTGCTAAATTGAAAAGAATTTCTCTTCTGTGTTATGTTGGTTTTTATATTAGTTTTAAATATAAAACAAAAAAAAATTTTTTCAACAATACCACACCTGCCCTTCGTAATAAAGTAGGTGACATTTGTTGAATGTCTGCTTTGTACTGGATACTATGGTAAGTGTATGCATTATCTCTTTAACCTTATGAAGTAGAGACTTTTTTTTAACAGATGAAGAAAATAGCTGAAAGCACAGGTCGTTCCGCTGAGGTCACACAAATGGCAAGTGACTGCCCCGGGACTCAAACCCAAATCTCTCTGACTTTATACTCTTTCCCTCGGTATTTTTCTGCCTCTTCTCATTTCACACAGGACTCCCACCTCTCCTTAGACTATAGTGACTGAGCTTAATACTGCTGTAGAGTTGTAGCCAAGCCATCAGATTGTTTGGTAGTGAATTCAGGTTCATCACTGAGCAGCCGTCTTCATCCCTGGAGACGCAGTGAGAGCGGGTCTGTTTATCGTGGTGGTGGCAGCCCCCCATTGACTAAAACACTGAATAATGAATTAGAAGTAGAGGAGACGGAGTTGGCCATCTTGTAAGGTTTTCCAGGAACGTCTTTGGCAGTTGTTGATCTGGAACTCTGTGAACTGCGGAGCACCAAGTGCCTGTGTATTATGTAAGTGACAGCACATGCGAGAGAAGACATGACACAGAACTTAGCGCTGATGCAGCAGAGCTGCGGCGACGCCTTGCTTTTCCTAACCCCTTTAAAAGTGAGATTCACACTGGAGCTACTCTTATCTCCTGCTGATTAGAATATAAGTTTCTTGAGGTTCATTTTTTCAGTATATAGGAACTTATACAGGAGATGAAGGTCATGCCTTAAAACATGCTTGTGGTCATGGCTAATGATTTAATACCTGCTCATTAAGTGCCCTTGGAAGAATGGTTTAAAAATAGCTGTTTAAGGATGATTCTTTTCATGTGTCTTAATTGAATATATTGTCTAGTATTTATCCAGTGATGCAAATCATGTAATTAAGTACAGATCCGGCACTTTGCGTTTTCATTTTATCTTGAGTGAAATAGATCTTGGTCCACTGATTTTTTTTAATTCAAGGATTGCCTTTTGTTCCAGCAACATATGGTAAAACAAGTCAGATGGGACTCATCATTACATTTGTCTATTCCAAATCATTCAGGGGCCCATGGTCAGGGGAATGAAGGGTCCCTGACAGACTCAGTTGACCCCATCATGTTCTAATGAGCCTTTGTATATGAATGACACAGAGAACATTGTTCTCACATTGCTACTGGTGTAGTTCTGAGTACAGTGTGAATGCAGCCTTAGAAAAATTGATCTTTGTATCAGTGATATGAAGTGATTCTTAACTATTTTGGAGTGAGATATTCCTTTGAGAATTGAATGAAAGTTACACTTTTCCTCCTGAAAAAAAATGTGCACTCAAACTTAGAAATGTACATTAATGTCAGAGGGTTCATAAACATTTCTTCCCCCTCCAGCTCGACTCCTTCATGATGCCCGGTGGTCCCATGGTCTCCAAGTTGAGAAATTCTGAAAACTTTTAGGTAGTGTACAGTCATTAATATCAGTAATTTAACCAAAAATGATTGCTCCAAATTTGTGATTATCATAGCTGCAGACATTCTTTGTATATTTCAGTGATACAGCCACCCCTCTCCCCCAGGCCATAATCTCCATGAAGGCAAGAATTTTTTTAATTAATTGTTTTATCCTCATTGCTCAGAAGAATGCTACAGAGTGTCTGATAAATATTTGTTGGATTAATAAAATAATCTTGTGAAATCCCATCTCTAGACCTCATCAGACACTTTAGTTAAGATTTTATGGATCATGCTATAACGAGGAGACTGAGCTATGCCAAGATTATAAGCTGCGCTGGGAATGCTCTGCCACTGATTTGTTCTCATGTTAAGCTATTACTCTTTGATGTTGAATTTCCATCTTCATTTTGATAAGTAAAATTCATAAAATTTGCAAATGGCCTTAGTCAACCTGAGGTTGCCTAAGTGAATTTCAAATAGAATGTTAGCTGTTTGTGTTTCATTGTCATGAACAGCATATGTAATATATTCATAGACAAAGAATAAAATCTGCATGTCTAAGCCATTACTTGACCCATTTGAGAACTTGGGTCAGAAATCATCTCTAAAATTATGCAGGTTGATAATAGCAAGAGCAACACTTATCTCTCACTCTAGTCACTGATTATTTCATTTCCCCTTATTGCAAAGCAGTCCTTCCCTTGTGGTATTTTTAAAAAGAGGTAATTGGGAACCTTTAATTTCCTTGCAAGCCTTCCACTGACATGAATCACTTTTTAACTCACTGGTGAAACTAGCTGCTAGTTGGAGGTTGAGGTGTGTTTGTGAGGGTTATTTGAGACTAGATGAGACCCACTTCATTTATATAAATGCTTTTGTGCCTTCCGGGTAAACTCCAGGGATACAAAAGGGAATAAGATGCAGTCCTTGTCCTAAGGGAGCATGTAATTTGTGGGGCAAGATAGGCAAATAAACCTATAATTAGAATACAATGCAAAACGTGGGAAGCTCTTCAACTCTACCATCATGCTCTTGAAACAGTGTAATGGCAAAGATTCTTTATAGCTGAGGGAACGCTTCTGTGAAAAATAAGTCTAACATTGGAAAGTAAAGCGCAAGGTACTAGCTACAAGATTTCAGGATCCAGCTCTACTAATATGGTGTGAAGGACCTTCCTATGGCTAATGGCAAAACACAAAATAGCCTCTGAGTTGTCAGTTTCCAGGTTGGAGATAATTCCTGCCTCTCCTGGCATAGCTGTATCTGTATTTGCTGCTTGTGTTTTCCCAAGCAGCAATGAGACACCTTGGTACTGTGTTAAGAAAGGTGAAAGTCTTGTGAAAGTCCATAAGCCCCAGTTAGAGGAGGGGTTTTGCCCCTACATTTGTAGACAAGCCATATCTGTAGAAATGTAGAGCCCCGGGGCCTGCTGTAAGTGCAGAGCATCTTGTTCTTGAGGGATTGATGGCACACGGATGCACAGTGGTTCAATCCAGCCGCTCAGTCGTGTCCAGCTCCTTGGGACCCCATGGACTGCAGCATGCCAGGCCTCCCTGTCCTTCACCATCTCCCAGAGCTTGCTCAAACTCATGTCCATAGAGTTGGTGATGCCATCCAGCCATCTCATCCCCTGTCGTCCCCTTCTCCTCCCACCTTCAATCTTTCCCAGCATCAGGGTCTTTTCAAATGAGCCAGTTCTTCACATCAGGTGGCCAAAGTATTGGAGTTTCAGCTTCAACATCAATCCTTCCAGTTCAGGACTGCTGTCCTTTAGGATGGACTGGGTGGATCTCCTTGCTGTCCAAGGGACTCTCAAGAGTCTGCTCCAACATCACAGTTCAGAAGCATCAATTCTTTGGCACTCAGCTTTCTTTATAGTCCAACTCTCACATCCATATCCGACTATTGGAAAAACCATAGCTTTGACTAGACAGATCTTTGTTGGCAAAGTAACGTCTCTGCTTTTTAATATGCTGTCTAGGTTGGTCATAGCTTTTCTTTTTCTAAGAGTCTATTTCCCAGTCCTGTGTAAGCTCTGGCGGCTCTAAGGTGGTTAATGGCGTCCTCCTCCAAGAAGGCTTATGCCATACCCAGGTCTACCGTACCCGGAGCCCCTGCCGCTGCAGCAATCCACTGCTGGCCCGTACCTCCACAGGAGACACCCAAACACAGTTCTGTCTCAGTCTCTGCGGGGTCTCTGGGTCCTGGTGCACGCAGGGTTTGTTTGAGCCCTCTGAGCGTCTCTGGCGGCACATGCGTGCACAGAAGTAGACTCTAGTCAACGTTGATATGGCGGGGGACTCAGTATTGCAACAAACACTGGCAGCTTATTATTTCTCATTAACCTGTTCTGTGTTTGCAAAGATTTGCTAAAGCCTCACTACCCTTAACCATCAGTTTGTTTTTGTTGTTCCATGGTGGATCTAGAAGTTATTGGGCATAGAACACTGACTGTAAGAGAACTGTGGCTGGAATCCAGATGCCATCACAGCCAACTTGGGAGTCAAGAGAAGATTCCCAGAGACAGCCTCCCAGGCCAAAGCATCTCTTAATCTCTACAAGATTTTTGGCTCCAGTCTCCTGAGTGGAAGTCCTAGCTTTTGGTGACATGGGCCGGATGAGCCAATGTCTTCTTTTGCCTCCAGGCCTCAGGCCTAGACAGAAGCCATCTAGTCTGCCTCCTGGGCACTTTGCTCCCAGCCCACCTCCCTATCTTGATCCTCAAACCATTTTCCTGTTGAGGGGAGGCATGGAATGATAAATCTAAGGAAAGGAACATTTTCCCATGAGGTCCTAGAACACAGCTGGCCTGAGATGCCCACTCTTGGACCTTCCCTTCTTAAATGATGGTCAGTGCCAATTTGGCTTGCCAGCTGTTTGGGAGGCTGAAATCCAAAAGTCTTCTCTAAGTCTTCCCTCATAGCTTAGTCGGTAAAGAATCTGCCTGCAATGCAGGAGACCTGGGTTTGATTCCTGGGTCAGGAAGATCCCCTGGAGAAGGAAATGGCAACCCACTCCAGTTTTCTTGCCTGGAGAATCCCATGGACAAAGGAACCTGGTGGGCTACAGTCCGTGGGGTCGCAAGAGTCGGACACAGCTTAGCGACTAAACCACCACCACCAATCCAAAAGAGGGCTGATTCAAAAAAGAAAACAGGAACACGTGAGCTTGAGAGCTTTTATCATCCTATTACAACGGCCGCTCTCCAATTCTGTGGCCCAGGGGTAGGGGGGATGAGGAGAGACCAGCGAGGCGTGTCCTGCACCCCATCCTTATTATGGATGTTCTCCTGTTGGTTTTCATCTTCCATTGCTCTAAATAAGCTTTAGCCAAATTAGACTGCTTTCTGTGTCTGAGACTCTTCCTGCTCATCTGTCTCTGCATTTTTAATCCTGCCTTACTTTTCTTCTTGGAACCACCACCATTCCACCATCCCCATACCAGTCCCCCTACCTATCATTGTAAGACCAGTTCAACTGCCTTCTTTGAATTTCCTTAATGCCTTTATTATGGCAATTACCATATCCTGGAGGCCTTTAATATTGCCATTTGTCTGGATGTTTTTCTCACTGGATTACCAACTCCTTCATGGCCTAAGGGCAGAGGCCACATTTTAAGAGTATGGCCACCCATACTCTTAGGACATTACCCAAGCCTTTGCAGCATTAGAGTAAATATTTATGGACTTAAATCTTTGAGTTTTGGACTTCTTTTGAGCATTCAGGACTGTAGCATTTCTCGAGCATGCCTACAGAGCAACAGTGATCTAGTTAGGCCTGGCCCTGGATCCTTTTCGGATACCAAAAGGTTATGTGTCTGAGTGGGTGGTAGGTATATTCTCGGCAGCCATCAGGGCAATGCCATCATGTTTTAATTACAGCACTGGCGGTAGCGCTACTTTTAGCAAACAGCAGTAACAAGCAGTAACACTTGGGCGGGCCAGCCACCGGAAATTGGCCTCCCTCTTTGTTTCTGCTACCCCTTTTTCAATCCATCACCTGTATTTATTCCTGCAGTAATTTAAACACCTGTCTAGATGGAATGCGTGCAATGTGTCCCTACCCCACACATTCAGATATTTGCTCACCTGCCTTATTCGGAAGGTTGGCTCTAAAATAAACAGAGTTTTGGTACTGAAAGAAAAAAACACCCTGAGGTCAGCGTGGCAATGGACATGAGGAAGGGAACGGGAGTGGAACTTCTGCAGAAGCCGCGCCGAGAGAGTGGGAGCAGAGGAAGAGGAGGGGGAGGAGGAGAGCAAGGGGCGAGACATCTGCCAGCGGACCCTCAGGCCCAGGTGGGACTTGGCACGCAGGCACACACACATGCACAAGCTCGAGACCGGATTCTCCTACAGGCCATCCTTCACTTAGAGAAAGGCAGGGGCAGAAGAATATTTAACAGGCTGATTGTTATGAGGCTTAAATATCTTGGTTTATTTTTTATATATAATTTTATTTATTTGTTTGGGCTTTTCTCTGGTTATGGCGACTGGGGGCCACTCTGGAGTTGGGGCGTGTGGGCTTCTCATTGCAGTGGCTTCTCTTCTGGGGGAGCACGGGCTCTAGGGCACACAGGCTTCAGTAGTTGAGGCACAGGGGCTCAGTAGGTGGGGCTCCCAGGCTCTAGAGCACAGGCTCAATATTTGTGGCCCACAGGCTGTGGAATCTTTCCAGATCAGGGATCAAACCTGTGTCTCCTGCATTAGCAGGTGGATTCTTTATCATTGAGCCACCGGGGAAGCCCTTGTCAATTTATTTTTAATGACCACATTTTTCATGGCAGCGTGATAAGCTAGACTTAAAGTTCTGTGAAGCTTGTTCCAAATTGTTTCATCTACTTTTGCATCCTTGGCATACTTGACATCATGCGTGTTAATGTTTGAACATCCAAATGACAAAGAGAAATAATAGAGCCTCAGAGTTCTTGATAGAATTGTTTTCTCTACTCCTTCCCTTTGGTTGCTTTGTATGTTGTTCGTCACTCCATTAGGGCATTTCTGCTGGTTTTTGGACAATCCTCTGAGCTTTACGGAGGACTAGCTTTGAAAGGTTCCTCTTTCCTGTTCTGTTCTTTCTTACCGTGCCCTGTAGCAAGTGCTTCTCAAGCTTAAAGATACATGTGAATTACCTGTGTAATTACTCTTGTCAAATACAGATTTCTGTTCACTGGGGCTGAGATTGGGCTGAGTCTGCATTTTTAAGAAACTCCTGGATAATGCAAATGCCAGTCCGCAGACAGAATAGTAAGTTCAGGTTGAAAGTTATAAGGCAGTGGGAATAACTCAGTGGTTAAAACTACAAGATCGGGAGGTTTTGTATCAGGTAAGACAGGAATTGAAACTAGGGGCTTGTAGATAATAATTATTTGTTCTTGAGCAAATTATTTTACCTCTTAATCTCAATTTCCCCATCTATAAATGAGGGCAATAATTGTACCTAACAGATACATCTTGAAGATTGAGTTAATTGTCTAGAACAATGCCTGGCAAAAACAAAATACTGATTAAAGTTAGCCATCATTAGCACTAATCCAATTTTGTTGTTATTAGTATTATTGTAAAGGAACCTGAAAAATTTTGTATTTGCTTAAAAATTAATTATGGCAAAACATTTTAGAGATCCAAACATAGACTTGTAAAGTTTTTATAAGCAACATAAAAATGTTGATATCCTTTATCAGTAAGAGATGTTCTTTAACTATCCTGTCTTCCAGACCCCTTTGTGGCCAGTGGCATAAATCCATGAGTTGACCAGCCTGGATCTGGTAGCATAGTCTCTGATTATTAGCCCAGAGAAGCCAGCCGGCCCAATGACAGCTGTGCTGTGCAAAGTCGCTTCAGTCGTGTCCGACTCTGTGACCCTATGGACTATAGCCCACCGACCTTCTCTGTCCATGGGACTCTCCAGGCAAGAATACTAGAGTGGGTTGCCAGACCACCTCTACCTTAATAGCCTGATCCTCCTCACTAAAATAATGAGCCTCTGTTTTGTGACTGGTGCTGTGTCTTTATGTGCTGCGAGCCTTGTCATTAAAAAAAAAATTCTTTAGTAGTAACATGTTAACCATTTGTTGCAAATCAGGTATAATTAAATGCCATTTTCCACGTTTTCATTTTATCAAAGCTGGTTTTGTTATGTTATCTGGAGAAATGTAGATGGACAGGGAAGCAAAGGGAGCCTTTGGACAGGAACAGTCATCGTCATTCTGTCCCTTTAAGGAAGAACCTGCCAGGGGTGAACTCTAATTGACTTACAGAGTTTCTTAAGGCCTGCCCTGCCCCTTGGTCACCCCTGGCCCTAGTCAAGACAAGGCTAGGGCCACCAGAGTTGATGCTTGGGTCTGTTTTAGTTCGGGGACTTCTGCTTATTCTAGAAAAAAAACTGAGACGCTAAAAGAAAGCACTAGAGACATTCGAAACTCATTTAATCTGGGGATAATTTGCTTAGACTGAGCTTAGGCAGGCGTAAGTCTGTACTCATAGGACTCAGCCCGATCTGGTCGAGGCTCTAGAGCTGTGCTGTTCGATAAGATGGCCACGCCTTCATGTGGCTTTTAAAATTTAAGTTAAATACAGTTTACAGTCCAGCTCCTCAGTCACATTGGTCATATTTCAAGTGCCCAGTAGTCGTCCGTGGCCAGTGATTACTGTATTGAACTGTGCAGTTTATAGAACATTTCCACCACAATATCTTCTGTTGGATAGTACTGTTCTAGAACAAGGATTGAAAATAGTTGTCTCCCCTGTCAGTTCTGATTAATTGGAGACAGCTGCCTGGAGGACTGTGTAAAGAAGACTCTGAGGCCATAGCTAAGTGAGCCCCAAATTATTTTATTACTCATTAGCAATGTATGTCCTGGGATGACAGAGCTGGGTGGTATGGAGGTAATTATGGCCTGGGTACTGAATGTCTTCTAGACAAAAATCACAGAAATAAGAGTTGAATATTTAGAGGGGCAAGTTGTTATTATTTAATAGAGACAGATTCTTTTTTTTTTTTTTCTTTAGTGGGAATCTTTTCCATAGAAAGATAAGAACCTGCAAAACTTTTCTTATTCCTTACATAATCTTACATTTAAGCAGTGGTCTTTTTTTGCTATCTTCCTCAAAATAAAATAAGGATGCTTTGCTTTTATGTAGAAGGAAACAATAATGGCTACCAATTCTTGGTTTATCCATGAAATGCAGAGTGGATGTTACATGAAAAAACAAAATTCACTATGAGTCCAAAATTAGTTTTATGTTCATACCATCTCTTACTGTATCTGCCAAGAAACAAAACTGATTAAGGATGATTTTGTTTTGGTTTTTCTATTACTCTGTTTCTCTAATATGCTGTGGTGAAGGGTGACAAATGGGAAATAAAATTTAAGGAAAAGGAGAAAAAGCTGCAATAGTTAGGTACAATCAATTCCTGTATAATCACTATTTTCAGAATTTGAGGTCTGTATCTGATTATATTTTCAAAAACTTCTAGTAATTAAAGACAGCTAAGCCTATTTCCCTATTAGTTTCAAGATTGGAAAATGGCTTTTAAAACAAGAGTACCAGTTCTGCAACTGTTATGTGACCTTGAACCAATGACTTTACCATAACTTCTCTGACCCTTAGTTTCTCCATATCTGAGAAGGGAGTACTGGGGGAATTTCCTGACAGTTCAGTGGTTGGGACTCCCCTCTCCCACCACCGAGGGGCTGAGTTCAATGCCTGGTATAGGAACTAAAATCCCAGAAAACCACATGGAGTGACCAAAAAAAAAAAAGAGAGAGAGAAAAGAGTATCACAGTATCTACCTCTGTGAGTAATAGTGGGAGATAAAAACCTCAATTTTAAGTACCTGGCACTTCTCCTGCAAGGACTCACATGTTAAGCCATGGGATTAGGATAAAGTATGCCACATGCATTTGGAAGAGAACTTTCTCTGTTCTCCTCTTGGCCCTGCCATCTCGTCGACATGTTGCTTTTGTCTAATTATTTACCTCAAGACTTCAGTTGCCTCTTCTGTGAAATGGGAGTAACAATAGAAACTTCTTGAAAGGCTTGCTCAGGGTTAAGTGAAATTGTGCACATCAAGATGATGCAAGGGCATCTAAGCTGCGGGTCCCCAACTCCTGGGCCACAGATCTGTAGCCGTCCATGGCCTTAGGACCCGGGCTGCGCAGCAGGAGGTGGGCAGAGGGTGAAGTTTCAACTGTATATACAGCCGCTTCCCATGGCTTGCATTACTGCCTGGGCTCAGCCTTCTTTCAGGTCAGCAGCATCAGATTCTCATAGGCATGAATCCTAACCCTAAATTCAAGGCCAGATATCCTGAGATATACAAAATAGAAATAAAGTGCACAGTAAATGTAATTCATTTGAATCACCCTCAAAACCCATCCCCCTGCCCCCCAGTCCAGTGAAAAATTGTCTTCCACGAAACCCGTCCCTTGTGCCCGAAAGACTGAGGACTGCTGAGCTAAGCCCATGGCACACGGTGAGCATTCAGTAAATGTTAGTGATTATGATGAAAATGATGGTTTAGTCACTAAGTTGTGTGTGACTCTTTCGAGCCCATGGACTGTAGCCTACCAGACTCTTCTATCCATGGAATTTTCCAGGCAAGAATACTGGAAGGGGTTGCCATTTTCTTCTCCATGGATCCTCCCGATCCAGGCAGTCTCCTGCATTGCAGGCAGATTCTTTACCAGCTGAACCCCCAGGGAAGCCCACAATGAAGACAGTGGTTTCAATTAAAGGCAGTCTGGCCAAAAGAGAGAAAATGCACCAAGTCTAATATCGCTTCTCCTTCCCATTCACTCATGTCCAAGCCAGAAAGTTTATACTAACTGTGGTAAAGTATGTGCATTTTGTTTATTTTATTGCTGTCCGCCTATGAATTATTAATAAGCCTTTTTTATTAGGTTTTTGGCACAACCAACTAAGATAGTAATTGGAGAAGCTGTTAGTCATCAGAAAGACCTTTCTACTTGGTAACGTCTTTATAAGTGTAAGCTCATGTCTAATTTGAAAAGTCTAATCTTTAGGGGCCAGGGGTCTAATTTGAAAAGCCTAATCTTTAGGGCCAGGGGGGCTTAGTGCTGGGGCAAGGGTGAACTGAGTCCTACAGGGAGTCCGATCATCTGAGGACCTTCTAGCTGGAGTGCAGGAAGAGGGTCAAGGCTCTTCAGAGGCACTGCCGTCATCTTCTGCACTGTCTTCCTTCTCTTGTCAACGTGGTCTTCTCCCCTGGTAGCAGCAGAAAGGGGTCAAAAATATTTGAGTCTTTGGTGTGAAGACAGTCCTGGGCAGTTGTCACTTACTGACTTCTGTAGCTAGGAATGAAGCACTAGACTGCTAAAAATGACCTATTTTCTTTCAGATTTAAGAAAATCCAGAATTATTCTATTTGTGTCAAAATTGTTAGCTTCCTGGGACACTTTTCTTGGAATTTAAATCTCTCCACGTCACTCTTCCCCGTATCTCCCACCAGCACCCTGCCTTCAGCCTTGAGGCCCCCCGCAATCCCTTTTCAGCATCCCCTGTGCATCTTATTGGAAATGCTTCTTGAAGCCTCCTTTTCTGACTCCACTCTCCTTATCCAGGTTTTAAGCTTATCAGCTCACACCTGTATTTTTCATATAATGTACATTTTTTTCTTTTGGATTATAAAAGTAATATATCCCTTTTAGGAATGTGTTTCTGCATATGTGTGCATTTAAGGAAATTTGGATCTGCTCTCTGGACAGTTCCATATTGTGATTTCTTTTTTTTTAATTCAAGACATTGACAAGACATTGTCGATTCAAGACATTTAATTCCTAAATCGTTAAGTATTCTGTAAAAAATTCTGGTGGATACATAACATTTCCTTATCTGTTTAGAACAAAATTTATTTAACATATTTATTTAAATACTGTTAACCATTTAAACCTTGCTTTTTCAATATTAAAAAGAATGCTTGTTTTCAGTTTCTGTTCACAGTATAGTGTAGGGAATTTGGAGTTTCAGACTACGGTCAGATTGTAGTTCTGCCATTTATTCCTCAGTTTCCTTCTTTGTAAAGTGGGGATTATAGTAGTACTTGCCAATAGAATTATGAACAAGGTACATGTAATATACTTGTTCACTCAGAGCTTGGCACATTGTAAGTTCTAATAAGTAGTAACTGCTATTATAATACTCACCTCATTAATGATCTGCAATTGTTTTTTCGCATAGTTCCTATAACTTAGACTGTAGCGTCAAAGCGTCAAAGCATCAAAACAAAAATTTTGGTACTTTTAATAATAGGTTGGCAAATTTACTTGTAGAAAGAGTCTACCAATGAACAGTTTCATAAATAGTATAAGTACACATTAATAGCACCCTTTGGCATTGTTAGATACTATATTTTTTATTAGTATATGTCAGTGTCACATGTAAAAGTGTTATCTTGTAATTTACATTTCTTTGACAATAGAACTGAGTTTTAACTGTTTAATTGGCTAATTATTTTCGATTTTTATAAATCGTTTATTGAGGTCAGTGCCCATTTTTCTATTGCCTGTGCAACTTTTTTCTGAATCAGTGAATCTATCTAATTATTACTTATAACTAAAATGTATTGAGCATTTAGAGCTGTCGTATGAGGACACAGAGGTCAGAAGGGCTAAGTCGTCCGCCCGATTCTTAAAACCTTGCATGACACAGAGTAACTACTCAGTAAGTACTTGCCCTCTTTGTTACTGATCTTTGTATTTTACTGCACCTGGCATAGTGTGGTGCTTTGCACGTAGCAGGAGTGGAGTACATACTGGTTAACTTACTCTGACTCTCGGTGCCCTCAGCTCTGCTCCCGGATGCGCACCGAAGTCACTCTTCAATGCGTGCCTTTGTCACAACCCGTTTCAGCCCAGATGAGTCAGCAGCGCCTGGACTCTACATGATTTCCCCAGTATGTTTTTAATGATGCTTTTTTTAAAACTCTGTAAAGTCAGTTTATTTCCCTCACTTCATTTCTAGGTAACGAACCCGAATTTGGCAAGCAGCGTCATAAACAGAAGCAGTGCTTCAACTCCCCCCACGCTTCGGCCTGTCATCAGTCCTGGTGGCCCCACATGGTCCATACAGTCAGACCCCCAAGCTCCTGAGAGCCACTGCACCCCTCCTGGAAGCAGGTATGTAAGGGGCATGGAGCCAGCACATAGGTCACGCAGAGGCAGCCTGTCCTATGCAAGTCATTCCCACTCTGAGTTGCCTGCACAGACAGCAGGAAGACAGATGTGTTTCCCCATGTGTCCTAATCCTCTGATGCTTGGATACAGGGCCTCGTTTTACTTGTAAGACAGGTTTTGGCCAAATCAAATAAAAAGGAAATTTCTGATACAGTTTAGCAAGTTTACATCCACGCTGAAAGAGCAAGACTTTTTACTGTAGTTTTTTTTTAAATTGGAGGATAATTGCTTTACAGTGTTATGTTGGTTTCTGCCTATACAGCCACACACATGAATCAGCCATAAGTGTACATATGTCCCTTCCTTCTTGAACTTCGCTCCCACCTCCCACTCCTCTAGGTTGTCACAGAGCCCTGGGTTTGAGTTCCCTGTGTTACACACCAGCTTCTCACTAGCTATGTGTATTGCATATGGTAGTGTATGTTTCAGTGTTACTCTCTCAATTCATGCCATCCTCCCTTCCCCCTGCCGTGTCCCCAAGTCTGTTCTCTCTGTCTGCACCTTTAGTCCTGCCCTACAAATAGGTTCGTCTGTACCATTTTTCTAAATTCCATATATGCATTGATATATGATGCTTGTTTTTCTCTGACTTTCTTCACTCTGTGTAACAGGCTCTAGGTTTTTCCGCCTCACTAGAACTGACTCAGATTCACTCCTTTTTGTAGTTGAGTGATATTCCACTTGTATATATACCACAACTTCTTTATCCATTAATCTGTCAATGGAAATCTTGGTTACTTCTATGTCCTATATTACTTCTATGTCCTAGCTATTGTAAATAGTGGTACAGTGAACTTTGGGGGGCATATGAGTCTTTTTGAATTATGGTTTTCTCAGGGTATATGGGCTTCCTAGGTGGTACTAGTGGTAAAGAATCCACCTGCCTGTGTAGGAGACACAAAAGACATGGTTTTGATCCCTGGGTTGAAAAGGTGCCTGGAGCAGAAAGTGGCAACCCACTCGTGTATTCTTGCCTAGAAAATTCCATGGACAGAGGAGCCTGGTGGGGTACAGTCTGTGGGATCACAAAGGGTTGGATGTGACTGAGCACACACACTCAGGGTATACGCCCAGTAGTGGTATTGCTGGGTCATATAGTAGTTTTATTCCTAGTTTTTTAAGAAGTCTCTGTACTGTCCTCCATAGTGGCTATATCAATTTTCATTCCCACCAACTGTGCAAGAGGGTTCCCTTTTCTCCACATCCTCTCCAGCACTTTTTGTTTGTAGATTTTTTTGATGATGGAGGCCATTCTGACCAGTGTGAGGTGATACCTTCTTGTAGTTTCAATCTGCATTTCTCTAATAATGAGCATTTGCCAACAAAGGTCCGTCTGGTCGAGGCTATGGTTTTTCCAGTGGTCGTGTATGGATGTGAAAGTTGGACTGTAAAGAATGCTGAGTGCCGAAGAACTGATGCTTTTGAACTGTGGTGTTGGAGAAGACTCTTGAGAGTCCCTCGGACTGCAAGGAGATCCAACCAGTCCATCCGAAAGGAGACGGACTGATGTTGAAGCTGAGACTCCAATACTTTGGCCACCTGATGCGAAGAGCTGACTCATTAGAAAAGACCCTGATGCTGGGAAAGATTGAGTGCAGAAGGAGAAGGGGATGACAGAGGATGAGATGGCTGGATGGCATCATTGACTTGATGGCCATGGGTTTGGGTGGACTCTGGGAGTTGATGATGGACAGGGAGGCCTGGTATGCTTCAGTTCATGGGGTCGCAAAGAGCCAGACATGACTGAGCAACTGAACTGAACTGAACTGAATAATGAGCAGTGTTGAGCATTTTTTCATGTGTGTATTAGCCATCTGTATGTCTTCTTTGGAGAAATGTCTATTTAGGTCTTCTATTTTTTTGATTGGGTTGTTTTTCTGATATTGAGCTGCATGAGCTGCTTATATATCTTGGAGACTAATCCTTTGTCAGTTGCTTCATTTGCAGTTATTTTCCCCTATTCTGAAGATTGTCTTTTCACCTTGGTTTTGGTTTCCTTTGCAAAAGCTTTTAAGTTCAACTTAAGGTCCCATTTGCTTTTATTTCCATTACTCTTGGAGGTGGGTCATAGAGGATCTTGTTGCAATGTATGTCAAAGAGTGTTCTGCCTATGCATCCATCTAAGTTTTATAGTTTCTGGTCTTACATTTAGGTCTTTAATCCATTTTGAGTTTATTTTTGTGTGTGGTGGTAGGAAATGTTCTATATTCATTCTTTTATACGTAATTGTCCAGTTTTCCCAGCACTACTTATTGAAGAGACTGTCCTTTTTCCATTGCATATTCTTGCCTCCTTTGTCAAAGATAGGGTGCGCGTAGGTGCGTGGGTTTATCTCTGGGCTTTCAATCTCCTTCCATTGATCTGTATATCTGTTTTGGTGCCAGAACCATACTGCCTTGATAACTATAACTTTGTAGTATAGCCTGAAGTCAGGAAGGTTGATTTCTCTACCACTATTTTTCTTAAGATTGCTTTGACTATTCGGGATCTTACAAATTGTGAAATATTTTGTTCTGGTTCTATGAAAACTGCCATTGGCAATTTGATAGGGATTGCATTGACTCTGTAGATTGCTTGGGTAGTAGAGTCATTTTCATAATTTCGATTCTTCGAATCCAAGAACATGCTATATCTCTTTATCTGTGTTGTCTTTGATTTCTTTCATGAGTGTCTTATAGTTTTCTGTATACAGGTCCTTTGTCTCTTTAGGTAGGTTTATTCCTAGGTATTTTATTTTTTTGGTTGCAGTGGTGAATGCAACTGAGTCCTTAATTTCTCTCTGATTTTTTGTTGTTAGCATATAGGAATACAAAGGATTTCTGTGTGTTGATTTTGTATCCTTTGACTTTACTAAATTCATTGATTGAAAGTAAAGTCACTCAGTCTTGTCCAACTCTTTGTGACCCTATGGACTGTAGCCTACCAGGTTCCACTGTCCATGGGATTTTCCAGGCAAGAATACTGGAATGGGTTGCCATTTCCTTCTCCAGGGGATCTTGCCAACTCAGGGATTGTACCCTGGTCTCCCACATTGTAGGCAGATGCTTTACCACCTGAGCCACCAGGGAAGTCCATAAGATCTTTAGTATCTTTCTATGTATAGTATCATATTATCTGAAAACAAGGAGAGTTTAACTTCTTTTTTTCCAATGTGGATTCATTTTATTTCTTTTTCTTCAGTGATTACCATGGCTAGGACTTCCAAAACTATGTTGAATAATAGTGGCGAGAGTGGGCATCCTTGTCTTATTCCTAATCTTGGAGGATGTGCTTTCACTGTTTTACCATTGAGGATAATGTTTGCTGTGGATTTGTCATATATGGCCTTTATTATGTTGAGGTAGGTTCCTTCTATGCCAGTTTTCTGAAGAGTTTTTATGAAAAATCGGTGTTGAATTTTGTCCAGAGCTTTTTCTGCATCTGTTGAGATTATCATTTGATTTTTATCTTTCATTTGGTTAACACAGTGCTCACATTGATTGATTTGCATATATTGAAGAATCTTTACATCTTTGATTATAGTGTATGATCCTTTTAATGTGTTGTTGGATTCTCTTTGCTAGAATTTTGTAGGATTTTTGCATCTATGTTCATCAGTGATACTGGCCTATAATGTTCTTTTTTTGTGACGTCCCCTTTTCAGATTTTGGTATCAGGGTGATGGTGGCCTGATAAAATGAGTGTTCCTCACTGTGCGGTTTTTTGGAAGAGTTTGAGAAGGTTAGACATTAGCTGTTCTCTAAACATTTGATTGGCTTCCCAGGTGGCGCTTGTGGTAAAGAACCTGCCTGCCAATGCAGGAAACATAAGAGATGCCAGTTCAATCCCTGGGTTGGAAAGATCCCCTGGAGAAGGGAATGGAAACCTACTCCAGTATTCTTGCCTGGAGAATTACCATTGACAGAGAAGCCTGGTGGGCTACAGGTCCATAGGATTGCAAAAAGTCAGACACAATCGAAGCAACTGAGCATGCAACCATTTGATAGAATTCACTTGTGAAGCCATCTGGCCCTGGACTTTTGTTTTTAGGGAGATTTTTGATTACAGTTTTGATTTCAGTGCTTCTGATTGATCTGGTCATAATTTCTATTTTTTCCTGGTTCAGCCTTGGAAGGTTGAACTTTTCCAAGAATTTGTCCATTTCTTCCAGGTTGTCCGTTTTATTGGTATATCAGTTCAGTTCAGTCGCTCAGTTGTGTCCGACTCTTTGTGACTCCATGGACCGCAACATGCCAGGCTTCCCTGTCCATCACCAACTCCTGGAGCCTACTCAAACTCATGTCCATCGCATCAGTGATGCCATCCAAACATCTCATCCTCTTCCTCTGTCATAGCCTTCTCCTCCCATCTTCAGTCTTTCCCAGCATCAGGGTCTTTTCCAATGAGTCGTTTCTTCACATCAGATGGCCAAAGTATTGGAGTTTCAGTTTCAGCATCAGTCTTTCCAGTGAATATTCAGGACTGATTTCCTTTAGGATAGACTGGTTGGATCTCCTTGCTATCCAAGGGACTCTCAAGAGTCTTTTCCAACACCACAGTTCAAAAACATCAATTCTTTAGCACTCAGCTTTCTTTATAGTCCAGCTCTCACATCCATACATGACCACTGGAAAAACCATAGCTTTGACTAGACAGGCCTTTGTTGGTAAAGTAATGTCTCTGCTTTTTAATATGCTGTCTAGATTGGTCATAGCTTTTCTTCCAAGGAGCAAGCGTTTTATAATTTCATGGCTGTAGTCACCATCTACAGTGATTTTGGAGCCCAAGAAAAAGTCTGTCACTGTTTCTATTGTTTCCCCATCCATCTGTTTGCCATGACATGATGGGACCAGATGCCATGATCTTAGTTTTTTGAATGTTGAGTTTTAACCCAGCTTTTTCACTCTCCTCTTTCACTTTCATTAAGAGGCTCTTTAGTTCTTTGCTTTCTGCCATATGGATTGTGTCATCTGCGTGTATCTGAGGTTATTGATATTTCTCCTGGCAATCTTGATTCCAGTTTGTTCTTCATCCAGCTTGTAGAAGTCTCTTCTGATTCTTCGTATGTCTGCATTGCCTGTTATAACCTCTCCTTTTATCGCTTCTAATTTTGTTGATTTGAGTCTCCTCCGTTTTTTTTCTTGATGAGTCTGGCTAATGTTTTGCCAGTTTTGTTTATCTTTTCAAAGAACCGGCTTTTAGTCTTGTTGATCTTTGCTGTTGTTTCCTTCAATAATTTTTTTCATTCATTTCTGCTCTGATGTTTATGATTTCTTTCCTTCTACCAACTTTGGGGCTTGGTTGGTTTTTTTTTGGTTCGTCTTTTTCAAATTGCTTTAGGTGTAAGGTTAGGTTGTCTATTAGATGTCTTTCTTGTTTCTTAAGGTAAGATTGTATTGCTATAAACTTCCCTCTTAGAACTGCTTTTGTTGCATCCCATAAGTTTTGGGTCAGCATGCCTCCACTGTTATGTGTTTCTAGGCCTTTTTTGATTTCTTTAGTAACCTATTGGTTATTTAGAAGTGTATTGTTTAACCTTCATATATTTGTGGTTTTCACGGGTTTTTTTTCCTGTGAATTATATCTAATCTCATGGTGTTGTAGTCAGAAAGGATGCTTGATACAATTTCAATTTTCTTAAATTTACTGAGGCTTGATTTGTGACACAATATATGATCTGTCCTGGAGAATGTTTGTTCCTTGTGCACTTGAGAAGAAAATGTCTTCTGCACTTGGATGAAATGTCTAGAGGATGTCAGTTAGGTACATTTGGTGTAGTGTATTATTTAAGGCTTGTGTTTCCTTATTAATTTTCTGTCTGGATGATTTGTCTATTTGTATAAGTGGAGTGTTAAAGTCCCCTACTATTACTGTGTTACTGTTGATTTCCCATTTTATATCTGTTAGTGTTTGCCTTATATATTGAGGTGCTCCTTTGTTGGGTGCATAAATATTTACAATTGCTATATTTCCGTGATCCCTTGATTATTATGTAATGTCCTTCCTTATCTCTTGTAATATTCTTTATTTTTAAGTCTGTTTTGTCTGATATGAGAATTGCTACTCTGGCTTTTTTTTATTTCCATTTGCATGGAATATCTTTTTCCATCCTCTCATTTTCAGTCTGTATGTGTCCTAGGTCTGAGGTGGGTCTCTTGTAGACAGCATGTATATGGGTCTTATTTTTGTATCCATTCAGCTACTCTGTCTTTTGGGAGCGTTTGATTCATTTATATTTAAAGTAACTATTGATATATATGTTCCTATTGGCATTTTCTTAATTGTTTTGGGTTTTTTTTTTTTTAAATTTTCTTTACTTTATTGTGTTGGTTTTGCCATACATTGACATGAATCCGCCATGGGTATACATATGTTCCCCCTCCAGAACCCCCCTCCTTCCTCCCTCCCGATGCCCTGCCCCTGGGTCATCCCAGTGCCCCAGCCCCGAGCATCAACCCTGGGCTGGCAATTGATTTCACATATGATAATTAACATGTTTCAGTGCCATTTTCCCATATCATCCCACCCTTGCCCTCTTCCACAGACTCCACGAGACTGTTCTATACATCTGCGTTTCTTTTGCTGTCTCGCATGCAGGGTTCTCGTTGGGTTTGTTTTTGTAAGCCTTTTCCTTCTCTTGTGTTTCCTGCCTATAGAGTTTCCATTAGCATTTGTTGTAAAGCTTTTTCCGTGGTGCTTGATTGCAGCCATGAAATTAAAAGACTCTTACTCCTTGGAAGGAAAGTAATGACCAACCTAAATAGCATATTAAAAAGCAGAGACATTACTTTGCCAACAAAGGTCCATCTAGTCAAGGGTATGGTTTTTCCAGTGGTCATGTATGGATGTGAGAGTTGGACGGTGAAGAAAGCTGTGTACCGCAGAATTGATGCTTTTGAACTGTAGTGTTGGAGAAGACTCTTGAGAGTCCCTTGGACTGCAAGGAGATCCAACCAGTCCATCCTAAAGGAGATCAGTCCTGGGTGTTCATTGGAAGGACTGATCTTGAAGCTTAAACCCCATTACTTTGGCCACCTCACACGAAGAGCTGACTCACTGGAAAAGACCCTGATGCTGGGAAGGATTGCGGGCAGGAAGAGAAGGGGACAACAGAGGATGAGATGGCTGGATGGCATCACCGACATGATGGACATGGTTTTGGATAAACTCCAGGAGTTGGTGATGGACAGGGAGGCCTGGTGTGCTGCTATTCATGGGGTCGCAAAGAGTTGGATACGACTGAGCAACTGAACTGAACTGAAATTCTCTTAGCTTTTGCTTGTCTATAAATCTTTTCATTTCTTCATCAATTTTGAATGAGATCCTTACTGAATAATCTTAGTTTAAATATATTACTTTAAATATATCTTGTCATTCCTTTCTGGCCTACAGAGTTTCTGCTGAAAGATCAACTGTTAACCTTATGGAATTTCTCTTTTATGTTACTTGTTGTCTTTCCCTTGCTGCTTTTAATATTTTTTTCTTTTTCATTAATTTTTGTTAGTTTTATAAATATGTGTCTTGGCATGTTTCTTCTTGGGTTTATCCTGTATGGGACTCTGCATTTCTTGGACTTCATTATTTCCGTTCCCATGTTAGGGAAGTTTTCAAATATAGTCTCTTCAAAAATGTTGTCAGACCCTTTCTTTTTCTGTTCTTCTCCCTATAATTCAAATGTTGGTGCATTTACTATTGTCCCAGAAGTCTCTGAGACTATCAATTCTTTTCATTCTTCTCTTAAGCATTGATTCTTACCATTATACCTTCCAGCTCACTTTTCTGTTCTGTCTCAATTATTCTGCTATTGATTCCTTCTAGAGTGTTTTTGATTTCAGTAATTGTGTTGTTTATTCCTGTTTACTTATTTTTTTATTTCTTCTAGTTCCTTGTGAAATGTGTTAAATGATTCTTGCATTTTCTCCATTCTATTTTCAAGAGTTTGGATCATCTTTGAAAAGTAAAAGTGAAAGTTGCTCAGTTGTGTCCAACTCTTTGCGACCCCTCCCTGGGAGTTTCTCCAGACCAGAATACTGGAGTGGGTAGCCTTTCCCTTCTCCAGGGGATCTTCCCAAACCAGGGATCAAACCCAGGTCTCCTGCGTTGCAAGTGGATCCTTTCTACCAGGAAATTCCAAGGATACTGGAGTGGGAAGTCTATCTCTTCTCTAACAGATCTTCCTCCCAGGAATTGAACCAAGGTCTCCTGCTTTGCCGGTGGATTCTTCACCAACGGAGCTATCAGGAAAGCCCTGAATTATCTTTAGTTTGCCTATTTCCTCTTTGTTTATTTGGTCTTGTTCCTTCATCTGCACAATATTTCTCTGTCTTTTCGTTTTGTGTAAAGCACTGTGTTTGAGGTCTTCTTTCCCTAGGCTATAGGGTCATAGTTCCTCTTGCTTTTCATCTCATGGGTAAGGTTGGTCCAGTGCCTTGTGTAGGCTTCATGTTTAAAGGGACTTGTGCCTGCATTCTGGTGGGAGGAAGTGAGTTTTTTCCGTCTGATGGGCAGGACCCTGTGAGGTGTATTTTGGGGTGTCTGTGGGAAGCCTGTCTGCTGATGATTGGGTTGTGTTTTTGTTTTGCTTGTTGTTGGGTAAGGTATCCTGTGCTGGGTGCCGCAGGCAATCGGGTGGTGCTGAGTCTTGATACAAGTGGAGGCCTCCCTGGGAGTTCTCACTGATTAATACTCCCTGGAGTCAAGAGTCCTCTAGTGTCCTGTACTCAGCACTCCCACTCAGAGGCTCAGGCCTTACAACTGGTAAGGCAACCAAGATCTCACAAGCTCTTTGTTATGGCAGTGATTCTGCTGCTGATGCTAAGTCACTTCAGTCCTGCTGACTCTGTGCGACCCAGAGATGGCAGCCCACCAGGCTTCTTTGTCCCTGGGATTCTCCAGGCAAGAATACTGCATTAAAAGGGATTGAAACAAGCAAAAACCCAAGAGACTAAAAATGAACCCCAGATGAATGGTAAAAACAAAATTAGACAGATAAAAACAAAGGAACATACACACACACAACTCATACCACACACACATGAAGCCAAAACATACCAAAGAAAATAAAGTTGAAGAGAGTGACCTGGCGAACAAAGGAAACCGAAAATAATATCAACCAATTAAAAACAAAACTGCCTAAAACAAAGACCAAAGCAGAGCATCAACTGAGGAATAAAGCAAAGAAAACAAAATAAACAAACATGGTGAAAAGAGAAAAACAAATAGAAAAGCAAAGTTAAGTCAAAATATCTAAAAAAGACACATACATATTAAAGTAAAACTTCAGCAAGAAAAACAGCAACAACAAAAAAAACTGCAAAAAGCTAAGATAGAAGGAGAAATATATAAAAAAATAAAAAGTATGTTAAAAAAGAGATAATAATAACCACAGCAACAGAAAAAGAATATTCAGAACCAACTATAGAAGGAATAGAAATACAAGAATAATAATGAATATTTTTCTCAGGTCTCAGCTGTCAGCATCCTCACCCCCGACCCCACCTCACCGCTGTGAGCCACACCCCACCTTTGCCTTCTTAGGAGGCCCTTCAGTACTCATTAGTACTCTGGACCTGCTCTGAGGACAGTTCAGATTCTAATCTGGCCCCATTCCTAGGTGTGCTTGCATCCGATGTCCAGAGCTTCCAGAGCCAGAGAATTTTCTTTCGTAGGAGAGCTCATTATCCTTGTATATATTCTGTAGACAGAGAGTCTACCTAGTTGTTCTTGTGGATTTAATTTATAGCTTATACAGCTGTTAGAAAGGTTTTCGATCCTCTTCCTTAGTCACTCCACGCCTGGAGTTTAATTGTGGTTTTATCCCTACCTCTGCATGTGGGTCACCCACAGGCGTTTGCTTCTGAGGCTGCCCTGGAGACCTTGAGTCAGCCCCAGTGAGGACCAGGCCTGGAGGTGGTGCAGCATGGACCTCGGCAGGACCAGGTGCACAGGGAAGCCAGTGCCCATGGGTGCAGGAGGTATGGGGCTACTGGGGTTGTTTTCTAGCCTCTAGCAGGTCTGTCCCAGTGAGGGCCGAGCATGGAGTAGTGTAGCTTCTGGGATCGTGGGGACCCCAGTGGCATATACTGTGTTTAATCCTTGCTCATAGTCAACATTTTCATGTATTGACTTTTGACATTTTCTCCTTGTCTCCTAATTCTTTTTTATGCCTTGTATTATGCTGTGTTTCAGTAACTTTAGACTCTTTTTTTCTTTTGAAGCATGTATTTGTTTTATGTATTTTTATGTAGGTTGTCTAATTAAACTCAGACTCTCTGGACAATGTTCATTTGGAAAGTGGGAAGGAAATTCCCTTTATCTAGTTGAGCAAAATGGGGGAGGATAAAATACAAATAAATTCTGGCCATAAAGTCAACAACTTCTACTTTAAAAAAGAAACCACTCTATTGAAATCTAGTCTCCATCTGTATTTTAAGTCTCCCTGTATAAAAAAAAAGAAACAGATTCCAAGTCCATCTTGGCTCTAATGGCTATTAAATATGGGTTTAATTGTATCTGTCCCTGAGTGGGATGAACTAGAGAGTAATGTGACTGTTATGACGAAGTATTTCAACCAGCTGAGAGATATTGTTCCCTCCAAATAAAGAGGCCCTGCCGCAAATGTCCCACCGGGTCCCCACCCCCAGGCCAGCACGTCAGCCTCTGCCAGCCAGCCACCTCTCTGGGTGCTCCACTGCCCTGAGGAGGGGTGACCGAAAGCTCAGGCATGGAGGAAATACCTAATTGTTGTCCAGGTATCTGTTGCCATTAGAATGATGACTTAAGGAACTAATTTGCGAAGCAGAGCCTCTGCCCAGGAAGCAAGATAAACATAAGCACATTACATCGTGCTCTGGTACAGTGTCTTTCATACCAGTGATCATTGTGGTCAAGGGTGAAAAGAATCATCCTGGTTCAGAATTAGGAAGTGTTGAAGACCACGAGTCAGGATTTTTGAAGACAGGCCATCCTCCCACATGCTTCTCTTCACAGGAGAAGTCTGTCCTTTGGTGATTTACAGTTACAGAGTAACCACATTCCTAAAACATAAGTCGTAAAAAAGAAATTCTGTTTATGCCACAGAGCTTTATTTTCCATATAAAATATTTCCAAATATTACATTTTCATTTTACAATCCGAACCTTGTTTCTATGGAAAACATTTTCTCCGCAGGCTTGGATATATTGTCTTTATCTAGGACTGCAGTTGTTTTCCATGTGATAAACAATGTCAAGACTGTACATTTTGGACAGACACGGCATGCAGGATCAGATCCTCAATCAGGGATTGGGAATTCCACAGCCCTTGCAGTGGAAGCACAGATTCTTAACCACTGGACTGCCAAAGGAAGTCCTGAGTTTTCGTATTTTTTATAGTTTGTATTTGGAATAAAAGTTATGGCTGGGTTTAGAGCGTTTTCTTGGTGACACCTGTTAATGCTGAGACACAGAACAATGGAGGGATCTGTCCAGGTCAGAGGCAGGACCTGGGCCCAGCGCTGTGGATGTCCTGCTCCCAGCCTGGCTGTGCCTGTGGGCTGTGGTAGAAATGGCACATGAAACAATCAGCCTCACAACCACTGGCACCAGGAAGTAACCCCTGTAAAGTCCCTGGTCTTTCCCTTTGGGGCTAGTTGTACCATAACACCCCTCTCTTCACCTCTTCTTCAAGTTCAAGGTCAGTTTCTAGGCCCCATTCTAGTCCAGGGTAGCCCTAGAAAATCTTCCCCTACCCCCAGACAACCTCTGGTTGCCAGAAAAGCCTGGAAACTCAGCTTGTGAGTTCTAATTCCATGGGGAATTCCCAGAGCTACACACCCACAAGCAGCCCTAAGTGAATTCTCAAGAGGTCCTTCCAGAACTGGTGATGACATGGGCCCCAGCCAGACCTCCCTCAAGCATTCTGCTCTGTTCCAGGCCTCAGTTTCTTTATTTACCTGGTAAGGCACTGTTTTGTGAATATTTATTTAGTCTCTTATTGTTCCTTCCTTAGTAGTAAGGGTGACTAAATTTAATGAATTAGGGCTTAGTAGCTTAGAGTTGTGAGTTTTATTACTGGTTTTGACACTAAGTGACCCTAAGCTATTCATTTAATCTTTTTATTGGATAAGCATACTTACACATAAACTGGCCTGTTTTGAGAGCTTTTAGGTTGTCCTTAAAGTACTTTGATCTCCCTCAAAGTGGGTGCTAAGTAAATAAAAGGTACTCTTACATGTACATCCACAAAAGCATCAGTGGATTCCAGTACTGATAAACTCTCGTAATTTACTGACCAGGGGCTGCCCTGTAAACCGTGAAAAGACATAAAGAGAATCCACTGCTGGCTGTACTTTTCATCTGCATATTGGAGGATTCAGTGACTTGGTAGCCACAGGAATGAAAACTAGTGACTCACAAGAGCTCTGCAAATAGTGTTATTTTTCATTTCCCTGTGGTGTTGCTATTGTTCTCAATTTTATGGATCACACAAGTTTTCACCAGACAACCTTGTTCTTCCCCCGCTGTTTTGAAACCATCCCAAGTGTAGACCAGGGCTGTCGTCTCCCATTGGGTCAGTGTGAGCTCAGCCCAGCTCCTCAAATCCCTCGGTTCCTCTGGTCTGTCTGGAGTCCCTGTTGGAGCTTTGTTGTGGGAGAGAAAGGCAGAGAGCCCACGCCTTGCCCAGACAGTCTGAGGCCTGGCCGTGGAGCTTGCAGTTCCCTAGACACTCGGAGTTGGACTTGGCCAGCCATTCTTCTGTTGTTACTTTTCAGAGGTAATAAGTGAGATTAATTGCAGGCCAATCTCCAGAAGAGAGTGTAGTCAGGGCCAAATGCAGTCACATGTTTAGAAACCTGAGGTGTGCCTCTGCACAAGGCCTGTTGAGAATGATACAATCCACAGTGCAGGTACCAAGTGTTTGCGACCTCTTTTTTTCTTAAAGGGGTTGTATTTGACTTCTATATACTGATGATGTTGTTGTAATTTAGTAGCTCAGTCATGTCCGAATCTTTTACGACCTCATGGACTGCAGCCCACCAGGCTCCTCTGTCCTTGGGATTCTCCAGGCAAGAATACTGGAGTGTGTTGCCATTCCATTCTCCAGAGGATCCTTCTGACCCAGGGATCGAACTTGTGTCTCTTGTTGCAGGCAGATTCTTTACTACTGAGCCACCTGGGAAACCCCTAGATGCTGATACCTGGGTATTAAGCTTTTCTTTAGCCAATGAAATGGCTAGGGTTTTTCAAGCTGCCTTTTAATTGTCCATTTTTCTGGACACTCGGGGAGTTATTCAGAGCTGAGAATGGATGTTAAGAGGCACCTCCTCATTCCTGTCAGCCTTGCACGGAACTGGTAAGGAGTGCATCTTTCTTTGGGAGACCTGGAAGGGTTACTGTAAAGTTTTGGCTGCTGCTTGGAGTGATTTGGGAAGAACAAGGCCTCAGACAGCTTGGCAAGAGCCTGAAGCTCTGTTTTTTTCCAGTCCAGCCCTTCCTTGTGGATCAAGCTGTCAGGGAATCCCACGAATGTCTGGCTTCTGCCCCTTTGTATGTTTTTCCAGCATTTGTCATTGAATTATTTTTATCCATCTCTGGCTTTTTCACACACACAACCTGGGGATTTGTCTGTTCCTCGATGTTGAAGGTGCGGGGGAGGCTGAAGGCACAGCCGAGAGTCTGTTCCTCCTTTTTGTGACATTGTGGACCTAGGCTACTTGGCTGGGTGGCTTCCACTCTGGAAAACAACTGTATTTTAGAACTTTAAATTCGGTACTGGGGAGTGGGGTACTATGAAGCCACAAATCTTGGAAATTTAGGTGTCATTTCACATTACCTTGTTCCTCTGCCCGTTTACTTTTTAACAATAAATTCTAGTCTGGTCTCTTTCTTTTACCTAATTTTTTGGGACCAATTTCCAGAGATTTTGATACCAGTTCAGCTAATACTTTTTTCCCCTGCTTTTAGATTATTTTTTTATGAATGTTGATAGAGACTCAAGACTCTGACTTTTCCCACCTTTTCATTTTTAGTCAGTCTTCAGAAATACTGAATTTATTTTCTTTAAAAATAAACCCTCTATTCATTTTCTGTGTATTAGGCATTGTGTTAGCACACACAGCCTGGGGATTTGTCTGCTCCTCGATGTTAAAGATGTGGGAGAGGTTGAAGGCACAGCCGAGAGTCTGTTCCTCCTTTTCGTGACACTGGGGACCTAGGCTGCTTGGCCAGGTGGCTTCCACTCTGGAAAACAACTGTATTTTAGAACTTTAAAATTTAGAGTTCTGAAACTGTATTTTAGAGCTTTAAGCTGCTGTGGAGTACTGACAAATAAGACAGAATTGTCTCATCTCCCAGAGGTTGCTGTCCAGGAGCTATCTGTTGTCTTTAGCCCAGCACACCCCACTTTGTTGTTGATGTGATTGTTATTTAGCCTCCAAGTTGCGCTTGATTCTTTCATGAGCCCATGGAATGTAGCCCGCCAGGCCCCTCTTTCCAGGCAAGAATACTGGAGTGGGTTGCCATTCCCTTCTCCAGGGTATCTTCCTGACCCACGGATCGAACCCAGGTGTCCTGCATTGCAGCTGGATTCTTTACCACTGAGCCACCAGGGAAGCTCAGCAGGGCGCTGGGTAGGGTCTAAAAGACTTTCAAGACGTAGTGTTGGATCACTAAAAGGCTACCATCCGGCAGCAGACACGTGAAGGAGCCACATACACATGGAACAGTTAGGAAGCAGCGTCGGGCAGCACATAACAAAGATTTAAATTTGTGACACAAGCAAGTAGAAGAAAGGGAATGCAGAAGAGGATGTAAGGATTGACCCTGTCACGTGCTACAACGTGGCTGAACCTTGAAGACATTATGCTGCATGAAATGAGCCCAGTCACAAAAAGACAAATACTGTAGGATTCCACTCCTATGAAGTGTCTAAATCGTAGAAACAGGAAGTAGAAAGGTGATCGCTGAGGGCTGGGGGAACAGAGGATGGGGAATTAGTGTTTAATGACTATAGAGTTTCAGTTCTGCAAGATGAAAAGGTTAGATCTTTTGCATAGCAGTGTGACCATACTTAACACTACTGTACTCATAAAAATGGTTAAGATGGCAAATTTAAAGTCATACATTTCTTTAAACCATTGTAAAGAGACTAGGAGGAGGAAGATATTAGGTTTTGAAAGAGAGTCCCATAGTTAGGCAAAAAAATTACCAGAATGGTAAGGCTTTGCTTCCATTCTCTCCCTTTGTTTAGGGAAATTATTCTGGAACCAGTCCTTTAAATGCTTCTATTGATACATTCTTTAAAAGCCTGTTACCTTTATAGGAAAGGGGGCCATCGACCCTTATTAGCAAGACAGCATGGAGAAGGGACTTGAGGATTTGCCTTACTGAGTATGTGACCTCAGGCAAGTTAACCTAGCCTCTCTGAGCCACAGTTTTCCCTTCTGCTTAAAAAGGCAGACAGTAATACCTACCTCATTAGGTTGTTTCGAGATGTAGTTGAGTTGTGCATGTGAAGTAGCTAGTGTAGTGCCTGGTTTGGGTGTAGGTTCTTGATGCCATTTAGTTCCCTTCCTGTGGGGAAAAAAAACGAGAGGAGAAACTTAAAAATTGGACTTGCCTGGGGTATGGGGTTCCTCCACTCCTTGTTTTAGTATCTAGTTTAGAGGAAACTGGCCGTGAGCCCCGGGCAGTGCCCTGCGGAGCTGTGTTGCAGCCGATGCAGCTGAGGAGTGGAGGGTATCAGAGTGGGGCCGACAGGAGAGACTCTTTCTTTTCCTTGACCCCTTTGTTGAAGGGTGACTTCTTTCTACTCAACAGGCCCTTCCTCTCTGCTATCTTCTCCCCAGTGTTGAAATTTCCATTGCGGCTCAGTGTTCCAGCCAGTAAACACTCATATTTTCCATCCATCCTGGGGGTCGAGCTTTGGGAGAGCTTTTCTCTGGAGGAGTTTGGAGCTTATAATTTTGTACTTTATCCTGTTATATAAACAACACTCTGTAGCCAAAGAGCACAATCTCAAAAAGAAACCACTTTGGGGGAGGGGGGTCGTGGGGAGTGCAGCCTAAAAGCAGGAAGGAAACTCTGCTCGTTCAGAGTGCTGCCAAAGTGATGGTTCTCTCCTTGTCCTCCTTCCCTTCCCAGAAAATGAAGTTTACCTGACCGCCTTCCTCCTGAGTTTTAGCTTTTGCCACTCCTTCGCCTCGGGTCTCTCACGCCTCTGGCACACACGTGATAAAGGTGCAGAGTCCTCTCTGCTTCTTTTCTCTCTCAGCCAGACACGCAGCCTCTCAGGCTTCACGATCTGTGTCAGTTCAGGCCCCGGGACAGAGTCTCCAGCTTCTCCCGCACCCACAGAGCCGAGCACCATAGGCGTGTATGCCAAGGCCAGGATGGCTGGACTTCTGCCTCTTCGAAGGAATGTTGGTGAAAACTTTGGAAGGGTGTCAAAGCTTGCTGGCTGGACCTCATACCGGGGCCTAGGCAAAGGAAGTTCGGGAATGTTTGGGCCCAGACTCGGGTGTGAAAGACGGGGAATCTTTTCTCATCTACAACCAGAATAAAACGCAGCTCACTTTGTGGTTTCCCTGTGTAGCATGTTTCCAATTTAGGTTGCTTCCCCCACTCCCTTCCGAAGCATCTAAGGTAAACCACCTTACGTACAGCCCCTCTGGATGAACGCGCACACCTGCGAACTCAGACACATACAGAGTCACTGTTAGAGGCAAGACCCTTTCCTTTTTTGCAACTCACTCTGTAATTTGATATCCATCCACAATTAATGATGATTTTGGTTTTAGGAGGACTGAATGACAGAAGTCCATGTACAAACAGAATGAGACTGCTTTTCTAGAATTAGGAAGTTTTATCAGAGTTACTTAACTCATATTTCAGTTTAATTCTCTCTCACACAGTTTTCCTATCATCTTTAGATCCCATGTGACTGGTTACCAGTCCTGACAGAGTTGAAAAGATGCACAGTGGTGAAGAAACACTGATTCTTTCTTTCTGACTCCTGTAGAGAAACATTGATGATCCATGTTACAGCTTACTTAATGTTGACTCAACACATTTAGGACACCCAGCTGGTGTCCTAAGTGGAGGGTAGGGAAACCTACCCTCCTGCCCGTCTTTGTTAAAAAACTCTCAGCATGTTACTGACCAAATACAAAGAAGATATCAGTTCTTTATTTTAAAGTTCTAGGGTTTAAAAGGCTAAAAGGAAAAAAAAAACACCCTCTTGAGTCTATATTTTAATAAAACAATAGACTTGTAGTGTCTGAGAAATAGTAAAGATTCCCTCATCCCTGTAGCCATTTTGCAGAGCAAAAGTTTGGTGTAAGTTCTGGTTTGGGTGTAGGTTCTTGGTACCGGTTCTTTTTCCAGAAAAGAGAGTAGCACAAAATTAGACTTGCCTAAGACACGGTATTGCTACACCACTGAGTTTAGATGCAGCTGGCCACCACCCATGTGAAATGTCATATTGTGTCACAGTAGAGACAGCAGTTATACCTGATCTCTGAGGTTCACATTACTTGCTTTTATTGTGAAGTGAGGATCCATATATTAAAATTTTGATTACAAACTATTAAGATGCTCATAAGGAAAAATAGAGAAGCTCCACTTAAAAGGTAACATTTTCATATGGAACCAACTGTTCTTTGGGGGATAAGAGTAGGGCTGGAGGTGAGAGAGGCAGTATATGAGACTTTAGGAATCCAGAGGCACATGGCAGGCCCAGGTGTTCGTAATAAGCCACAGTAGAACTCTTGTCCTAATTGGACCATTCTTATGCTTTAGAGGCAATAAAGGGATGTTTTTTGGCTTTCATGAATTATCAGGCTAAGACTTGTATTAATTTGGCTTCAAAGCCAATAGTCAATACCATGTTTGCCTGGTTTTGTAAAAAAGTTTTACTATCTTAATGTGATGAAAGTGAAATATGGATGCATCTCAGTAATGTGACGATAATCTAGAAATCTTTAGATGAGAAAATCAGGCCTTCTGGTACAACAGGTAAGGAAACTACGTGGGGGGGCGGGAGGGTAATAAATAGGTTGTACTTAAAGGCTACAGGAAATCAACTTATGTTCTTGTGAAGTTGGGTTGCACCAAGGAAAATGGAGTAGATGAAAAAATCTGCCTCTGTTATTAGTGTTCTCAAGTATCTTGCTAGCTGCTTGAACCAAATGCTGACGTTTGAAATACAAGACCCTAAGAGAAGAGTTTTGTTACCTTCCTCACCAAATATTTAGTATATTGAAATACTTGAAAAGAAAGGTGAAACTGGTAATAAGTAATGTTCCAGCTGGGAAATGGCTTCATCTGGTAGTTGTTAAAACAATGTTATCCTAAAAAAGTTAACATGTTACCGAATATCTCCTAAATGCAAGGCAGGGGGCTGACTCTGAAGGAAGTAATAGACGGGGTCTCTCTGTCCTCAAGGAGGAAATTTGATAGTCATTTAAGTTATTAATACAAGCAGTGTAAGGCAATATGTACCTCAATGTAGGCAACGAGGACCATGCTGTGAGTAGTACACCTTCAGAGGAGAAATAGATCACTCTGACTGGAAAAGGTGGCAAAAACTTCATGGTAAAGAAAGATGTGTGAGGTGACTCTGGAAGGGCAGCTAAGGCTTGGGTAGGCAGAGAGGCTAAAGTAAAGCACGCTTACTTTGTTTGACTCTCTGTGAGCATCTATGAGATCAAGAAATGTGTGGCATACTCATGTCCATTTGAGCTGACACTCAGCAGGACGGTCTGGAGACTACTTCCCTGGGAGTTAATTATTTTTGGCACATGAAACACAGAGCAAGTGATTCAAGTGGAGGGTATATGGGATCAGTGTGTGCATGCATGCTAAGTTGCTTCAGTCGTGTCCGACTCTTTGCAACCCCGCGGATGGTAGCCTACCAGGCTCCTATGTCCATGGGATTCTTCAGGCAAGAATACTAGAGTGGGTTGCCATGCCCTCCTTCAGGGGATCTTCCTGACCCAGGGGTAAAACCCACGTTTCTTACATCTCCTGCATTGGCAGGCAGGTTCTTTACCACTAGCGCCACCTGGCAACCCCTTAGTTGGGCTCAGAGGAGCTCACAGTTTAGGAAAGGCACTAGAGATGGGTGGAACGATCAGGCTCTGCAGAGGAAGGGTTTAAATACAGTCCTAGATTATATGCAGGCTACGGACTGGTGCAGAAAAGGGGAGGAGAAAAAGAGAGGTAACATACAAGGGGTTTCAGGCATTTTCAAGGGGCAATCAGTAGGAACCAGTCTGGCCGATAAAACGTATTAGTTTTAAGTGATAGAAACTGAAATCAAGCTGGGTCCTAACTGTAAAAGAGATTTTTCAGTTCATTCAACTAAAAAAGTCTAGAAGTTGATGTTGGGGCTTTATGAAGCATCAGTCATACTTTCTGATTCCTCCAGGTCACAAGTAAGTGAGAAATTATAGAAAACAAAATCAAAGATAGAAAAATACTGATTTATTACTGATAAAGATAAGCTGGAGATTATGTCTTGAAAATATGGTACAAATGGGCTTCTACTTTTCAAGGCTAAGTTTCTCTAATTTGTCTTATTTATTTTAAAGGTTTTCTTTGTGCTTTGTTAATTCTGATAGTGATAACAGAATTTTTAAGGAAGAAATAAAAGGACTTTCCAGTGCACCACAAACACAAAAAGAAAAACAAAACAAAAAATAATTGTCAAGGTGAATACCTGTATCTGGCCCCAGTATACCTTTCCAGTTTTATTCTTCACATATTTAGTTCCAGCCAAATGCAACGGATCAAAAATGGTACATTTTCCCATCCTTATACCGTTCTGTAATGCTTATCCTACTAGTTTCCTGTGATTACTTCATGAAAGTGTAAGCTGTCTTATTCACTATTGTATTCCAGTGCCTTGGTAAACAGTAGGCACTTAAACATAAAGACAGAGAAGGCAATGGCACCCCACTCCAGTACTCTTGCCTGGAAACTCCCATGGATGGAGAAGCCTGGTGGGCTGCAGACCATGGGGTCGCAAAGAGTCGGACAAGACTGAGTGACTTCACTTTCACTTTTCATTCTTATGCACTGGAGAAGGAAATGGCAACCCACTCCAGTGTTCTTGCCTGGAGAATCCCAGGGACAGGGAGAGCCTGGCGGGGTGCTGTCTATGGGGTCGCACAGAGTCGGACACGACTGAAGTGACTTAGCAGCAGCAGCAGCAGCAAATATTAAGTAAAAGAAAGAACGAATGAATGAACAGACTCCCTGCTCCTCACCTGTGTCTTTGCATGTCCAAACTCTTTCCTCCTACAGGGCTCAGCTCCGCTTAGGCTTTCTGCAGCCTTCCCTGATGACATCCCAAGAAAATATCGTTAGACTTTCTCTTCCTTCTGTTCCTCATCCATCAAATGCATGTTCCTAAAAGATGTAATTCAGAGGAAGCTCTGGCTTAGTGTCCAATTTTAATTCCCAGAGAACTGATCTTTGTGGCTCTTCCTAGCCTGATGATCTGAACCCTAGGAAAAGAAGTCCTGTTTCTTCTCCATTGAGTTCAGAGCTCACACAGCCACGTTCCCAAGTCATCAGGTCCTCTTCGGTTCTTTCTAGTTATCTAAGATCGAAAGTGCCCTACAAGCGGAAGGCCCTCTGCCTTGAGAGGGAGGGGGTGGGGAAGGGTGCTCTTGGAAGAGGCAGGGTGTGAAAGAAGAGGAAAAGGCAGAGACCCTTATTTTTACCAACATCCTCCCCACCCAACCAGACCCACAGGAATCTTGAGAGCCACTCCTAGAAAGTACTTAGGAGTGAAAGGGCATCCAGAATCTTTGACAGCCCAGTATAGGATGGCTGTCTCTTTACTTTCAGCCTTTTCACATTGGTTGACTAATAAGTTGTGATGTTTACTGCATATGTGTATATGTGTAATGTTTCAGATTTTTGGTGTTCTTTGTAGTAGTTCCTCTCTCCTCTCTGTCCTCTATTTGATAGACTTATATTCGGCCCTCGGTATCCACAGGTCTGCATCCATGGATTGAAGTATTTAGGGAAAAAAAAAATTCAGGAAGTTCCAAAAAGCAAAACTTGAATTGTCTATAGTCGAGTAACTGTTTACACAACATTCACGTTCTACTAGGTATTAGAAGTGACCTGGGCTTCCCAGATGGCACTAGTGGTAAGGAGCCTGCCTGCCAACGCAGGAGACTTAAGAGACATGAGTTCAATCTCTGGGTCGGGAAGATGCCCTGGAGAAGGGCCTGGCAATCCACCCCAGTATTCTTGCCTAGGGAATCTATCTATCTGTTTACCTCTGCTATCACACATACCATTCCTCCTTGTATTATTATAGTTATCTGTATACTTGTCTTACCTCTTGTATTCAAGTGTAAGCTTTTGAGGGACAGAGACTGAGTCTTACAAATCTTTATATCCTTACACTTTGCTGTGAAAAGTGCTCAGTAAACGTTTGGTGAATAAGTGCCTAGATCAGTGCAATCCAGGATGGTAGCCACTAGCTGCATGTGGATTTAAAAATGTTTATATTAATTAAAACGAAGTAAAATGAAACATTCATTTCCTCATCATACTAGCCACATTGCAAGAACTCTAAAGCCACACGTGGCCCATGGCTACCTTACTGGGCAGCACAGGACAAGATGGTTGACCCAGAAGGTTCAAATATGTGACAAAGACCCAAACTTGTCAGCGGAAAAAAAAAAAAAAAGTACAAGAAAGGCATATTCTTGATTAGGCTCTGTTGTTTAGATCTAGAGATTTACCACAGATGCTGTTCTTGAACTAATTTGTGGTACTGAAAGGGGCCTATTTTAATACCTTGGGAATCTCAAAAGCTCAGAGCTTCTGAATTACTAGTGTTTAACCAATTACTCGTGTTTAACCAAGAGCTGGGCTGGCTGAGAGGAAGGGGCTTTTTAAGCAGACCCTGACATTATTGTTTTATTTTCTGAGATACGCCCGTGACTAGATGGTGGGGAGAGGTCTTGCGTCCCTCCACTTACCCAGCCCCCAGCCCCCACCTGCTTGGCTGGCAGTCCTGACTTGGCTCACAGAGTCGCTGTAGCCCTGGGGAACAGAGCCAAACACGCGGAAGTGGTTACGTGTACCAGCTCCCAGGGAAGCTGTGGCTAGCAGAGGGAGTGGGTGGGGTCCTGCCTGATGGCTTTTCAAAGAAGCCAAATCTTTGAAGTTTTGTTTTAGCAGCTGCCAGGTATGCTGTTTCAGCACTTCACAGATTCCCTAACTATGTTCCCATATCACATTTTTTTCTTTACTATGTGTGCATAGAATACACAAAGGAACTTGCGTGTTGGGAGGGTAAATATAAAATTGTGCAGTAAGGTGCTAAGCATACCACCCCCGCCTTTTTTCCCCTTTTTTCTGTGACTGCTGTGAAATAGCCCTCTTCCATTTTCAGCTCTAATCTTTTCTGATCACTGCCAAAGGAGAGGCAAACAGAGTCTTCTTCCATTTGGGGAAAATAGTAAGTTTTGAAAAATTGGAGTCCCTACATTTCTCTGAGGAATTAGAGCATCACTGTGACGGTAGAACATCGCCCTTTTCCAAAAGAACATGTGACACCCCACCCCTCCCCCAGCACGCAATCCTGACAGCGTATGGACTCAGAGTAAATTTCTTGAATGTAGATCTTGTTCACAAGACGAAACAATGCCTGTTTTTACAGGTATTAGTCTTCGTTTTTGTTAAAGAGTTGCCCTTGTCTCCGCTGTGCTTGTGGGGGCAAGGACTGGGTAGGCAGAGCTGCCCTCTAAAGCCCACTCTGAGCTTTTTCTACCTCCTTGCCTCTTCGCTTAAGTAGCCGCTTTGCCTTGCAGCTACCTCAGACCTTTTCCTGCTGTCCCCAGATTTGCTCCTTCCCCTGAACTCCACTCTGGTGGAGCATAGTGCCTCCTCCCTTGTGTGATTATCTTCTCTGCCTTTGTTCTTGCTCTTCTGAACTGTAAGCACGGTAAATGAACTGTAACTGTAAATGCAAGGCACCAGGTATGTTTTCTTCCTATACAAAAGAATCCTGGACGAGGACAAGAAGACCTGTGTGCCAGTTTCCGGCCCGCTTGGAACTTCCTGAGCTGGAGGTAAATCACCTCACCGAACTTCAGCCTCATGTTGCCAGGTGAGAAGCAGGGATGCTCAGATTGTCTTGGGCGTTCAGTGAGACCACCCTTGTGAACATGCTTTGGAAACCATGGAGCACTACACACGACTGGGTCTTTTCAGTATTAATAATACTTCTTATCGCTCTAAAGCTGTACTGTTTGCTTCTTCTGCTGCTGATGCAGGGTCTAGTCTCTCCCGAGCGGAGGTGTCTCCCTGGTTGAAGCCCACATCACTCGGCCTGGCCCAGGTTTAAAGCGTTAGATGGTCCATCCCAGGCCACTGTCATCACCTCTTTCAGTCTGCAGGTTCTTCCTTTCAGACCTGTGGGGTCATTGTTTTTCTTACTAGTCTCTCCCTTTTGCTCCTCTCAGGCTCAGGCTGAGCTGTCTGTTTTAACCCCCCTCAGTTCTCAGAGAAACACGAGTCATCCCATCTCCTTTCCCTTTGGGCTGGAATTTCCATGCTGGAGGATCCTCCTCTCAGCGTGGCGACCTGCCTCCCGCCACTCTGCCCATCGACAGCACCGGGCCCTGTCCGCATCCTCCCCCTGTCCAGCCCCCCATCTTCATCCTCAGCTTGGCTCGGGGTCCCTTCCTGTTTTCTTCTCTCTTCTCCTTGCCTTTCTGCCAGGCTGTATCCTTTTAATCCCCCCTTTCCATTTCATCTCCTCTTGCATTTTCTTTTCTCTAGGCTCAGACCTTTCATCCAGAAAGGATGGCCTCCCTTTCAAGAGTCTCTTTGGTGCATTCCCACATACCTGTCACCCTCTCCATATCACCTTAAGGCGGCTCCTTCCCAGAAAAAAGTAAATTAAAAGAACACTGCCGTTTATTACTACTGTTGTATGGCTTCAGAAGGTCCAAACCCTTTTATTTTAGAATATCTGTGCTCTTCCATTTAAACGTTATGACCTCGTGTTTGAGAGCAGGTGTTGTACAGAGACAGACCAATTTGGATCCCTCCCTTTTTTAGCCAGAAAATGTTACCAGCTATGTCGCTTCAGGCAGATTCTTTGAAACTATTGTACTTATCTCTAAATGAGGATAAAATGCTGAAAATTCCTAGGTATGTCCTAAGGAGCAACGGAAAATTAAATGATATAGGAAAGCATTTTTACAGGGCCTGCCAGAGAGCAAGTGCTCCGTAAATGAGAATTAATTGTAAACTTATCCACACAATCTATCCATACCCTGTTTTAAAGGTATTAAAAATTGAGGCCCAGAGAAGTTAAGTGAATCGTGCAAATTCTCCTGCCTACCTGGTGGCAAAGTCAGGACGAAAACCCACTCCTAATTCTTACCAAGTGAATTTTCCATTTGATTCCACTAAGTCCTCAAAGGGTAATTCTAGTTTCCCTTCTTTGGGTGGGACATGGGACTCCTCCAGAGAGAGGAATGTTCGTAGTTTCATGCATCTTTTCATTCAGCAAACGCTGCATGACTATGACACTGCCCGGCTTTGAGTGGACAAAGACCAGTGATGATTTGCCTCAAATAGTTGGTCCAGTGAGTAAGGAATAGTCGTTGTGAAGAACAGTCACAGTATCCAACGCCTGCCAATGAAAGGCATCCTGGCATTTCAAGGAATAAGCTCTGTCAGAGGAAGACCAGAGTCGATTCTCCAGAGAATGGATCCCTGTTTTTCAACTAAGAATCGCAGAGCCTGTGTGAAGGCAGGGAGGTATGGGCAAGCATGCCTGAGGGCAATGTTGTGGGAGTGTGGTGTGCACATCACCAGGATGTTGAGGGTAAGATGGAAGAGTTCAAGAACCTGATACACTATGCTAAGCGGATTTTATCCCGTTATCTGCCCTTTTAATTAATGTCAGCTGAAGAAGTCAGCAGAGTTTTTGGGGTTTGTTTTTGCTTTAATGTTTCTGGGTTTTTATATGTCTTTCCCTTCCCTCATTCATATCTGGCAAATTCTTGCCATCATTCTGGATAATCCTTATTCTCTGCGCCTTCTACTGTCATCCTACACAGAGGCCGCCTGCTTGCCTGGAGCTCTGTCATTTACATTGTGTTACAGGTTTTCCAAAGAAGTCTAGACTTACTCATCTTTATTCTTCTTGCTCTTAATGTGGCATCTGACACGTGTGTGTGCTCAATCGCTCAGTCATGCCCAACCCTTTGCGACCCCATGGACTGTAGCCCACTAGGCTCCTCTGTCCATGGAATTTTCCAGGCAAGAATACTGCAGTGGGTTGCCATTTCCTACTGCAGGGTTCTGACACATAGTACCCCTAGTTTAGCATACGCCAAACGACTCTAAATATCTAGGTTCAGAATCACAGACCAGACTTCCACCTAGGCAGCTCTTCCCCTAACACTGTCTTTGGTGCCACAAAAATTTAGGTGAATTAGGTTAAGGCTTTCTCCTTAACCAGCCACAGCTCAACATGCTTGCCGTCTTTAGGATTTGAGCTTTGACTTTCGCTAGACAAGAGCCAGCCCACTCCAGTATTCTTGCCTGGGAAATGCCATGGACAGAGGAGCCCAGAGGGCTCCAGTCCAGTCCATGGGGTGGCAGAGAGTCAGACAGGACTGAGCACACAGACCGAGAGGAGGAACACTAAGCTGACTGAACACCTGCTGCCACGGGCGTGGCTGTCCCCTGTTTGGCGGTCGCAGCATACATCCATAGGCTAGGATTTCCCTCAGCACACTCGGAGGAGTGAAAAGACTCAGTGCTCAAGCCAGGTGAATTCCGCCTGGTGGAAGCAGTTTTAAAGTAGAGCCGTGTCTCGCGGTGTCCATGAAAGTGCTGTGGTTTCACTCGTCTCCCGGTCATTTCTCAGCGCTGTGTGGAGGGGTGCGTGGTCTGATTGATTGACTGCCCCGACTAGACTTGAACATACTCATGAGGAAAAGTCACGGTAAAGAATCTGCCTGCAATGCAGGAGACCCGGGTTCAATCCCTGGGTTGGGAAGACCCCCTCGAGGAGGGCACGGCAACCCACTCCACTGTTCTGGCCTGGAGAATCCCATGGACAAAGGAGCCTGGCGGGTCACACTCCGTGGGGTCACAAAGAGTCGGACAGGACTGAGTGACTGACACTACTACTACTACTGACAGATTTGAAAATACGCAGGAGGCAAAGTCTCTCCGTAGTCCAGCACACACACAGTATTTGGCACCAGCCTGATGTGACATTTCTCCTCTTACGTACGTACTGCAAATATACCTTGCGCTATGCCATGCCACCAGCTGCAGCCAGCTCAGGATTCATCTGCCAAACCCAGCTGTTAACACCGTGCTAACATATGTCGTTAAATAGACTTTATATGGTACTGGTCACACGCTCCATACTTGTGAAGTTTTCTCAGTACCGAGTAGTTGAGAATCTCTCTCGTAAGGCATTAATGAAGAGATGCATCCTAATACAGCAGCCCACCATCGTGATATTGCGCCCTGACACACACTTTACTAGGACAGCAGGCTACCCTGATAGGATAATGCATTAAAACTAATTTCTCTTTTCCTTTTCAAATTTATCTAAGTCGTTGCAGAAGTGATCTATTACTGCATGATAAACTACCTCAGCCTTGTAGCAGCCAAACAGTAAACAGATCTTTTCTTAGTTTCTGTGGGTCAGGAGCTGAGGGGCAGCTTAACTGTGCGGTTCTGGCTCCAGCTCTTTTCACGAGGTGGCAGTTTAGATGTCAGCCAGGAGGGCTGCTGTCGTTGGAAGGCTTGCTTGGGGCCAAGGGTCCCCTTCCGTGATGCTCACCCTCACGTGGATGATGGGTTCAGGCTGGCTGTTGGCAGGAGGCCTCAATTCTGCAACAGATGGACTTCTCCGTAGGGCTGCCTGTGTGTTCTCATGACATGGAAGCTGGCTTCCCCCAGAATGAGTGACCTCAGAGAAAGACAAAAGCCACGTGTCTTTTATGACCCTAGCTCAGACACAGTCATTTTTAAAAAAAATTTTTCATCATGGACAAATATATATAAAATTTACCATTTTTAAGTGTGCAGTTCAGTAGCATTAACTCCATTGCATTATTGTGCAGCTACCCCCACCATCTACTTCAGGATCTCTTTTTAACTTGCAAAATGAAACTCTGTGCCAATTAAAAGATAACTCCCCATCCCCCTTCCATCAGCCTACAGCAAGCATCCTTCCACTCTCTGGCTCTGTTAAGTTTGACTGCTCTAGGTACCTCATGTGAGTGGAATTTATACAGTCTATGTCCTTTTGTGTCTAGCTTATTTCAGTTAGCACAGTGTCCTCAAGTTTCCTTCACGTTGTGACATGTGTTAGAATGTCCTTCCTTTTAAGGCTGAATAACGTCCATCATACGTATATCCCACAGTTTGTTTACCCATTCGTCCGTCGTCGATGGACTCTTGGGTTGCTTCTGCCTTTGGCTGTTGTGACTGATGCTGCTATTGTCATGGGTTTACAAATAGTTGCCCATGGCCCTTTCATCTTCTGGGTATGTATGCAGGGTAGAATTGCTGAGTCATATGATAATTCTTTTTTTTTTTTTTTTCCCCAAGCATAACTAATTCACTTTATCTTTCTTGTATAAAAACTCTACGTGGCTTGGGTCTTCTTCACAGAGACTCTGACATAGCTCTTAGGTCAGTGAGTTCCCTAGAGGGAGACCTAGTGAACATGATCTCTTTCTCGAGGTCAAGGTGAGTAGCAGCTCTCTGAGATGGCATCAAAAGTAGACAAGGTAAAGTTGCTCAGGGTGGCAGTGCAGCCCCCCAGACAAGGTATAGTAGTGATTAACACTGGGCATCAGTTTCTTGGGCACAAGAGCCCAGAGCCTGCCAGTGCCCTTGGGGTTGGGATGAGACACACCAGCACAGAGCCGCAGTGGCTCGTCACCTTGCAAAGGACAGTGTGGGGCTTGCTGCTCTTGCTCGCTGGGTAGCCTTACTGCACAGCAACAGTGGAGAGCTTGGCCAGGGCAGTGGCCCTGGGGATGGCAGTGGTTGCCTCCTTCGATTGCTTACCCAGATTGACACATAGTCAGTCCTCAGTGGCAACAGATGCCTTGAACCTGGTCTGCTGGCCAGCGTGGGTCTGCTTTTGGGCAGGTATAATCTTCAAGCTCACCCTTCAGGGTCATTATTTCCAGGACAAAATCCATGGTTTCAGACTCCTTGAAGAACAAGGAGAAGAGGTATATTTCCTGCAGGGATTTGGCCTTCATGTCCCTGACCCAGCAGCCTGGCCTGGTGGCAGGGAGCCGCTTCTTATCCTCAGGCTCCCCTCAGTGAGCCCTGTGGCCCTGGCTCCAGTCTGAGCATAGCTGCCACCATACCACTGTGGAAGTTGCTATAATCACCTCCTGGTCTCCTAGAACATCAGCACCATCCACCATTTAGTGTTTCCTTGGAGTAGAAAAGCAATTCTATTTTTAATTTTTTTTAATTTATCATTTCTTTATTTGGCTGCGTCAGATCTTAGTTGCGGCACTCGGATCTTTGTTGCATTGCAGAGCCTCTCTCGTGTGTGGGCTCAGGAGTCGGCAGTGCACCGGGTTAGTTGTGCCGCAACATAGGGGATCTTAGTTCCCCCACCAGGGATTGAACTCTCACCCCCTGCATTACAAGTCGGATTCTTAACCACTTGACCACCAGGGAAGTCCCTATTTTTAACTTTTTGAGAAACTTCCAGATTGTTTTGCAGCACAACTGCACCATTTCAAATTTCCACCCACATTGCATAAGCATTTCAATTTCTCACATCTTTGCCCACATTGTTTTTTTCATAGTGGCCATCCTGATGGGTGTGAGGTGGTGTATCATTGTGGGTTTTGATTTCTGTTTCCCTAATGATTAGTGATGCTGAGCATCTCTGCATATACTTCTTGATCATTTGTGTAGCTTTTTATAGAAAAAAATGTCTATACAGGTCCTTTGCCCATTTTTTTTTTCACCTTCTTTTTTTTTTTTTTTAATTATCTTTACTTTATTGTGTTGGTTTTGCCATACAATGACATGAAACCGCCATGGGTTTACATATGCTCCCCCTCCAGAACCCCCCTCCCTCCTCCCTCCCGATTCCCTCCCCCGGGACATCTCGGTGCACCAGCCCCGAGCATTTTTAAATCAAGTTTGGCTCTTTTGTTGTTGAGTTTTTAGGAGTTCTGTATGTATTTCGGATATATTTGGATTATCAGATATATGATTTGAAAATTTAGAAGATTCTCCCATTCTGTGGATTGCATTTTTACTCTGTTGATAGTATCCTTTGATGCACAAAAGTTTTTAATTGTGATGAAGTACTTTTTTTTTTTTAAATTTTTTCTTCTTTGTCTGTGCCTTTGGCATATATCTAAGAAATTGTTGTCAAATCCAGGGTCCTGAAGCTTTTGCCCTCTGTTTTCGTTGAGGAGTTTTATAGTCTCAGCTCTTATGTTTAGATTTTTCAAACACACTGTCATTTTTGCAATATCCTGCTGTTTGCGCAGGCCAGCTCCATTCAGTGTGGGAGAGGATTACCCAGGATGCGAACATCAGGATGTGGGGCACACTGGGGGCCATCTTGGAACTGGTTCCTACAATAATTCAAGTATATAGTTTTGAAAGTTTAGCAGTTTATAAAGTTCATAATGAAAATGGGAATCCCCTGCCCCTTCTTCTCCCATTGCTACCCAACCTTAATTTCCACACTCCAGAGATAACTGCTTTCCGTTTTTTTTTTTTAAACTATTTCTTCTGTTATTTACTTTCATATTTCTAAATCATGTTTATCTGCCATCTGAGGGCTTTTTATATATTAGTTATTAAATTCCTATCAGAAGATGAAAGTTTAGCATTCTTGTTCTACTTCCTCCTGCCCCGACCCCAACCATACACAGACACACACACACACACAGTTCCCTTCCTCCCTCCTTGCAGTGAACACATCATATAATTTAACCAGTGTTTGCATTATCACAACTCTGCCCTTGGAAACTTTGGGGCCTTTTAGAACCATCATATCTTCTTTCCTGTTCATCCATTTCTCTGTCATTTTGTCTGCCTTGGTACATATTGTGAAGTTAAGAAGTTTTCCGAGTTTCAGGTTTCTTCCAGGTGAAGACTGTTTACATAGGGTTTTGTTGGGGTGGGGAGGACACACACACACACACACCTACATGTGTATATTATGTATGTTCCTATTTTCTATTGACTGAAATATTTACATTCATACTTTATAAAAATTAACTGTAAAAATAACACACACATGTAGCCACATCATAAAATAATCTAACAGAAATATATATAGATTATGAGGCGATAGAGTCGCCTCCTCAGAAGTAGCCACAGTTAAAAGGTGGATTTGTATATTTTTCCTATATATTGTTCTGTAACTTTTTTCCTCCCTAATTTCACCATGTTTCTCCAGTTTGTTTCTATCAGTGTATCTCTTTTTTTGGCCCTGCTGGGCAGCATGGGGGATCTTAGTTCCCTACCCAGGGATCAGACTGGCGGCCCCTGCGATGAAGGCAGAGTCTTAACCTCTGGACTGCCAGGGAAGCCCCTATGTAAGCGTATCTGAATATTCTTAACCACTATGTAGTCTCCCAAAAGATGATTGTACCATAATTTATTTTGCCATTCTCCTGTTAAAGAACACCAAGTTGCATCCAATTTTGGCATCTTCAGTGAATGCTTCGTACATGTGTCTTTGTACACACCTGCAAGTATTTCCATAGAATACATTCCAAGAAGTGGAATTTGTTGGATTGAATGATATGTACACTTTGAATGTGTATAGATACTATAAAGTTGGCCTCAGGAAGGGCTCTCAGATGGCCGTACCACTACCCCCTCCAACCCACAGCGTGCTCTTTCTCCCCACACTTGCCAGCAAGCATCTGTTCCTTGGACTTGCACTTCTTCCTTTCCTGCATATCCTCTGCTCGTTTTCTGCTGATGAGATTAGGCAAAGACCTATCTTCAGATATATTATCTTAGAGATGCTTTATTTTCGGGCAAGAATATATCTGAGATGGGACTGAGAAGCAGGAGGCTAGAAGGCTTCTCCATGGGCTCTCTGTCAGTGTCAGTTAAGACCAGGAGGAATCCCTGTGCATTAGCTTCTCTGCACTGCTGAAGCGCTTTTCCCTCCTGCTTTTGTTTTCGACTGATTTCACCCAAGGAGGCTTACCCTTTCCCCTCCCTCAGTCCTGGATAACCAGAAAAGTCACAAAAGCCGGCAAACTGAGTGAAGGGAAGCTTAAGGAAAATATGAAAAAGGAAGAAAAGTGTTTGATGTACTTTTAATATAAAATGTGGAAAAAGCAGAAGCAGGGTGGGGGTTGGGGAGAGAGGGTGGAGAGGGATCATTCACGGTAATGGGAACCAAATGTTGGCGGGGAAAGCTGCAGCGTTTCTCACACTCTTCCTGTAAATGCACAGCTTTTCAAAGTGATAATAACCAAGGGCCAACATCACAGGACACGCCTTAACCCTTCCATGCCTGTACAGCCCCCTACTCAGCTGTTCAGAGGCCATGTCTGCTTTGAATCTGGCTCGTGGATGATGCCTGTGTTCCTCTTGCCATCAGGAAGGTGGAGGCAAGCCCTAGGAGGACCGTGAGGGAGCACCCGCTGGCCGAAGCGCCCCACAGTGGGCTCCAGCACTCTTTCTGCGGGTTAGGCCTTGCTGTGGGACGAGCAGCAGCTTGCTTGACCAGTAGCTTGCCAGTTTGGGGTGATGATGTTTTCTTCCACTGCCGTCCAGAGCTGATGAGAACCCCCGTGGACAGACAGGCAGTCTGCCTCAGTAATGATCCCACGACATGAAAGGCCTCCGTGGAGTCCAGAGTCCACCCAGTAGCCCATGTGGAAGTCCCTGCGCTCCTCGGGAGGCCCCGACCTCTGTTTCTCTTGAAAGTCGGTGCCTGCCACTGTGGAATCGAGATATAAAGACTGTCTGCAGCCGAAGGGCACTCCCTGACCGTGCGACCTGCAGATTGGCAAGGATAGGCATTTGGCCCTTGGCCTCGCCGTTGGTCTAGGGAGGGTGAGTGAAAAGGGGTAACGGAAGGAATGCATTCCCTGGTCCACCTGGCTGTTACTTCCATCTCGACTTGAACTTTGTCCAGATGCCTTTAAAAGTCTGATGTGTCCAAGAAATGTCTTTTTTTTTTTTCGTCAAATATTCACCATTTCAGAGGTGAGACAGTGGCAGCAGTGGGCAGTCGGCACCACAGGGCAGACAGGTGTTGGGCTCTGCTGGTAGCCGGGCCGCTCCCGACCTCTCCAGCAGCAGTTGTCACAGCCACAGCACGAAGCGGAGTCAGTCTCTGCCTCCTGGCATGTTAAAGGCTTCAGTGAGGTGTAAGGCGCAGAGAACATTTAGCGCCCTGCCTGGCATCTACTGTTGTCTGTCTTCGTTGGTATCCTCATGTTACCTACAGCTGAAACTGAAGCATCTCTTTTTTTCCAAATGTTTTCCAGAATCATCCTAGGGACGATTTTGCAGTTTTACGTTTTAAATTTGAGTAAATGTTTTGAATGATCCATTTTGAATTATTTTTTTAAGTCTGAGGCTTAGGTTGAGGTGTTTTTTTTTTTTTGGCCTGTGCATGTACAAATGTTCCAGCACCATTTGTTAGCAGATGGCTTTAAACAGATTAGCCTTCTTCCATCGCATTGACTATTCTTATTTTGTCACATCAGTTGTGCATTTTAGTGTGGGTCTTGGATGATTTTAGTATTCCTAAAACAAAGGTCTGTGGGCTTCCCTGGTGACTCAGATGGTAAAGAATCCGCCTGTGAGACCTGGGTTCGATTCCTGGTTTGGGAAGATCCATTGTTCTTGCCTGGAGAATTCCATGGACAGAGGAGCCTGGCAGGCTACAGTCCATGGGGTCGCAAAGAGTTGGTCATGAATGAGCGACTTGCACTTTCACTTTTCCAGTAGTGTTGCCTGGGAAATCCCATGGACAGAGGAGCCTGGCAGGCTACAGTCCATGAGGTTACAAAAGAGTCAGACACGACTTAGTGACTAAACAGCAACAAAACAAAGGTCTGTAACAATAATAATTTGTTATAAAATCTTTAGCAAAGATTATTTTAGGTTCCAGTTTTCTGTTCATCATTGTACCTTTGTAATCATACAGATTTCGGTTCAAAAGTGGCTCTTTAACTTACTGTGAGAGAAGTTAAACCTGAGTCATTTAACCTAAACTTCAGTTTTCTAATCTCTAAAATGGAATAGTAATAATAGTAATAGTTTAATAGTAATACTTTTCTCAATGGATTGCTCTGAAGGTCAACTCAGATAAGGCATGTAAATGGCTTGGCTTGATATTATGCATTGGAAAGCCCGCAAGCTGATGTTGGGCTTCCCAGGTGGCACTAGTGGTAAGGAACCTGCCTGCCAATATAAGAGATGTAAGAGATGCCAGTTCAGTCCCTGGGTCAGGAAGATGCCCTGGAGGAAGGCATGGCAACCCACTCTAGTATCCTTGCCCGGAGAATCCCATGGACAGAGAAGCCTGGCAGACTGTGATCCATGGGGTCACAAAGAGTCGGACACAACTTAAGTGACTTTGCATAAGCTAATGTTGGTAATAGTAGCAAGACTTGGCTGGCTGTCTCTGTGTTTGACCATCCTCAGCCATACTCACTCATGCCCCTTGCCTTCCCCAAACCTTAACTTGTATCCTTTTCATTAATTTGCTTTTATTTCATTATAAAAAGTTCCATCGTGAACACAAGTGATTCCAGTTAAAGCTACTGTGCTGTGCTTTCGCTTAGATAGCAGTTTTGACCAACTAGCGTTTATGTTTCTGAGTAAACAAGAGTTCTGTCTTACCAGCTTTAACTGCAGGGTCTCTTCACTCTCTACCATCCCCACCATTGAGCCACATTGGGTTTCCTCTTGTTTGCTGCTCTTTCACATCCTCTTTTCTTCTACCTGCAGCGTCTTATAGTTGTCAAAGTGCTGGTCATCTTTTGAGACCATTTCTAGTTTGACATCTTCCTTGATTTCCCCCATGGGAAGTTGCTTCCTCCTCTTGTCTTCTAAAGCCAGTGTCCTATTCCTAGCACAGTGGCATACAGAGTATAGGGAGAGGCAGGAGATTTTTTCCTAATTAAAAAAAAAAAATCACATTTTAAAAATGCATAAATAAAATATATCCAGCATGTCGGCATTAACATTAAATGATAAAAGTGGGATAGTGTAATCACAGTGTACTGAAAGAAGACTGGCAGGAAACGTGCCAGAGCACTCACCACGTGAAATGGACCATGGGTGACTTTTTTTCTCCTCCTTTACTCTTGTCAGTACTTATATATTTTTATGGTCAGCATGTATTAATTTTTCAATTGATTTTAAAAAACTTTTTATTTATTTTATTTTTGGCTGTGCTGGGTCTTCATCGCTACGTGCAGGCTTTCTCTGGCTGGTGCCGAGCGGGGCCTAGTCTTGGTCGCAGGGTGCTGGTTTCTCATTGCTGTGGCTTCTCTTGTTGCAGAGCACAAGCTTTAGGCGTTTGAACTCAGTAGCTGCGGCTCTAGAGCAGCGGTACCCAACCTTTCTGGCATCAGGGACGGGTTTCGTGGAAGACAGCTTTTCCGTGGATGTTGGGAGGTGGGTCTTGTTGAGGCGGTAACGCGAAGGATGAGGAGTGATGGGGCACCGCTTACCTCCTGCCGTGTGGCTGAGTTCCTACTGGTCCAAGGCCCGGGGGTCGGGGACCTCTGCTCTAGAGCCTTCAGGCTTTAGTAGTTGTGGCACACGGGGCTTAACTGCCCCGAAGCCTTTAGGATCCTCCTGGTCCGGGGATCACACCCGTGTCCCTTGCATTAGCAGGAGAACGCTTTACCACTGGCCACCAGGGAAGTCCTTAAATTGATTTTTATATTGCTTAAAACACCCTACAATGTGCTATTAATTCAGAAAATTTTCTCCCTCATTTTGAAACGTTGAGATTCTGCTCTACCATTTGTTAAAGACAGGAACCGAAGGAAGGGAAGGAGAACGGGCCTGATACTCACTGAGTGCCCAACTCATGCTAGATCCTGTGCCTTGTATGATTTACCCTATTTACTCCTGAAAACGTGGCTGGAACATGGATATTGTTGGCCTCAAGTTCAGATGATGAAATAGCCTTAGAAATGTGAACATGTGAGTTCAGCTATTTTTCTCTCTTTTTTAAAAGCAATTTTCTTTTTATTTATTTATTTTTGGCTGTGCTGAGTCTTTGTTGCTTCACAGGCTTTTCTCTAGTTGCCGTGATTGGGGGCTTCTCGCTAGTTATAGTGCGCAGGCTTCTCGTTTCAGTGGCTTCTCTTGAGCACAGGCTCTGGGGTGCAGGCTTAGGTAGTTCCGACTCCCAGGCTCCAGTGCACAGGCTCAATAGTTGTGGTGCACAGGCTTAGTTGCCCCTTGGCATGTGGGATCCTCCCAGGTCAGGGATCAAGTCCCTGTCTCCTGCATTGTCAGACGATTCTTTACCACTGAGCCATGTGGGAAGCCTGAATTCAGCTCTTTCTGATGTGAAAGTTTTCACTCTTTTCATTGCTTGACCTTCCCTACTTGTGGGAAGAGGAAAATCAATACAGGTCTTTTCACAGTGGCATTTCAGGCTGGTCTAGACCCATTTATTAGTGATGATAAGGTGCAAAGGAGAGGTGGAAATAGTTCTGAAAATAAACTATCACTGATGAAATGTAAGAAACAGTATTTCTGTGGACAAATGTGAAGACAAATGTAGTAGCTGGAATTTACAGTTCAGCATTACAGATATCTTTACCATTGTCTGTGAATCTGTACTATTTTTTACTTTACCAGAAAGTAATGTCATGCTTTGTATATGGGCAGAAAGCATCAATAGACTAAAGAAGCTAACTCTAAGTATATGGGTTGCATTTACAATTTGGATTAAATTTTTGTTTGCTTTGTATACTTATTCTTCTGGATATAACTTAATTTCTGTCACAGATTAGGCCCAGTGGCTCAGACAAATTAAAATGGCTGCTTTTAATGGTGGGTAATTCATACAAGGGAAATGTTATGACTCTAGGGGATGGAAGTTGTAGATTTTTTTGGTCTTCTTGGTTTCTCACAATGGCCTGATCACACAGGTGCTGCTCAACACATCTTAAAAATGTGATTTGCCATTTTAGCTATGGTTTAACCAATACATGTTTAACAGCTACAGTATTTTAGAAGAGAACCATCACTTCTTGGACTTTGGCTAAAATCAAACACAGAGGGAAGAAACCATAGTATCATGAAAAGGATGTAAAGAAGAAGTAGAGATAAAGAAACATGTCCCTTTTAGCCTCCAGACCATTTATGGACTCAGTGTGTGGGGAATCTGGCCATAGACAGACACAGAAATGAATCATACATTTCTTCATCAGCAAATGTAATGTCTGGAATTTGAGTTCTAAAGAGTTTTGATTCACCCCTAAAATACAAATTCTGTATTCCCGGTTTTATCATTTTCATACTACAAGTGATTAGCTTTTCTGTAACAAGAGGACGCAATTTGCCATGTAGGAATATGGCCTGCCTGTTAATTTGTGAGAAGTCCAGGTTACGTCCCATTGAATCTCAACAATAAGATGATATACAAGAAATAAGAGTAGCTAATGGTAACTTGTAGTGCTTATGAATTGCCAGGCCATAAATGCTCTATGTACTTTAACTCATTTAATAGCTAACTTTTATCCTGTGCCAGCAACTGTTCTCAGAGCTTCATACATAGTAACCGATTTAGCGCTCACAGATCATCTGTGAGATAAGTAGTTGTCATTTTCGTCTTACAGATGAAGAGACTAAGCACAGAACAATGAAGTGACTTGCCCTAAATGACACCTTGGTGACTGGCAGTCAGGATTCAAACCCCAAGTGGTAGCAGAGTCTATGCTCTTAACCACTGGACCACAGTCCCTTGAATGGCTTGTTAAAACAGAGATTGCTGGGCCCAGCCTCAGAGTTTCTGATTTCAGTCGGCCTGGGGTGAAGTTCAGCTATTTTTGCTTTTAACAAGTTCCCAGGTGATGCTGTGCTGTTGGTCCAGGGACCACACTTTGAGAACCATGGTCATAGGCTCTGCTGCTTCCCATAGGGCTGGAAAGAAATTAGTATTCAGTGTAAGCAGCTGAGGACCAGGATAGTGAGTTTCAATGATTAGATCTTATCGGAGGTAGATGCCTGCATTTCATGGCAGCTGTAACCTTGGACAAAACCCCCCTAGTAAATCTTGAGGACAGCAAATTTCAGTAGACTTGTCATGACACAACAGAAGCAGGTGCTTGTAGCCTTGCCATGGACTTGATGAATAAGAGACCAATTCCTCTTGCAATGAAGGGTTGTCTCCATAGTCAGGTAGGCAGCTTGAGAATGGGCTGTTAGATGCAGTGTACACACACACACACACTCTGCAGTAAGAAGTCCTGGCTGTTACACACATTTTATTTGCCCCTCTTTGGCCTTATGGCTTAAAAAGAAAATCTCCTTTCTTGTGATTTCCTCAGCATTCTCCCTATTTTATGAAAACATCATTATTTATAAAGAAAGGGAAAGAACAGGTAGAGAAGGTTTGAAAAAAAAAACAGGATGATGAAAAAGAAGAGGAAAGGAAGGAAGGAGGTGGAGTTCTGGAACTGTCTCCCGTTCCCCTTGGCCCATTGAGAAAGGGGGCAGAGACAGGTTACTGAAGCCAGAAAAACTGTGGACATGACTGTTCCAAGCCGCCTGCTATTTTGCTTCCCGACGAAAGGATCCCTAACTGATGTGATGGGGCAGGAATTCTAAATGTGTGACACTTTGTAAGCTGTTTGTGTGCACCAGGTTTGAACCCAGCTACAGTTCAATGTAGAAGTTCTTGGAGATTGGTGGGTCAGTTGCCCTAGACAATCTGCACATTAGCTTTCACTTTGGAAACTTTTCCTGGCTTGTCTCTGCAGGCTGTGGAAGCTAGGTGATGGTAGTCCAAGTTTACAAGGGCCAGCTGTGCTCACGTGTACATGTGTTGTTGTCACAAAGGCATCAGACTTTTCCCTTTATTTGATAAAAATCCTGCTGAGCTGGGCTCGGTCTTCCTTGTTGAATGAACTGGGAGTTCTCTTTTGGCTTTCTTAAAGGTCACCCTTTGCTCACTTCTTTTTTAGTTCACAGCTCCGTTTTTCAGGCTTCATGTGGTATGCTGGTTATGCCAAAGTAAAGAGCTGGATCAAAGACGTTTCCTGTTAATCAGGCTAAGGATCCATCTGTCTTTGGAGATCCAGACTGGTAACAGATACAAGACTAAGGAGTCACCATCTACATAACCAGCTGACTCCCAGAATTCTAAGTGCTGTGAACTTAACCTTTTAAAAGGGTTGGTTTTATATCCAGTCTTGTGTTCCATAAAACTTGCCCCCAGATTTTCTGCCAGATGTACTGAGAAATCCAACGTTGTCCTAATTTCCTCCTCCTGGGGATCATTCCATCAATCATGGAGTGGTACGAGTTTGGAGACAGCAGAAGTCTGGTTCACATTCTAAATCCACTGTCAAGTCCAGCTGGCTGGGATCTCACTGTACTTTAAAAGGGCAGGCATATCAGCTCTTAGCTTTTTGACTGGATACTTCTTCCCAAATGTATGTCATGATCACACAGTATTAATAAAACCAGAGTTAAAGTTAGCCAGAATAACCCCCCTAGACATTTTTCAGACATCACTACCATTTCCTTTTCCTTTTCTGTATATCTGCTTATTGAATGAATGATCAGAAACCTCCCTGCTCAATTGCTTGTAATTCTGTATTTCAAAGTATGTATCTTACTTGGATTCTGCTCATGTTCTTAATCTCTTTGAGTCTTGCTTGTTTTTTCTTTTGTTCTGATTGATTTTGTGCCACCCGATTTTAATATGTTGTCCTGCTTCCACTTTCAGCATGTGTAGTAAACAGTGCATCTCTTTGCGACCCCATGGACTACACAGTCAATAGAATTCTCTCGGCCAGAATACTGGAATGGGTAGCCTTTCCCTTCTCCAAGGGATCTTCCCAACTCAGGGATCGAACCAAGGTCTCCCACATTGCAGGCAGATTCTTTACCAGTTGAGCCACAAGGGAATCCCAAGAATACTGGAGTGGGTAGTCTTTCCCTTCTCCAGTGGCTCTTCCCGGCCCAGGAATTGAACCAGGGTCTCCTGCATTGCAGGCGGATTCTTTACCAATTGAGCTATCAGGGAAGCCCATAATAAGCAATGGGTGATAGATATATTTTTAGGGTGTCAATTGATATTATATTGATATGAATAACCCTTATCTAGTTTTCAGGGCACATCTTGTCCTATCCAAATCCTTTATACCTCAAAGAAAATGAAACTCACAAGGGTCAAGCTATTGAATTGATCTTATTTTCTCTACTTAATAATTGAATTACTATGTCCAAAGAGGAGCAGTTCTTATGATTACTAATTTTTAATTTACAGTTCTAGTCCTGTGATTATGATCCAGCATATTATTTCATGTACAATGAAAGCACTCATACTCTGGGAACAGAAGGGAAGAGATAGAAATAAACTAGATGCTGAATATGTAATTGAGATGTCAGTTTCAGGCCAAAATCTGACAGATTAGCACACCAGTGATTTGGCAGCCCTTAAAGAAGGAAAGAGACTTCTCAGGTGTCTCAGCAGTACAGAATCCACCTGCTGGTGCAGGAAATGCAGGAGGATCAGGTTCGATCCTCGGGTTGGGAAGATACCCTGCAGGAGGAAGTGACAGCCCACTCTAGTATTCTTGCCTGGAAAATCCCATGGACACAGTCCAAGGGGTTGCAAAGAGTCTGACAAAACTGAGCACACACACACGAAAAGAAGGAAAAGGGAATCACTTAAGTCTAGCGTTGATTCATAAAAAAAATAAGTCATGCTAGACTAACCTTATTTTCCTTCATGATGGAATTACTTTAGAAAGAGAAGATTGGGGGACAAAAAAAAAGAATTACTGTAACTGGGTTTCAACGAGGCATAATGAAATCTTGTGAGCACAAAAGAGAAATGTGAACATGATAATACTATCATTAGGAATCTCTGGTAACTAAATAAGCAGCTATACCCTAACAGCAAATTAGTTTGAGAACCAAGTCTCTGAGGACAGAGATCCAAGTCTCTGTGATTGGCTCACTAGGTCACCATTAGTAGTCAATGAATTAATTTATCAATTCATATTTATTTAGGTGCCTACTAGGCACTTATACATCTAGAAGACATGCTAAACTTACTTTCAGATGACATGGAGTACAGTGGGATACTAAATACCTTGGATGAAAATCAGAATTCTCAATGATTTATACAGGTTAGAATGATGAGTTTAATTAATGGAATTTAATAAGAAAAAACATAAAGCTGTACACATGGTTTCAGAAATTCAAGTGAAGACGGCTTAAGGGTTTAAATTGACTTTAAGTGTAATAGAAATTAACCATTGAATAAGAACTGCCAAAACCAGTACTATCATGTGGGAAGTTTTTCCCAACCTATTGCCAGATTGAAAGAGCAGATTTTTGAAGCAGATACTACAGAATCATTCTGTGTGAGGAAATATCTAGGAATTGTGTACCTCAGAATGTCAACAAAATGTTTATAATAGCCGTCTTTGGTTATTGGAGTGCAGATAGGTGACTTTTGTTTTTTGCTTTTCTTTTTGTTTTTCAGGTTTATGACATTTGTGAGTCTATTGCTTTTGCTCCTTTAAAAAAAAAAAGTGCTTTTACGAAAGTCACTATATATAGCCAGTGCTGATAACTTAGGCTTTAGTCACAGAAGTGGGCGAGGGGAAGGAGAGGGGCGATAATCTCCGCCGTTTGGCAGTGTCTGAACGGCTGTCCTCCCGTAACAGCATTGTTGGTAAATACCCACTTCCCCACAGGGGTGGCACCCTGCCTGTGGGTAGAGCGTTCTCCCTCCCGCTGGCTTGGTTGGGAACAGCAAGGTCTCCGTCATGAGGAAGCGACCTCAGGTGGGGGCTGCCATGCAGCGGCTGTCTGTAGCTGGGGAGACCCAGCTCCCACACCCTGAGTCACTACTGAGTCCTTTTTTTCAGATCCACTAGGTTGCCTCCCCTGTTTACCCCCCAGGTTAAGCCGTGTGGACACAGTACTCAGTAAGGAAATTACAAATACTTGTTTGCCCCTCTTCCTTCTGAGAAGTAATAGAATCACTCACACCTTAGCCTCCCGATTGCTTGTTTTCGCAATGGTTCGGGTTGATTTTCCACAGGAAGAATGTTAATAACAGTGGCTCACATTTATTGAGCATTTACTGTGTGTGCCAGACATTTGTGCAATGCTTTCAGAGAGATTATTACATTTAATTCTTGAACCAGCCCTGTGAGAGGTGGGATTGACTTTTACCCCCATTTCACAGCCCTGGAAACCAAGGTGCCGAGAGGTGTTGAGCATGTTGCTCTAAGTGGCGACACCGGGATTTGAACCTAGCAGTCTTGTTCAGGAGCCAGCTCTTCCTCTCCAAGCTGTGCTGCGCCAGTCCTGAGGGTCGTCCGCTTGAGAACGGACCTGTGGGGCATGTCCAGAGGCATAGGGGCTCTGCTCTCCCTCTAGAATTCTCTCACCCACCCAGCTTTTGCCTTGGCTTTTGATTCCTTTCCAGTATCCAAAGCCTTTTATTTCTTCTTGCCTTCTTTCTTGGATTATTTCTTTAATCCTTTCCCAAGAGCCTTTCATCCTCTCAAATAAACAAAATATTTAAAGGTTTTTAAGCTTTTCATCCTGTTCTCAAGCAGGAAGATCAGCCTGCATTTATAATTTCATATAGTTCTGTGCTTTTTGACCTAGCATATAGGTCATCAAAAGTTCACATAGTTCTTTCAGACAATTTCTAAACTTTTCTGTACCTCTCATACTGCCTTTATTGTACTTCAGCTCTTTCTACAAAAGAACCATCTCAATATAACTCCATAGATTCAAAACAGGAAAAAAAAAAAAAAGTTTAGTCTTACCTTAGGGAGCAAACTCAAAGGTAAAAAAACATATTTTTAGCCTTCAGCACTTGCATTTTTAGAGATCTTTTAAAATAATTTTCCAAAATAAAAATTCTCTAAGTAAGGCACCTGTCACTGTGAATATAAAATCTCTTAATTCATTCCACCTAAGTCGTTTGAGGCACAAATTTCATGTGGCCAGCTGTCCCTGTTCCCAGTCAGCAATTACTGACAACAAGCCTTAAGACTTACTAGACAGTGTCTGTATTATCTATTAAATTGATATCTACATGCAATTTGACTTTTAGTCTTTCACTAGTGAAAGTAGTTCTCAGTCATTCAATGGGAGCCTTTTGTAAGCAGACTTTTCCTTGGAGACTACACTATGTCATTTTAGTGCTGCACTTAGTTATCACTGACCTCTTGACTATATATGACTTTTAATTTCATAATATATCTTCCGGTGCAAGCTCCCAGAGCCTATGATTTTTTCTGCCTTTCAACCATGTACCCACCATCACTGTCGCTCTGCTCTGTATCTCTCCCTTCAGAACTTCTCGCCAGTTTATTTGATCCTTCAGGGGCTAACATACCTGTCCTCACTGTCAGTGTCCTGTTTGCTAGCTCCCCTTGAGTAACTGTCCAGCGCTGCTCCTCCGATGCTTTGAACCTCTCTGGAAGTGCCACCTATTCCCCAGTCCTGCCATTCCTGACTTCCCTCCACTTCCTCATCTTCCCTGGAAAGTGGAAAGAAAGTGTTAGTCACTCAGATGTGTCTGACTCTGCGACCCCCTGGACTGTAGCACGCCAGGCTTCGCTGTCCTTCACCATCTTCAAGAGCTTTCTTAAATTCCCTGCTCGCAGCTGGTGTTGCCATCCAACAGTCTCATCCTCTGTCATCGTCTTCTCCTGCTGCCTTCAATCTTTCCAAACATCAGGGTCTTTTCTGAGTCAACTCTTCATATCAGGTGGCCAAAGTATTGGAACTTCAGCTTCAGAATCAGTCCTTCCAGTGAATATTCAGGATTGATTTTCTTCAGGATTGACTGGTTTGATCTCCTTGCAGTCCTAGGGACTCTCAAGAGTCATCCAAACACCACAGTTCAAAAGCATCAGTTCTTCAACGCTCAGCTTTCTTTATAGTCCAACCCTCACATCCATACACGACTACTGGAAAAACTATAGCTTTGACTAGACAGACCTTTGTCAGCAAAGTAACATCTCTGCTTTTTAATATGCTGTCTAGATTGGTCATAGCTTTTCTTCTAAGAAGTGTCTTTTAATTACATGACTGTAGTCACCATCTGCAGTGATTTTGGAGCACAAGAAAACAAAGTCTGTCGTTGTTTGCATTGTTTCCCCATCTCTTCACCTTTTAGTAATGGGACCAGATGCCATGATCTTAGTTTCTTGAATGTTGAAGTTAGTCTAGCATGACTTATTTTTTCATGAATCAATCCTGATCTTAAGTGATTCCCTTTTCTTTGTTTGTGTGTGTGCATTCTCGTTGTGTCCAACTCTTTGCAACCCCAATCCTTAGAAGCCTCCAATGATAGAATTAACAGATAAAGATTTTAAAGTGGCTATTGTAACTATGAACAAGGGTATAAAGAAAAATAGGCTTTAATTAGTAAAAGATAGAAAATTTCAAGACAAATTTCTAGATGGAAATTGTGAACTGAGAAAAACCAATGTCTGTAATCCAGAGTAAACATATTGGCAATGTTGAATCTTCCAGTCAGTTAAGAATATGGGATATCTATATATTTACTTAGGTTTTGTGTAAGATTTCTCATTAACATTCATAAAATCAATGTATAAACCTTATACATTTTCCAGTATCTTTATTTTGAGATATTTGGTATATTTTTATGATATTATAAATTACATTGCTTTTTAAAGTTTCCTTTTCAGTTAATAATTACATTGAAATTTCAGTTGTGTATGACTAGCATATAAGAAGACGATTGTATTTTGTTAATGGACTTTAATTTCTGCTGCTATGCTCCATCTGTTAGTTCTTCCAGTGCAGTGTTTTTATAAAAGTTGTGGAGTTTTCTGTGTAAGCAAACATATCTGTAAATAATGGCATTTTTATTTTTTCTTATGACACTGACTGGGTCTTATATTACTAATTTTGTATAGAAGTGGTGAGAACAAATGTTTTTCCTTTATTCCTGATCTTAGAGAAAAAATGCTCAGTGCTTCACCAATAAGTCTCATGTTAGCCATAGGTTTTTTATAAATATCCTTTATTAGACTGAGCAACTTGCCTTCTGTTCCTAGTTTATTGAGAGTTTCTGTCTTGAATGGACATGAATAAATTTTGTCCAGTGCATTCTGACATCTTATCATGTGATATTTCTTCTTTATTTTCTTTAATAAATAAATTTTGTCCAGGGAATTTTGACATTCTCATATGATTTTTCTTCTTTATTTTCTTAATGTGGTAAATTATGTGATTGATTTTTTTTAACCTTAAATCACTGTTGTGGAAATACCACTTGGTCATAATATATATCCTATATATGAGACTGATAGATTGATTATAATTGCTAATTATTTTATTAAAACTTTCTGTGTGTGTGTTCATCAGGCGTATAGGTCTGTAATTTGCTTTTCATGTTATTGTCAAGTTTTTTTTTATATCAGAGAGAGGTTAACATCATAAAATGTGTTGGAAAGTTTTCCCTTGTCTTCACTGAAAGATTTTGTGAAAGATTGAAATTATTTCTTCTTTAAATATTTGATAGAATTCATTGAAACCATCTGGACTTGAAGTTTTCTTTGTTAAGAAGGTTTTTGACTACAAGTCAAATTTATATATTTAGATTTTCTCTTATCATGTCCCTTTCAAAAAGGATTTCTTTTCAAGGGTTTTTTTCAATTTATCTTAAGTTGTTGAATATTTGACAGAGTTGTTCATAATATCGCCTTACACTTTTGATATCTGTATTCTCTCTATGATGTTCCCCTTCTTCATTCCTGATATTAATAATTTATGTATTTTCCCCTTATGATTAGTTTGCTTGAATATCAATTTTCAATTCTTTTCATATAGGCAACTTTTGATTTTGTTGGTATTTTCTATTTGCCCTTTTTCTATTTCATTGTATTAAACGGTTAACTGAAGTACATTATTAATCAATCTTCAAAGAGTTCATTTGGACATTGAATTTAATTGGGTAGCACCAAACTGAAATGGACTTCCCTGGTTGCTCAGATGGTGAAAAATCTGCCTAAAATGCAGGAGACCTCGGTTTGATCACTGGGTTGGGAAGGTCCCCTGGAGGAGGGCATGGCAACCCACTCCAGTACTTGCCTGGGGAACGCCATGGACAGAGGAGCCTGGCGGGCTACAGTCCATGGGGTTGCAAAAAGTCTGATAGGACTGAGCGACTAGCATACTTTCACTCAAACTGAAAATGGTGTGGAGTGCTCACTGGCAGGGACTAAGGGGAAAGCTTTTTTTTTTAACAGAGCAGACTCTTGAGCAGAGTAAGCAAATTATTTGGCTATAGCTTAAGTCGTTGCCTTACTTGGAAAAGACTACTTGGCTGTTTGCGATTGGTTGTTCTTAAATGCATTTTCTCAAATGTCAGTGTGTTGACTTCATTATGGGCTTTGGTTTGCTTACGTTGACTGCCAAGGCATTAATGCCACCTCGGTCTAATGGCTTCCTTGTTTAATTACTTTATTAGCTTCTGCTCTTATTATTTTATTTTTTATTCTTCTACTTTGAGTTTAACTTGCTTTACTTTTCTAGCTTCTTAAAGTGGCAGCTTGGGACACCGATTTTACATTACACATCAATGTGTAAAATCAGTATCATATTAATACTCTACATTTCTATCTAAGGACTGTTTTCACTGCAAATCAAATTTTGGTTGTCTTTTCATTACTATTCAGTTTGATATGTTTTCTAATTTCTCTTGTGATTTCTTTTAGACTAGACTTCTTTGATCCATAGGTTATTTAAAGTATGCTATTTAATTTCCAAATATTTGGGAATTTTCTAGATATCTTTTTGCTAATTGATTCTTAATTTAATGCCATCCTGGTTAGAGTATACCGTGTGATTTTGATCTTTTCATTTTTATTCAGATTTGTTTTATGACCCAGCATTTAGACTGTCTTGGTGTACGTTCCACATGTACTTGAATACACATTATGAAGTTGTTGGGTATAGTTTTCCATAATTATCAAATACATTGAATTGATTGAGAGTGCTGTATAAATGTTTAAGTCTAGGTTGGCAGTTTGTAATTTTTATTTTCCTTTCAGCACTTTAAAGATAACTAAACATTTCTGGCTGTCATTTTTTAATAAATCATCTAATCATTTGCGTTGTTGTTCCCTTATATGTAATAATAATACTACCACCAGGCAACTCACCACCTTGGCTGCTTTTAAGATTTGTTGCAGCAGTTTGATTATGATCTGCCTGGGTATGGGCTGCTTTGTATGAATTCTACTTGGGGGTTTTTTGAACTGCTTAGGTCTGTAGGTTAATGTCTACCATCAGTTTTGGAAATTCCCAGACCTAATCTCTTTAAATATTTCTCCTGTCCCATCCTCTATCCTCAACTACTGGAATTTCAATTTTGTACATATTAGATACTCTTCCTCTACTGTGTGCAGCCTGCTGTTAAGCATTTCAAATGCACTCCTCATGTCTGACTTTATATTTTTTTTCATTTCTAGGGTTCTTGTTCAGTTCTTTTTTTTATATAGATTTCATCTCTCTATTGAAACCCTCCATCTGTTTATAGGTGTTGCCCATCTTTTACCCAATACTCTTGCGTATTTATGATTGTTATTTTGAAGTCCATGTCTGCTAAGTCCAACATCTGTACCACCTTTCTGTGTCCTTCTACTGACTCTTTTCTCTCACGGGGCATGTTTTCTTGCTTCTGCATGCCTTTTATAATTATTAATTGTATGCTGGACATTTAGGTAAAACCATAGGTTTAAGTGAGTAATATTTATACCTCACCCCCAAAAGAAACAGGTTCATCCTTTTCTCAGGTTTCCAGTGTATGGAAAGGAGGCAGAGAGAGAAGGGGTTAGCCAATTTGATTATTAAGCTGGGTCTCTATTTTGTTGTAGCTTTAGATTTGTTTCACCTCTGGCTTGTTTGGGGGGTGGAATGAGATCCCCAGTAAGATCTTTTTGTGCAAAGAATTCTGAAAAACTGATACTGACCACTATGAATATGACACCTTCCTAATACTTAAAGACTTTTTTTGGTGAGATTGGAGTGATACTAACAAATGCAGTTTTTTAATATTGTGTAATAAAATATGTCTACATTTGGGAGGTCTGCATAACTCAGTAAACCAGTATTCCTAAAGATTAATGCTGTATATTACAAAAATCTTGTCTGGAAAAAAAATCCCTTCAAAATGCTAGATAGAACAACACAGTATGAAAAACTCACTGATTTGATCTCAGATTCTACGTTACTAACTTTTAGACTAGACTACTTGTTGAATTTTGGTCAAAGTCAAAGAATAATATCCATCATTTCTCTGAGAGAGACTTGAATCAGTCCTTGCACACACCATCACCCCCAAGCCTTCTGTGTCCCCATGAAATTGATGAAAAGCTGATGGGTGGGTACAGACTCATCCTGTGCCTAGGGCTTCTAAAATAACATACCACATTCAGGTGTTACAAGCGTGTCAGAAGTTGAGCTGGTATAGCCTTAGGCCCCATCTTTGCCACTTTCCATTCCTCCTCCTCCCAGGGACCATCCTGGCTAAAATAGAAGAGCTTGTCACTTCCTGTAGTTATATTCATTTCGATTTACTGATCCTCAGCATTTTGTTAGGTTTGAAATAAGTATAATTTAGCAGTGTATTCAGCCTATTATTTTTGTTAAGGTATAAGTGACAATCTCTTGAAACTTTCTACTTGCTCAGAAGCAGAAGTCCATCAGAAACTTTTAAATGTTTTCCGTTTTTTTAACCTTTCGTTTATTTACAAGAGAGGTAATATCCAAGATGCTGAATGCAGGAGCTGTAATAAAATAGAGATCTGTTTCATTATTTCTGAAAGTGGAGGGTAGGACTCCCCTCTGGGATCATGAGTTTTAAAGAGCCCCAGAGGCCTCTCCAGTTCACTCTTGCTCTCCCTTGACCACCATCTAGAATAGAAAAAGGAAGCCATTATATTTACATGGATGGAAACCATGGTGGAAGACTGGGGAGAATGTCAGGACAGAAACAGGCAGTATAAACAAAGTCCTCTGTTTTTTTTTTTTTAATTGTTTTTGCCATACAATGCCATGATATCACCATGGGTTTACATATGCTCCCCCTCCAGAACCGCCCTCCCTCCTCCCTCCCTCCTCCTTCCCCCCAGGAAATCTCGATGCACCAGCCCCGAGCATCAATCCTGGGCTGGCGATTGATTAGACATATGATAATTAACATGTTTCAATGCCATTCTCCCATATCATCCCACCCTTACCCTCATCCACAGAGTCCACGAGTCTATTCTATACATCTGCGTTCCTTTTGCTGTCTCGCATGTTGGGTTCTCGTTACGGTCTTTCTAAATTCCATATGTATGTGTTAATATACTGTATTGTTGTTTTTGCTTCTGGCTTACTTCACTAATTGATATCTATAGGTCATTCCACCCCAAAACAAGGAATTTCACCTTTTTCTCAAGCGCACACGGGACCTTCTCCAGGATAGATCACATCCTGGGCCATAAATCTAACCTTGATAAATTCAAAAATATTGAAATCATCCCAAGCATCTTTTCTGACCACAATGCAGTGAGATTAGATATCAACTACAGGAAAGTCCTCTGTTTGAGATCACCAGTGAGGAGTAGAAGGCAGACTGATGGCCACTTATAGATCACACGGTCAGTCTCTGAGATGATTGGCTTTGAAGTAGGATTGGAAAGTAGGTTTGAGCAAAAAACTGACCTCCTAAAAGGGTAGGTTATATAGGTGTCGCCTTCACTATTTTTTAAACAAATATTTTTATTTCTTTATTGGCTGCACCGGGTTTTAGTTTTGTAGCATATAGGATCCAGTTCCCTGAGGGGGGATCGAACTCAGGCCCCCTGCATCAGGAGCATGCAGTCCTAGCCGCTGGACCACCAGGCAAGTCTCCCACCTTCACTACTGAGTGGATTGAAGAGGAAATGGTTCCATCCCTCCCCAGATAACTTGTCTCAGTCCTCAACATAAGGAATTGCAATACAATTGTAATAACCTTTGGATACACTGTACATCAAGGCTTTCCTTTTCAGTATTAATAACTTGGAGCACTTTTGACCTCACAATGAATACTCATGACTAGATTGTGCTAACTTTGTAACACAGAATCCTCTGGTGGAAAATGATCAAATTTATGTTTCTATATACTATAATACATCAACTATAGGGCAACAGGGAAATAGACTTGTTTAGGAGGAAGAAGAATAATTATAATGGTAGTAGTTGTAGTGGTGATATAGTGGTGTAGTAGTTTTTGGAACTCTTCCTGTGTGCCTGTACTTTCACTTGTGTTAGCTCTTTAATCAGCGTGATAACCCTATGAAATGTTAATAGGTACTATTATCATATCCCCATTTTACAGATGAAAGTTTAAGAATAATAAAGCATAGAGAAGGTGGATGTAATAAAAGCCAGAGTCGTGTGGCCTGTCTGTTCTCTTCTTATCCATTTGGTCTTTGTGAATATGACCCAACCCCAAGTGCCCTGGGAACGATCAGGAATGGGACACACAACATTCCATGCAGAATCACACCAATTTTGCCCTTGAAAATAACCCCCATAGCCAAGGGGCTTCCCCACCACTATTGGTAATGCCTCTCTGATCAAGTAGCATCCTCATTCTGTCCAGTACCACTTTGTTTTCTGATTATTCATTTTAATATGTTTATTTATCTGGCTGCACACCAGTCTTAGTTGTGACACACAGGATCTTCAGTTGGAGCATGTGAACTCTTAGTTGCAGCATGTGGGATCTATTTCCCTGATCAGGGATTGAACCTGGGCCCCCGGCATTGGGAGTGCAGAGTCTCAGTCGCTGGACCACCAGGGAAGTCTCTGACCAGCACTGCTTTGGACAGCTTGTGGGACCTCTTCCCTCGTTTGTAGGGTTTTTGGCATTTGAAGCACCTTTCCAGCACTTACTGTGTGCCACGACTGCTTTGTCTGAGATTGAAAATTTATAGGCAAAGAGAATGGGGCCTCTGTTGTCCCTGAATATCTGTACGTTCCATAGATAGATGGTCCCCTGTCTGTAGTGGGTATAGTGTCATGGAAGTGGGTAGATATTCTTTCTTGTGAAGAAACAGTAAGGTTCTTTCCAAAAAGCACCTCCTAACATTGTTTCTCATTAGAAGCATTAGTGGCTTAGTTTCCTAGCACAGGGCTGACTCTGCCTGATATTTTGAGGCATTTAGCACCCTTGACCCCTACCTATTAAATGTTAGTAATCCCCCCACCCCCTTTATCAGGACAGATGACAGCACATTTGCCAACACCCTCGAGAGGGCAGAGGCATCCTTGTACATGGTTGCTCAGGTTTTGCTTGGATTGGGTGGAAGAAAATGGGGAAATGGACTGCGGAACTGCACTCTTATACAGCTGTCGAGTTCCTCCATTTCATCCCTACCCTAGACTCTTTTGAGACATCATATTATTCTTGGGAAATCGTGACACTGAAGGCCTATCTTTAGGGAGAGGGCAACAGCTTGCTCAGGAGATTTTGCTTTGCTAAAGACCTGTGCATTTTACCCGTTTCCTCTGAGTTCCTGACGATCAGCATCCTTTTGATGGAATAGATATTAAACCAAAGGGAAAGATATAGCCCTGTTGGCCAGAAGTTGGAGGAGTGGGACATGTTGCAGGAACGGCAGTGATGGTAAGAAACATTTAGTCCTGCAGTGCTACAGTGTATTAAAGAAAGTGAGAAAGACAGCCTTCTAAATGACTAGGCTAATAAAGCATGGTTTAGAAAAATTTGCTCTGTTGTTGACTGTTAGCTACATAGGTAGTCAGGGCAAACTACAGCATAGTTCACTTTGAATCTCTGAATTCGAATCGAATGTCAACAGAACATTCTCACAGCTAACTCTCTTAACTCTGTCCTACTCTATAAATAACATATAAGGAAGTTATTTATAGGGAATATATGTAATATTATATTTTAGTATTAAGCAAAGAATAACATAAAACCTGAACTTTATACAGAATAACTGAATCTCAAAAATTTTTTGGTGGAAGTAGGAAATGTATTTGAGAAACTCGTCGCTGCCATGGAAAGGACTATGTAGATACATAATCTAACTTGAGGCAAACCCAAGTGACAGTGTGGCTGGCACCCTCCATGCCCGTGATGACAGCACTTGGGTATTGCACACCCCAAAGTCTTGTGCTTTAACTGTGAGACACTGTGGTCTGAGCAACACCCACTGGAATTCAAAGCAAGCAGGTTTCTCACGGCCTTCACCACATAGCCTTACACCGCTGAGCGCTCATGCATGTACCCAGTGTTGCACTGTAAAAATTACTTCCTCTTTGCTAAAAACCTCTACTTACGGCAGAAACTTCTTTTTGTGAGTTGGAGACTGTGCTTTTGTTATTGATGAGATTAAAAACAGCCTTCACTTTAAAAGTTAATCTTGTTGCAGCCTGTCCAATGTGTATACAGTCAGATGGACAAGCCTTCTCTTATCCAAAGGCCCTTATTTGATCTTCTCTTACCTACTGTCCTGCCCCTTATACATTGACAGACCCTTGCTTCATGTCCATACACCTGAGACTCTGTCCCTAGTCATCTCCAAATAAGACTCTCTGATTACAAGAAGACGTTAAAGTCAATGCCTGCTAGGAATATTTGTTATTAAAGTAGTTTTTATAATAGTAACAGCACTGGTTCCAGGCATAACCAGCTATTACCGATTTTTAAAAAATATTTTATTTATCTGTTTATCTGGCTGCACCAGGCCTTAGTTGCAGCATGCAGGATCTGCAGTCTTCATTGTGACATATAGAATCTTAATTGTGGTATGCCAACTCTTAGTTGTGGCATGTGGGATCCAGTTCCCTGACCAGGGATTGAACCCTGGGCCCCTACTTTGGGAGCACGGAGGCTTAGCCACTGGACCACCAGAGAAGACCCTAAAACAGTGTTTAGAAAATAAAACTAATTTAGCTAGCCCATAAGATGAATTCTGAAATACAAGCCATATTATATAAACCCTTTAGTATTGAATCCCTGAGTCTGGACTGCTTCTTGTGGCTAGAACCTTCTGTAACCAGCAGGCCAGGAACGAAAGCAAAATCACAGCTGATGAATTGTCTGACCTTTGGTCCAGTTATCATAAGTGATAATTTCATTCTAGATTCAAATTCGTGCCTTAATTGGCATGGAGATTCAGCAGGCAGTTCCTGCAGTATCGTCTGTTTCTTCCCCTGTGTTCACTAAATTGGCTTGCTCCTGCTTTTCATTGTGCCTGGATGCCTTGCTCCATTGCCCTCCCTTCCACTCAGAGCTCCCTCAGTTCCCTTGGTGATTTGTTGTATCTTTGTTAGTAAGCTTTTCTTTTCCCTCACTAAGGAGAAGAGAGATAGTTGTTTCATCTGGCCCCTCCCTTCTGAACTCTGGAACTCCTGTTTGACTCCCACTCAACACTTTGCTTTGTGAATAACATTAACATTTTATCCACATACTGGAGTTTTTATTTATGCATGATCATTGGTCTCCACATTTCTCCACATCTCCAGAAGCCCCTTGAGAAAGATCATGTCTAGCAACTCGTGCCTTGAGGCAATTCAGGAGGGAGCAGGAAGATCAAATGTCAAAAAAAAAATGAAAGCTAATAATGAGTAAGCTCTGAGCTTTCTGGTGCTGTTCTCCAGGAAGATTAGCCGAAAGTGCGTAATTGTGCAACTGCGCTGTGGGAGGAGGTGTGCAAGGGATGTGACATATCGGAGGTGAGATTACGTGAGTAGAAAACCTTTCATCCATGGGCTTCAGAATACACTACACAGACTTTCCCTTAACAAGGTGTCTGGAGTGTCTTTGAAAAGGGTAGGGAGACCAAAGCAGAGACCCGGGATGACCATGCTGTGAGAGAGGAGGTCCCTGGCAAGAGAGGAGTGTGGGCTTCTGGCCTCGGCAGACACCCCACTTTGCTCCCCCCCCCAGAGCTCTGTTGGGGTCACCAGGACCCAGACTGTTAATAACCGGTAGGTCAGCACTCAGGAAGGTCTGCGTCAACTCACCCCAGTGTTGTTGCATCTCTGCCACCATTAACACCAAAGGTATTTACAAAGGAAAGAATAACATGATGATTTAAATCACTGTGAATAGGTTTCTTGAATTAGGCACTGTTTTATTTCTCTAAGCCCCATTCACCAAGGTTTTGGGATAAGGTAGTTCACCATGAGGCTCTTCATGTTTCTTCTGTGTACAATTTCTGGTCACTGTTATTCTAAAAGGAAAAGAAAAAAAAAATGCTAGGTAGTTAAAGAAGGTTCAGAGTTGAATAGCCAAAAGTGTTAAGGAGATGGAAGGATTTACAAATAAGACTGTTCTAAAAATGGAGACCTTAAAAAATAAACTGTGATAAAATAATACATGTAATAAAATTTGCTACTTTTAAGTGTACAGTTCAATGGCATTTAGTACATTGTGCTTCCCTGGTGGCTCAGGTGGTAAAGAGTCCACCTGCAATGCAGAAAACCCAGTTTTGATCCCTGGGTCAAGAAGATCCCCTGGGGAAGGAAATGGCAACCCATTCCAGTATTCTGGCCTGCAGTATTCCATGGAGAGATGAGACTGGCAGGCTACAATCCATGGGGTAGCAGAGGCAGACACAACTGAGCAACTGATGCTTTGACACTTTCACTTTTTCACAACGTTGCGCAACCATCACCGCCATCCACCTCCAAGGCTTTGTCATCATCCCAAGCTAAAACACAATACACATTAAACAACATCTTCCCCATCCCTGTCTCCCCAGCCCCAGACAACCACTATTTAACTTTCTGTCTGCATGAATTTGACTATTGTATGACAGATCATGCAATATTTGTCCTTTTCTGGCTGGCTTATTTCAGCTAGCAATAATGTCTTAAATGTGTGCAGGCTAAATGTCAACGTGGCCGGGAACTCAGATGAGATGAATTCAGCATAAGAAGAAAATGTATCTTCTCGCACCAGTTATGCTGTCCCGTGATATGAGATATAAGCACCTACGTCTCAGTAGGTGGCTAAGGGAAGCCACGAATCTTGTATCATTCACCTGTATGCTTCGGAAGTCGCTGTTGGGATGATTGTACTTCTGTTGTCGCCTTAAAGTAACTTGCCCTCCTGCCTTTGAAGCTCTCAAGGCTCCGCTCGGGGGTCCTTTTGGCCATTAGAAGTGAAGTCGCTCAGTTGTGTTCGACTCTTTGTGACCCCATGGACTGTAGTCTACAAGGCTCCTCTGTCCATGGAATTTTCCAGGCAAGAGTACTGGAGTGGATTGCCATTTCCTTACAGGGGAGTGAAAATGGCTATTTAAATTATTTAACAATCCGTGCCAAGGCTTAGGACAAGCGCTGCATATAGAATGGAAAGCAGAGCAGCCCACCTTTTCTCTTCATGGGGCTGTGGTTTAGTAGGCAAGTCATATTTGTAATTCCAGACTGTGTTCATTTCTATCAAGGAAAACTAACAGAGGTGTTTCTCTCCTTGCCTTCATTGTTCACACAGCCACTCTAAGAAATCTGCTTTCTTTTCTCTTCAGGAGCCTCCAGACAGGGGGCTTTGCCTGGGAGGGAGAGGTAGAGAACAACGCATATAGCAAGGCTACAGGAGTGGTTCCCCAGCACAAGTACCACCCCACAGCAGGCAGCTACCAACTCCATTTTGCCCTGCAACAACTAGAACAGCAAAAACTGCAGTCCCGGCAGCTTCTGGACCAGAGTCGAGCTCGGCACCAGGTAATTCAAAATAAGGCTTTTCCATGTGCTAGTATCTTGCTTCTGTTGGTTTTTTAAGTGTTGTTTTTTTTTTTTTCATGAGAAGTGTGGAAATAGTCTCCCAAAAGTTTACCAGTGAGTGCCACCATGGCCTGAATGGTTGGTTCACGGGGAAATCTACAAACCAGGGAAGTAATGTTCTGAAGCCATCCATTGGCTTTGTCGAAAGGTGATGCTGAACCAGTTTTAACATCCTTGCTTTCATTTCAGAATTTTAGCACAAAAATCTCTTTTGTAATATTTACCCTTTCTGTTGCCTGATCTTATTCAATGATTTCCCAAAAGATCTAATTCCCAGATACCTAAAAGCCAGTGTTTTAAAAGAATTTTTTGATCCATAAAAGCACACATTAATCCTTCATGGCCTGTCAAGATTTTCAAGAAATGAATAACATTCAAGTTCTTAGAGGAAATGGTCTTGTTAGGTTGTTGGTCTTCTGGTTTAACAGTTTGTATACAAAGATGTGAGAATAGACACAAAATTTCTGGTTGCAGTGGAACTTACATGCTACTGAAATATTGATTCCCTACTCACTGTCTATAAAATGACACACTTCTGGGTATATCTGTAAGGAAATTATATAAGTATATTGCACTCCCAATTACAGAGAAAGGATGACATCACACACAGAAATATCAGGTCATGAAGACTTAAATTTTTCTTGATGATTCCAGATTATCATTAGAATCAGTTACCATGTTTTTCCCTGGTATCATGGGCTTCCCTTGTGACTCAGCTGGTAAAGAATCCACCTGCAGTGCAGGAGACCCTGGCTCAATCCATGGGTCAGGAAGATCCGCTGGATACGAGAATAGCTACCCACTCCAGTATTCTGGCCTAGAGAGTTCCAAGGACTGTATAGTCCATGGGGTCGCAAAGAGTCGGACATGACTGAGTGACTTTCGCTTTTCTTTTCACTTTCACTTTTCTTCACCATGTTTTTTGTGTTCTGCTTGGATGAATCCGTACTGGTTCTGTGAGCTTCCCTGATATTTGTGTGAGGAAATATATTGGCTTAATCTCTTGTCATTTGCTCTTATAAAAATGTAGTATGAGGTGTGCATTAATTTGTGCAAAATCAGTATTCACTCAAAGGTAACATTCCCAAAGTTTTTTTTTTCTTCTAATAAAGCAATTATGATTATGTTCTCTATTTTTATTGTCTTTTCAACTACCGTCCAGGTCCATAGGAATTTTTATTTTTTTCAGTTTCATTCATCACTTGAAAATCTTTATCTGTGGTAGTATAATCTGTATACTATATTGTGTTTAGTCACTCAGTCATGTCCAGCTCTTTGCTGGACTGTAGCCCACCAGGCTCCTCTGTCCATGGGGATTCTCCAGGCAAGAATACTGGAGCGGGTTGTCATGCCTTCCTCCAGGGGATCTTCGCAACCCAAGAATCGAACCCAGGTCTCCAGCATTGCAAGCAGATTCTTTACTGTCTGAGCCACCAAGGAAGCCCATATATTATGTTAATTCTTTGTATCAAGAAATTGTAAGTGCGGGCATTTGTGAAGTCTTTTTTTTACTGGGAAAAAATTCTGACTTCTTATCTGTAAAGCTGGAATACAGCATCATCCCACTACCCTCTGTCATGTAGAAATTTCTTCATTTAAACAGTCTTGGTGGAGGATTTCTCTGGTGGTCCAGCGGTGAAAAATCCACTTTCCATTGTTGGGGATGTGGATTTGATCCCTGGCCAGGGAACTAAGATCCTACGTCCTGTGGAGCAACTAAGCCTGAACACCCCAACTAGGGAGCCCTGTGCCACAACTAAAGAGCCTGATCACCGCAGCTGCTGCGCCTGAGCGCTCTCGAGCTCGGCACCGCAACAAAAGAAGCCTGTGTGATGCAACCGAGACCCACTACAGCCAAAATTAATAAATAAAAATAATGTTTGGGATGGCAGAGACATTTAGACCAGTTTTTGAACTTTTTTTTTTTTTTTCATTTGGCCGCACTGCCTGGCTTGTTGGGGATCTTAGTTCCCTAATCAGAGATGGCAGTGAAAGCGGGGAGTCTCACTCACTGGACCCCCCCCCCCCCAGGGAATTCCCTAGAGCTTTATTCAGGGTCTTAAGAATTCCAGTTCAGGAGACAGATTTGGGTAACCAAAAGATTATTCCCAGGAAGAGAAAGAGTCAGGGGCTCAAGGCCAAAGCCACAGGGTTAGAGTTGTTCCTGCAACCCTGACACACGGAAGGAAATGAATAGGTGGTTGTGAGTCATTTTAGGGTAAGGGACCAATAAATAAATAGACTGTCACAAGTTATCTTAGAGGATAAGGGTCCCCTAAGCATCTTGAGTTTCTGGAACACTGGGCAGATGTTCTGGATGCTTGTGTTAAGACTAGGAGCAGTCGAGGTTCAAATTCCGTTCCTGCTGAGATGTGCAGAAGCTACACTTCCTCAGTGGCCTCCTGGCTTCATTTTATAGAACGCTCTTAGCAACAACTCCATTTTTATTTTTTATTTTTTCCCACAGTATATCTTAGCTTTTTTTTTTTTCAAATCTGTGTAAATTTCTTAAAACTTTTTAAACTTCTGAACCCCATGCCGTTCAGATTACTTAAGAATGCCAGCTTAATCAAATGCTGGATAGTAGGAATATACATAGCCGTATTTCCCTTATTTGAGTAGAATCTATGGCTCTAATGAATCTAGACAGTTGGTCCCTTTTAATGTTCCCATACCCTGAAATGGTGGATGGTTAAAAAACAAAAAAAAAGGAGGTGATTGCAGAGCACTGAAGGTTTTGAGGAAAAAGACAGTTTTGCTGATTTTCACTTTTAGAAACTGCTTCATTTAAGTCCTTCTCATTCTTTTGATTAGCTTCCAGCAACTCACATTCCTTTGAAAACTCAGAGTACTGCTATTCTTGTGTGGATTTTTTTTTTTTTTCACTGAGGATTATACTGACCTAGTTTCACTGAACTATGAAGTGTATGGAAAATATGTTTTTTAGAATCTGTCAGAATACCTGTTTTAGGGAGAAGTCAGAACTCCCAGGAAGGGAGTTAATCTCGTGTCTCCTGGAGAGGGAACAGAACATCATTTATCATAATTTTATATATGTTTATAACATCATTTTACTTTTTCCCCCTGTTCTTCTAATCCACAGTTGATTTAGGTAAAAATGAGTAGGGGTGAAGTGTGGGATTGTGGTAGAGAGTGAAAGAAACTACATTCTGTTAAGCTTGAAGAGTTCGTAACTACTAAAATAGCAAATAAGTTCTTAAATGTTCTAACATGCAGAATATTTAGTAACTTAGAGCACTTTATTTCAGAGGATTCTTAGAAATACTCCACAGAAAGAGCAAAGCCCTATTAGATTTTTAAGCCTCTGCTTTTAGCTCACCTTGTGACTATACTAGACCTGACCTTTATAAATTACAACCAAATGATTGCCTGAAACATGGCTTGCCTTCTCGGTGTGTCCTATATGTCTGTCCTTGGGTTAACCCCTTTAGATAGAGATGATTTCTCTGATGAACTTCTTATGCTTTGGATTCAAGTTGCTGAAGTGTAGATGGCCACTGATATAAGTAACAGTTCGGCTAATTGCCTGTTTGAGAGCAATGTATAGAATTGAAATCTGATTTACCTAGTATTCATTCACAAGAGAAATATGTTTATGGAATAGGACATTAAAAGAGACCTTATACTATATTGTGGGGCTTCCTTGGTGGCTCAGAGAGTAAAGAATCTGCCTCCAGTGCCGGAGACCCTGGTTCAGTCCCTGGGTAGGGAAGATCCCCTGGAGAAGGGAATGACAACCCACTCCAGTATTCTGGCCTGGAGAAGTCCATGGACACAGCAGCCTGGTGGACTGCAGCCCATGGTATCTCAAAGAGTTAAGTCATGACTGAGCGACTAATACACACACATACTATACTGTATTCTAGTCTACTATTATACATGGACAGTATCTTTCATAGTGATCTCATAAAAATATTGTTGGAAAAATCATGCAGCCTTTCTTACATTGCATTCAAAGGAAGTTCTCCATCCTTTTTGCACTTAGCTTTTTGAAGCTTTCAGGAAGGAAAACTGATTGAGAATATGAGTTTGGAAAGGGGCATCTCTAACCACTCATGCAGTGTAAGCTTTGAGCCTCATCTCTGTCTAGCATTTCCATCGTAAGTCTAGAAATTGCCATATTACTGACTCACTCATACAAAAGACTGGTCCTGTAATATGGACCTGGGAGAGGAAAGTCACCTGGAGCCACTGGCAGAGGCTTCCAGGGCCAGAGGTACAAGGAAATAGGTATGATCCAGTCATTTGATAGTGAACATGATAAACAAAATAAGGTAAAATTGAAACCATGAGCAGTTTATAAAAACACGGTTCTAAATCAGAGCAGAGGTCAGCAAGCTTTTCCTGTAAATGGCCATAAAGTAAATATTTTAGGCCTTGCAAGCTGTACATAGGGTCTGTGGTAACTATTCAGCTCTGCCAAGGAAAATAGCCATAGACTATGTAAATGAATGAGTATGGCTGTTTTCCAATAAAGCTTTCTTCACAAAAACATATGGCAGGGGGCTTCCCTGATAGCTCAGGGGTAGACTCCATCTGCCAGCACAGGAGAAAAGGGTTCTACCTCCGACCCGTGGAGATGCCACCTGTTGCAGAGCTAACTAAGCCCGTGCACCCCAACTGTTGAGCCCAGGAGCCCCCACTACTGAGTGCACATGCCGTAACTGCTGATGCCCACGCGCTTTAGAGCCCTGCTCCACCGCAAGGGAAACCGCCACAGTAAGCCTGCACATCACAATAGGGGGGAGCTCGTGTGCAGCAACAAAGGCCTAGCACAGCCCCAAATGGAATAAATAAGTAAATGGCATTATTTAGAAAATGAAAAACATGGCAGGCTGCATTTGGCCTGCAAGCCCCAGTTTGCAAACCCTTGGCTTTGGGCACCAGAACCCCTTGAAGGGTCTGCTAAAACATCGGTTGCTTCTCTGACCCCATTTCTGATTCAGTAGGTTTGGGATGGGTCTCAATAATTTCCAAGTTCCCAGATGACTTTTCTTCTGAGAACCACTGAGCTAGAGAGAAAGACATTAGAAGTATCTCCTTTTCAGTATTTGGAAGGGAGGCTGGTCTTGTTAAACTTAGTGTTGTCCTTATAAAACTTCAGGCAGTCTTTTTTTTTTTTTAATAGGAACTTTGTTTCCATCTTTTTCACTTCATCTACTGCAGCTTCCTTATGAATAAGTTTTCCAAACTTGGAAACTTCCTGTTCATTCCTCTTATCAGAGTACGTTTTGCCCAGCCACAACTGCTCTCAGGATTCCAGTTTTATGAGGGATGAGAGATAGGTTAACGGCACAGATTCCTCCCTCTTTGTTTTATTAAGAATGGCCAACACTTAATAAGCACATACGGTGGTCCAAGCACTATTCCGTGTGCTTTAGGTATTTTCATTCATTTAAAATGGTTCCAGGATGGTTGAGGAAGTTGCAGGATCTTGGCCATCTAGGGGTGGTTCAGTGAATCTATGCGTTGATGTATGCCAGTGTGTCTTCTCTCTGGTTTCCCTTGTTGCTCCCCACTTCCTTCTCAGACTGGCTTCCTGCCCGTGAAGGAGAAGGATTTTGAAGAAAAAAAAAAAAATCTCCTCTGTCAGCTGAGCGGTGGGGGGGGTGGGACCTTCTTGGGCAGCAGTGACTGCCGGTGACATCAGCATGAGTAGCCCTCCCCGCTGGGGTCTGCAAGGAGGGCTGCACCGGCGTGAGGCCCGTCGGACCTGATTCTAATTGCCAACGTCGAGCTGATGTTATTCTTGGCCCAGGGCAGAGTGATTACTCAGTAGTTTCTGTTAAAGTGATTCTTTGTTAAAGCTCTGCTCCCAACCCCCATCCTCCAGCCCTCCCACTCTCTCCTCTACCTACTCCATCTGAAAAAGAAAAAGCCCCAAAAGCCGAAAAATTAAGGATATTTTGATGGTCGAGGCAGAACTGCTGAAATTTAACAGGGGGAGAAAGAGGATTTTAACTATTACCTTCATTGTTCACTGGTTTCCAAAGCCCTTCAATTTTTAGTAGATGTAATTTTTAACTTTGCAAAGTAACTCAGGGTAGGAGAAAACCTTGCATCCTCAGTTCCTCTTGTTCTTCCACTCTGTCTGCCTTCCTTCCCCATCCTAAGATGCCCAATTTCACCTAAGCTAGATTCTGTGAGGGCCAGTAGAGACTAACGTGCCAAGACAAGCAGGCGGGGTCAGCTCAGTGTTCACTTGAAGGGGTCTTTGGGTATAATAGCAACATCTTGACTGCCATGTGTAATGAGACATCTTGAGTGCCATGTGTGATGAGCTTTTTGCTAACAGCGTGTGTGTATATAAGCACAGCCTCACAGGTGTGGGAAGGATTCCCATATAAACCCAGCCAGGTCTTGTTATTCTGCTCCTAAAAGTTCATTGCATGTGTCTAGAAAAATTGTGCACACCCCCCCCACACACACACACACTTCAGCGGTGAGTACTGTTTCTCCAAGCCTTCAGCTGCTGTGTGTTTGTGTTGTGGGGGAGGGGGAGGCAGCAGGCGCCCGGGCTTTTCCAGGCAGCCAGCAATAACATGCTAGCTCCTCAGCCTGACCCAGGGAGAGCAAGCAAGCAGACCAGCTCTGCAGGGGGAGTCTTTCTACATCTTTCCAACAAGTATCTGGGAGGATGGCTGGGAATGGGGATTAGGGGGGTGGTCTGGGCACAGCCTCAGGCCAGTGCTTTAAGTACCTAGAGCAGGTTGATTTGAACTTCCTAACCTCTTGCTGCTCTGTTTTGTTTTGTGTTGCTTGCATTTGGTTTGGGGATCTTTTGTTCAATTTTATATTTCCTCTGACCTTTATCGGGAATTCATCTAGCTTGTTTATGATTATGATTGTCTTAGAACCATTCGATTTAGCAGACTTTGCCCAAACTAACCTCTTCTTCCGTAATGACACTCCGTTCAAAATACGTGATAATACACGTAAAACTGCATTCACCTGTTCAGAAATAGACACCGTGGACAGGCTGTGGAGTCAGATAATCCCATTTCAACCTGAGCCTGTGACCTGCACCAAGCTCTTTAAACCTCCTTGAACCTCAGTCTCTTTGTCTCTGAAATGATGGCGATAATGCATATCTGTGGGTTTTCATGAGGATCATATTCCTCAGGATATTTCCATGTGCCCAAGCACTAAACCTGCAGTGGTATTTGTATAATCACAGTAAATCTTCACAACTGCCCTCTTATAAAAACAGAGCATCACGTATGTGGCTCTCCCAGGCTCACAAAAGTAACAAATAAATGGAGGAGCTGGAGTTTTTGAATCCAGGAGTATCAGCCTCCAGCACCCAAGCTCTTGGCTCTCATGCTCTATGCTAAGTCTCTGACATTATTCAGGCATGCGATAAGTAATAGATGCATTATCAGGCTTTCAAGGTGGCACTAGTGGTAAAGAACTCACCTGCCAAAGGCAGGAAACATAAGAGATGGGAATTTGAGCTTTGGATCAAGAAGATCCCCTGGAAGAGGGCACTGACAACCCACTCTAGTATTCTTGCCTGGAGAATACCATGGACAGAGAGCCTGGCAGGCTGCAGTCCATAGGGTCACGGAGAGTCAGATGTGACCGAAGTGACTTAGCATGCATGCACGCAGATGTGTTATTACATTTTAAATTGCAGTTCATGTGTTCAACAGGTACTAATTGACACTCACAGTTCTTTTTCAATTATTTTGAAAACTTAATCTCAAGTAATTTAACTAGTCTCCTTCTAGGCAGATACACTGTTGGAAAAGAAAAAGTCTACTAAATGTATGATATCCCAGTTACCTCAAATTCTTAATGAAAGAAATGTCTTTAAAAAGGTGTTCCAGGGCTTAACACTCTTAGAAATGCCCACCCTCTACCTTCCGTTGCACTCTTATTATTTAGGCACAATGTCAGGGACCACTGAGGGTTTTGCTTTTTTATTGGAGTGTAATTGTTTTACAGTGTTGTGTTGGGTTCAGCCGTACAACAGTGTGAATCAGCTGTGTGTATACATTCAGCCCCTCTATCTTTAGCCTCCCTCCCATCCCCCTCTCCCACGACTCTAGGTCATCACAGAGCACCAAGCTGAGCTCCTTGTGCTGTACAGCGACTGCCCGCTGGCTATCTGTTTTACATGTGGTGACAGTGTATATATGTCAGTACTGTGCTGCCAATTTGTCCCACCCTCTCCTTCCTGCACTGTTTCGCAAGTCCATTCTCTACATCTGGGTCTCTATTCCTGCTGTGCAAATAGGCTCATTGGTACCATTTTTCTAGATTTCATACATATACATTAATATACTGTATCTGTATGATAGGCTCTAGATTCATCCCCATCACTGCACAAGACTCAGTTTTGTTCCTTTTTATAGCTGAGTACTATTCCATTGCATTTATGTGAAAAGTGAAGGCAAGTGAAGTCGCGCAGTCCTGTCTGACGCTTTGTGACCCCAAGGACCGTAGCCTACCAGGCTCCTCCATCCATGGGATTTTCCAGGCAAGAATACTGGAGTGAGTTGCCATTTCCTCCCAACCCAGGGATCGAACCCAAGTCTCCCACACTGTAAGCAGACGCTTGACTGTCTGAGGCGCCAGGAAAGACCTGTATGTATGTACCACACGTTTATCCATTCATACGTCAGTGGACATCTAGGCTGCCTCCATGTCCTGGCCTTTGTAATAGTGCTGCAGTGAACGCTGGGGCCTGTGTGTCTCTTTGTGAGGTACAGTTTTCTCCGGGTACATGCGCAATAGTAGAATTGCTCTTGCGGCATCCTGAAATATGTTCCTGTGAGTTTGAAGATTCAATGTGTGGGTTGTGATTAATAACATGGGAATCATCTCTGTGATGATCAATTTGTCCTTTCAACCCTGTTTTTGTTATTGGTCATACTTTTTAAATTTTATTTCTATGATGGTTTTTTTGAGAAGGCTGTCAGGAAACACGACAGGCATCTGCAGATGTGAATACCACAGATGACACTTTTCATGATTAGTATTATGCTTGCTTTCTCAATAGATTTCATAGAAATCTGATTCTTAATGCATTATTACAACATACACACCAGTTCATTATGCTGATTCATTACTACTAGTAATGAAAGTCCCCTGGTTACTACCAGAGTGTTTTCTAAGCTGTTGCTTGAAAGGAGGAAAGTGAGAGCAAGGAAATAGGTGTATACTGAGTGCCTTTTGTATGCTAAATGTAGTATTGTTATTGTCTCTGTTCCACTAGTGAGGAAACTGATGCTCAAAAACTTAAAGCAACTTACACAAGGTTGTACAGCTAGCCTACTGCAACTATAACAGCCACACCAGGTCAGAGGGTTCTAAAGCCCTCTTCCACTCTACTTCCCTCCCCCATGTGTAAGTGACTTAATTTTCTTCTTGTTTTATACATTTGTTATCAGTCAAATAAGGCATTCCAGTTTTATTGTTGCTGCTGCTATACATCTGTACACACAAATATAAAAGAAAAGGTCCACACAGTGGATCAGAACTCAAAACCCCACTTGGTTGTAGTTATGTTAAGAGACAACTCTTCACCTACCAGCTGCTTGGGATTGACCTTGTTTGTCATATACCCTTCAAATGTGGGTTCTGCTACAGTCGCCTGGTGGCCAGTTTCCTTCCCTCCCCTCATTCTGTGACCTCTGGCTTTTTTCTGTTTTTCTGTGGGCATATGAGGGACTCACAGCAGTAACTTTGTGTGAAATGATGAAAGACTTCATCTTTAAACATAAAGAACCCCATCCATCTGTGATGGATGCAGCCACAGGAAAAAACTCAATAGCTATATGACAGCAAAGTTTATGTAAGATAAACATTAGGTCAACATGTGATATTCTGAGCCAAATAAAATAAACTATACATTTGAAGACAAAGGCAAGTTAGTTATTTAGAAACTCTGAATTTAAAGTTGTAAAGGAACATAGAGATTACCTTGTCTAATTATTTCATTTTACTCATCAGAAGATACGAGACAAACACATTATTAGGAGAACAAGGGCCCTGATAAGAAATAATTCCCTAAAACTACAGTAAATAAAAGATAGAAGAGACAATGGAAAGTAAGGCTATGAGTTATTTTTTTAACCAATTGAACTCTCAGTCTGGGGTCATTGGTGATCTTCTGAGATTACCTTTATTTATTATACATGCACACACACATATTCTTGCACACTTTACCTTTCCAAGTAAGTAACAAAGATTTCAACCCTTTCTTCTTGGGATAAATTAAGTGAAATCTCTGTCTTTTAAATGCATCTGGTAAAAGTTGGACACATTGCTAGGTTTGCTTTAGGTTTGCTTTGGAAGGGAGAGAGATTTGACTTCAGCGCATTTGCTGTAAAAGGGGAGTCAGCACGGCATAAATGAGGAAAGCGGTGTAGTGTAGCGGGGCCATGGAATAAGACTCCTCCCAGGACTTGCCATCATGGACAGACCATGGAACGTTTTTGTGCTCTGATTACCTCTGTAGGTGGAGGTGATGACGGGACCCGCCACAAATGGTTGGGAATGTTATATGATACAACATGTAAGCACTTAGAGCAGTGCTGACCATGGTAGAAGCTCAATAAAAATTTGTTGCTCTTATTGTTATGTATTACTTTTTTTTCATTGTGGTAAAAAACACATAGCATAAATTTACTCTCTCAGCGATTTTCGTTTATTGTACATATTGTTAACTGTGTGCACGTGGTTGCACAACAGATCACTGAACTTTTTCATCTCGCATGACTGAAACTCTACACACATTGAACAGCTCCCTGTTTCCCCCTCTGCCCAGCCCCTGACATTCACCACTTTACTTTGTCTTCCTGTGAATTTGATTACTTTGGATTCCTCGTATCACTTATATCATGTCACATTATTTTTTAGTGACTGGTTTATTTCGTTTACCATAATATCCTGAAGGTTCATCTGTTATAGTTTATGGCAGGATTTCTTTATTTTTTAAGGCTTAATGATACTGTGTCACATGTATATGCATTTTCTTTATCCATTCATCAGTTTATAGGCATTTAGATTGCTTCCACATCTTAGCTACTGCAAATAAGACTTCAATGAACCTGAAGATGCAGACATATCTTCTATTGTATATTACTTTTAACCTTAAATGTACATATCTTTGGGGCTTACCAGGTGGCTCAGTGGTAAAGCATTCACCTGCCAATGCAGAGACTCAAGAGATGAGGGTTCAATCCTTGGGTCGGGAATATTGCCTGGAGAAGGGAATGAATGGCATTTCCTTTCCACTCCAGTATTCTTGCCTAGAGAATCCCAGGGACAGAGTAGCCCTGTGGGCCACAGTCCATGGTGCTGCAAAGCTGGACATGATGGAGCGACTGAGCGTGCATGTACGTGTCCATAGCACTGTAATTTCAGCTTGGGGTTTTAGTCAAACCCCTCATGCCAGAAGGAGGAATTGGTTTGAATGATATTTAAGAAGGTGATTTAGACGTTCAAGGCTCATAAAATACTAATTAGCTACATTTTTAAAAACATTTACTTATTCGGACAGCAGGAAATTATATGCAGATTATTGCTAGAGAGAGACATGAGGAGAAAGAGTAAAAAGAATGATTAATAGTACCATGGTAAAATGGTTTAAAAGTATGTTTGTCCAAAAGCATCAATGTCTTATAAACATTAGAAGAAAAAGAGAAACAGCATTAGCGACAAATTAGGAGCCAGCTTCCCATAGGACATGTTGTATTTACTGATAATAATCAAGGAAAGGTAAGGCAGTTATTCTTCCAAACATACTGATGGAAATATAATTGGCACACCCTTTACAGAGGGCAATTTGAGAATATGTATTTGAAAAGATGTAGAAGAAGCAGCAGCCTTCTGATCTAGCTATTCTGTTTCAAGGAAATTATTTTAAGAAAATGATCCAGCATATATCAAAAGGTAGAAATAACATATTTATCACAACACTGTTCTTAAATAGAGAATTAAACTGGTGAAAGCTTCTGAATGTGTGTGTGTGTGTGTGTGTGTGTGTGTGTGATTTCAAAATGAAAGTATAAAATTTTAGAGGGCCTACTTTTTCCCACTTAAAAATGTATTGGAAACTTGGTTCCTTAATTGCAAATACAGATCTACTGTGTTAGTTTATAGTATTCTACTGTTGATGACTGGTTAAGTAAATTATGATAAACTGTAATAGAAAATGGTGCTTAGTTGCTGAGTCATGCCTGACGTCTTTTGTGATCCCATGGACTGTAGCCTGACACGCTGCTCTGTCCATGCAATTTCCCAGGCAAGAATACTGGAGTGGGTTGCCATTTCCTTCTCCAGGGGATCTTCCCAACCCAGGGATCAAGCCGACGTCTCCTGCATTGGCAGGTAGATTCTTTACCACTGAGCCACCAAGGAAGCCCAATAGAAAATAGATAGCCATGAAAAACAGTGATCTAGATCTATCCTTATAGATATGGAACCAAATGCTCAGGATAGATATTTGAATGGAAAAAAAAAAAAAGTCCAGGGGGCGTAGCCAGGGCCGTAAGTAGAACGGGGCAGCGGCGGCGCGGCACTGAGTACGAGGATCGCCAGGATTCTTCAGACTCTTCAGGTTGCCCTCTGTCATTCAGTCTGCAAACTCTTTGAGGAGGAACATTGGTGTTACAGCAGTGGCCTGATCCTGTGCAGAGACTCTTTGTGGGCAAGATTAGAGAATATAGACCTAAGCGACAGACATCTGGAGGACCCATTGATGCTGGCCCAGAGTATCAGCAAGACCTATACCGGGAGCTTTTTAAGCTTAAGCAAATGTATGGTAAAGCAGACATGAGTACGTTCCCTAACTTCACCTTTGAAGACCCCAAGTTCGACGTTGTCCAGAAACCACAGTCCTGAAGAAGTAATGTAAAATTGATTTGGTAATTTGTCCTAGATTAGTTGTCCAGCTGGCCAGAAGTAACAGAATAAACATAGATTTCACAGCTTAAAAGAAAAAAAAGTCCAAAAAATCAGATATCATATACCAATTTTTGTAAGCCCATAGAAATAATGTATAATATGCATAGAAAATAGGTGATTTTACACAGAAAAGAGTCTAAATATTACTAGAGGTTATCAAAGAACAGAATTCAAAATGACTTTTAAAACGATTTTCCTTTTTTTTTAAATGAACATGTTTCAAAAAAACCATTAGTCTGCCAAATATTAATGAGCCTTGAGGGAGGAAATAATAGAAAGCAATGCAGAGTCTACAGTCATTGGAGTCTAAATTTGCCTTTAGAATATAGGCCTCTCCCGATGTATGACTGTCATTTGGTTGGGTGATGGGGCTGCTAGTGAGGGAAGGTCGTCTATGTGATGTCTTAGGGCTAGGTAGCTTTGTGGCCATGGGCTGCAGCCCGGCCTTAGCCAGCTGCCTCGCAGTAGGACTTTGTAATGCACACCTAGCCCAAGATTTGTTCAAATGTCTGAATACTACTGAGAAATCAACCGAGAGACACTGTTGGTACCTTTGTATGCTTAGTTGCAGGAAGTCTCAAGCCTGTAAGCATATTTAAATATCTCTTTTTAATAGCCTGCATTGTTTCTCAAATGTTGGTAGGTACAACTGATTAGGGACTGCCTGAAGCCTGGTGTTTTCAGTTGGTTAGTGAATAATACTCTCCTCTAAATTGTTCTGTCCCAGTAAGCACCTGTATTCACATCCAGTGACCTAAAATAGGTCACTGGAACTAGTAAGAGCCTTCTTTCCTAGTTGCTAAAGGAGAAGTAAGTTCTTACCTGGTTTTAGAAATGGAAGGGTATCCCAGAGGACTTCCAGGTCTCTTTGGCATCTCAAAGTCCTGTCTCAGTGCCCACGTCACCCGTCTCTCTCTGTATGAACCAAAACATCTTCAGGGTTTCTGCCCCATCTCTGTTGAGGTCCTAGCATTACCTGCTGCTGGCTGCAGTACCGGAAGTTGTACTTTTTCTTTTGCTCAGCTTTCAGAGTTGCCCAGCTGACAAACACTGTGAAATGAAGACAGCCAAGAACTGCATACAGGATGGGATGAAAGCCTTTTGGAAACTTGATTTTGCCAAAATAGATACAGCTACCCTTACCCTCCCCTTGGCTTCCCTAGTGACTTAGACGGTAAAGAATCCACCTGCAGTGCAGGAGACCTGGGTTCGATCCCTGGTTTGGGAAGATCCCCTGGAAGAGGGCATGGCAACCCACTCCAGTATTCTTGCCTGGAGAATCTCCACGGACAGAGGAGCCTGGCGGGCTACACAGTCCATGGGGTTGCAGAGTCGGACACGACTGAGTGACTAAGCACAGCACTGTCCCCCTGCCTTCTTTTATGGCATTGTATGGTTGCATGTAATGTATTCTTTGCATTGAGCAACTCTCAGCCTGGTTGTAGTGAAGATGAGTGATTAGCATCTTACCTTTTCAGGGAGATAAACCATCCAGTACTTGAGTTGCCAGAACTAGAAGCTATGTTATGGGAACTTCATCCAAGTTAGGATAAGGTCTCACATGGGGAGAAAGATGCCTAAAATGTTTGCTGTTCTGATAGCAGAGAAAAAAGGGGTACAAAGTGACATTAACCAGCTCAAATAGAGATTAATATTTGCCTGCTTCATCTACCTTAATTTTAAAAAAAAAATGGATTTGGAGAGTTATTTCACTGCAGGAAGGCATCCAGTTATACTCCATCACCGAGAAGCCTGAGTCGAGACTGAAAGGGGTGTTTCTCTGGAAGGAATTAAAACACACACACACACACACACACACACACACACACACACACACACCACAACCTCCCAGAATTTAATCTCTGAACGGTATTATCTTTCAAGTAAGAGAGCCCAGATCTTGCTTCCATGTGACCTTCCAAGTTGCAGTCTGTGTTCTATCACAGATTCCCCCTTCCCACCCACGATTACCCTTCTGTTGTGGGAGAAGGAGGGCCTTTCCAGTCTTTTGTCTGGGGCCAAGCCAGCCAACCCTCCAACTGTGGTTTTCTCTGAGTGTCCTTGCTAAAGCATTGCTGTTTCCCGCACCCAATAAAGAAGCAAAGGCTTGTGTTTGTTGACCAGGTCTTGAGTGGAGGCCGGTGCTGATACAGCTTTCACATTCCCAGGACAGTGGCTGATGACTGTGCAGGCCCCATCCCTGGGTTAGCCCACGAGTGCAGAGTGCTCATACTCTGTCCAGACCTCACAGTTCTTAGAAATTGCATGGTGAGAACTTTATATAATGCTCCTGTTTATTTATGAATGAATACCAGGACGAAACAGCTCACATAATCTCTCAGAGTGGTAGACTTGTAGGATTAGGGTCAGTACAGGCTGTCGGGGTTAGGGGGGTAGTTCGGGGCTGGGAAGGCTGATTTCTGCCAATACTGTACACACATCTGTATGTCTGCTTTTGTCTTTGCCTGAGTGCTTTCTGGTTTTCTTCTCATCAGATTTGATTACTTCAATCTCACTTAGCCTGGGCTTTGGTATAGCACTTGGCAACTTGTCTGACACATTACTGACTCTGGGGAATTTTGGATGGCATAGAATTATAATAATCTCTTTATCCATTCAGTTTATGAGCATATACTCCCCAAACGACAAATGAGAACCTAGAAGCTTTTTACTGTATTCTGGAAGACTCTGCGATTTTTGAGATGCAGTTACATTTTTATTATATTGAGGCTGAAACAAGCTTGACTCTCGTGTAGATTGAGAATTATATCTCAGCTCAGTTAGGATTCCATTTAGCTGCATATAATAGAGCACTTCTCACCCATGGTTATTTAAACAAGTTAAAGGTTTATTTTCTTTCCCCTGTATAAGCAGGCATCTAGAGATACAGGTGCTCCTGAAGTCCATGGTGCTGTCAGGAACCCATGCTCCTCCTGTCTTTGTCCTTGGCAGTCCTTAGCAAGGCCTTCCACCTTGCCCACCCCTAGGTAGATGGCCATGTTCTGGGTGAAGAACAGCAATAGTAAAGGGCAATCGTTGTGCACCAGCCAACCCAGTCTGCCCCCTTTGAAGAGTTTTCCCAGAACTGCACCTGGAAACTTCTCTATTTACCTTTCAGAACTAGGTCACAGGGTTATCTCAAGGTACAGGAGAGGTTGGAAAATATGCTCTAGGTGGGCACACGTTTTTACCCATACAAAATCCAAACAGTTTTGGGGAGAAGAGAAGAATTATTAGTATCCAGGCAAGTGAGTCTCCTAAGCAATATATTCTCCTAGTCTATTTTGTGGTTTTGAGGTAAAGACTCATCTCATTATTATGGAACAAGTGTCTGAGGTCCTGCCACAGTAGGTGCATCTAGGAAGGGGAATTTATTTTCATTTGGAATCTGAAGAAGAGCTTAGCTTATGTATTGTGGCTGAGTGTAAGTTGAACACAAAACACACTGGGCACTTTCACTATTCAAACTCCAGAAAACGGTCCGACTACAAGATAGTATCTCTGTGTAAACACAGACTTATCTATTTTCTTGTACAGGAGTTTAGTAGTTGGTATAAGAGGAGGTGTTTTTTTCCTTCACTTGCGGAGTAAATGTTTATTAAGCACCTTTGGTACACAGGGCAGTCTTCTTGGCACTGTTAGTGAAAAAAAAATTAATCAGGTACACAGGGAGGCATTTCCAGTACATATTGTCCAGACACAGAAAAAAAGTATGTATATAAAGTGGCTGTAATACAAGGTAATTGCGCTAAATGTGATAAGACAGATACGAATGCATTTTTATAAGCGTTCAGAAGAGGAAAAGGCTGTTCTGCCAAAAAGAATTGCGTAAAGATGATCTGGGGAACCTACACATGTGCTTTCATTTTATGAGTTTGCTTTTGCAGCTAGTGAACATCATCATAAGACTAGAAAAATATGCTGAAAAACACAGAATCAACTTCCATTCACAAGTCACTGCAGATAAGCAGATATGCATGCCAGCCATCCTTTGTTTCGTCAGTAAACAAAGTAGTTTGGGAAGGAAGGGGGCATTTCAGTTTCTGTTGTGTGCCTGGGCTTTGATTTATTTCAAGAAACCTTTACTGAGTGCCTGGGCTACATTTACTTATTGATCTTCATCTAATCCCCCACAGTCCAGCCAAGTGATTATAATTGCTGATGAGGAAGCTAAAGCTCAGGGAGGTTAAGTAACTTGAAAGGTCACCCAACTTACAAGTGAGAGAGCCTGCATTTGAGTCCAGGCACACCAGACTATGGGCTTCCCTGGTGGCTGAGATGGGAAAGACTCTGCCTGCAATGAGGGAGACCTGGGTTCAGTCCCTGGGTTGGCAAGATCCCCTGGAGAAGGGAATGGCTACCCACTTCAGTACTCTTGCCTGGAGAATTCCACGGACAGGGGAGCCTTGCAGGGTACAGTCCATGGGGTCACAAAGAGTTAGACGTGGCTGAGCATGTCTGACTTATCACGCCTTAACCACTTGTCACACCTGACTGTGGAGCCGTGTTCCTTTCCACTCCCATGAGCCTTTGCCTTTTGCTCATGACCTAATCTGTTCTGAAGCCATAGGAAGCGTTGATCAGTCAGTTCCTTCTTCACCACAGTCTAACGGCAAGTCCTCAAACCAGCTGGGCTTCATTTGATATTTTGATTGATACTTAGAAAGTTAATCTGCTGTCTGCTCACATCTTATTAGAACTTGACTTCCTTTTGACTTTTCAGTATTTATATTTAGAATAAATAACTACATTTAGATGGTTTAAAATTCAAAAAGACACAAATGATATCTAGTAAAAAAAAATTAGTTTCCCCTTTCCCCTAAATCCCTAGCTAACCAGTTCTTTTCCATGAAGGCTGCCAGGTTTTGTTTTTAATCCTTTCAGAATTGTTCTGTGCAGATACCAACATGGTATACATGTTTATGTATGTGTATTGGCATATAAAAATATGTTTGTAAGTATATTTTTTCCTTTTTCACACAAATAGAAGCTTACTGTACTCACTGTTCTGATCTTGCTCTTTTCATTCATCTTTTTAGATGTCCCAGGAAGATTTTTAAACAAATTTGAAATATGGTTAAGTTGCCGCCACAGCAACATGTATTGAATAAATGTTCTTCCTATGGCAGTCTCATCACTGTGTAAAAAACCTAACTCAATAAAGAATGTTTTTCTTTCCGTGAGTTCTTCACTGACAGTGGTTTTCCTCCTCTCCTTCTCATCCAGTGGATGTGCTTATGGATGGCCAATGTCGAACTCTTCAGCCCTCATTGTCGGCTCTGGTTTCCTCCCCACCCTGAGCGAGCCATCTCGCAAGCGCTCTTCGGCCTAAGCTCACTTATTGGGAGGTGGTGGTGAAAATGGAAGTCTGGGGTCACCCTTTCCTGCCACCCTGCTTCCTTCCATAGATTTTTAGGCCCTCAGACACGGTGCTTGAAAGGAGTGGATTTATTTTTGAGCCTGTTCCACAAGCTGGCCTCCGCCGCGCCCCTTGGTTGCAGATGGCCCACCCCCTCGCTCCCACTCCCCACGTCCCTGTGCTCGTCCCTGTGTTCAGCCCCGCGTCCACGCTCTGCAGCGCTGCGCTCGAGGCTTTGTCCCTGGACTCAGGTCTTCCTGGGCTCCCCTCCTCCGGGCAGAGGCAGAGGCAGGCGAGCCACTCTTCAGTTCCCGCTCAGGTGGTTTCCAGAGACGAGGACCATTTCCGTCCAGTTGGTCTGTAAGAAACTGCCGGGATCTTCCACCTCTGAAATCACTTTGCTCTTTGTCAAGCCTCTCAACCAAACACATTCCCTGCACACAAGAATGCCAGCTACCACCGCAACCCCCCCCGACCCATATCTGCCCAACCAGGGACCTTTGGACACATTTTCCTGAAATGGGACATTCCACGGTGTTAGTGTAGAAGGACTGGTTAACACTTCTTTACTAAAACTACTCAGTTCATATTTTATATCTCAAAAAATAAAATTCATGAAGGACAGAAATCCTGCTAGTGAAGTTTAGCTAGAAAGTGAATGTCTCCTGAGAGCATCTGATATTCCTTCTGGCCTTGCCATGAGAAAATGACATTTCTCCCCTTGCCTCTTGAAATGTAGTGCCTATAGATGGAAATCAATTGCCAGAAATCCTTTTAATAAAAAGTCCTATGTCTTTTGTCAAGTATATTTTCCTCCTAATATCCTTTTATATTTAAAGCTTTTATGAGGCAGGCATGCATGCTGAAAGCAGTGTTAACCTATTTCAAGAATCAGTAACAAAATTTGTAACACACCAAAAAACTATTTCTAATGAGGCAAAGAAGTTGCAGAGCTGTTTTAAGCCTCTCTCTGAGGAAGTGTATAATTAAGTGTGCATCCTTCTTACAGGTACCTGTTGGTATTTGTGATGTGTAGATGGTGATTTTGGGGTCTTTACTCAATATCTGTAGGCTTACCTTCTAAGTGGAAATACCCTTGTTCTGATCTTGTTTTCATGCATAATGACCAGTATTCATGTCATACTTTTACTTTGAAGGGGTTTCCAAGTGCAGGCCTGACATTAATCTTTAGGTCATCAAGGTATCACTACTGCACACCGGCTCCTTCTCTTTCCTCAAAGGTGCAGACCTTCTAGAGGAGTTCAGAGTTCTGTGCCTGGGCTGGAATTGGATCAGCTTCAAGTCGCTATTGTTCTGTGCCATAATTTCTAGTGCTTGACGCCCGACAAGAGGCATTCTTTAAATTCTTGTCGAGTTTAACAATGAAGGGAAATACTAAAACCAGGAGAGACCAAATGCTCCTCTAATTCACGGCTGTGGACAATACGTAGTAGCCAGCTGCCCTGAGTCCTAGCCCAGGGCACTTTCAACAAGACCATTTCCACTTTCTGCTTAAAGAGAATTCCCTTCTCTGACTCTAAACCTGCACTGGCATTATTGGAGGAGATGTTTTTTTCTTTAAAGTTGCTTCATTTGACTGGTTTCCTTTTTCCTTTTGTTCCCACTCAGGATTGCAAACCAGTTATTCACTTACAGCAAACGGACTGTGAAGAATACCTCCATCAATCTTTTTTTTCTTTTTCTCGTAGGCGATCTTTGGCAGCCAGACACTACCTAACTCCAGTTTATGGACAATAAATAATGGTGCAGCTTGCAGAATTCCAAGCGCCACAGCCAGTGGCCAGAAGCCAACGACTCTGCCACAAAAAGTGGTGCCACCTCCAAGTTCTTCCTCCTCCCTGGTCCCCAAACCCCCATCCAATCACAAACAAGTCCTCAGAAAGGCAACATCCCAAAGGGCTTCCAAGTAAGTTTTCGGGATTCTTCTGAGTTGTATCAATTCTGTGCTAACAATGCTCTTTATTTATGGAGGCTCAAGACAATGTGTACTGCAAAATTGAAAAGAACCCCTGAGTAAAGGCCAACTGTTTTCTCAGCCCTGCCTGTAAGCTAGAATCACCAGGGGAGCTATTACAACGTGGCCAGTGTCAAGGCTGTACCCTGGGAGAGGGGCAGAGACTGCTCTTTTAAGTTCTCCAAGGGTAATGGTGAGCAGCACAGCTGGCAGGTTCAGGGTCTTTGCCAGCTAACTCCTGTGCCCTCTAGCAGGAGCCTCAGTCAGACATGGCACCTGGTAACAGTGCCGAACTGTAGACTTGGAGGAGGGAAATGAGAGCTTCCTCCTGGATGTGTTCTTCTTTCAGTCATTCTACAGAGTTAGATCTTTTCAGTTTCATATAAAATGCAACCCCCTGCCCTCACCTCCACCCTTGTTTATTTGAGTTTAGGCATTTGAAAGGGAAGACATAGGATTGGGATTTCATTAGATGAATTGTCTTCGCTGACATTAGTCATCAGGCTCTGTGTAGCAACAATGTTTCTAATACCTTTTGTCATCTTCTTCTTTGACCTGAAAAAAAAGACATCTCTGTACCTGCATCACATACATGTTTTAGGTCACATTCTTCACTCTACCTCCAGCCATTTTCCCTAGAAAACTAGAAACGGACTGGTAAAAACAAGTGTTGGTTCTAGCAGTCCCTGTTAATTTAAAACTGGGGGACTTAGCAAAGCTGTCCAGAGGAGGAGGCAACCCCTGATGGATGAACACCTAGAAGAGATTTGTGTATTTCTCTTGCTCTCCTTAAGGTTCCCCATTCATTTGTCCTTCACAAAATCAACTAGAGTTGTAAAAAGGAATCCTAGGGCACAGAGAAAGCAGTTCGTGTTTCCCCCCCTCCTTGGATAATGAATCAAATTCAGGATTTGGATTGAAAAACAATCCCTTGTGGTTATTTTAATTATACTGCTGCCAGATTCATTTATTCAGCAAATATTTATTCAGTGCCTACTAAGTTCCAAGCATGGATATAGGAATAACTGGCATCATAATAACTTGAGAGAACTCTCTGAAGCAGTAGGACAGTTCAGTTTGTGGTTGAGAGCTGATGGCACAACAAGAAGGATGTGTGGCCCCTCTTAGTTCCTTAAAGGTGCAGCCCCTGGGGCCCGACTGCCTGTGTCAGATCCCCCTTCACACTTTATTGATGCAAGATCTTCAACAAGTTGCAATTTACTTAAACTCTTGGCTTCAAATTCCTCACTTGGGGACTTCCCTGGTGGTCCAGTGGTTAAGAATCCACCTACCAACGCAGGGGACTCAGGTCCAGTCCTGGGTCTGGGAACTAAGTAAGATCCCACTTGCCGTGGGACAGCTCAGCCTGTGAGCCACAACTACTGAAGCCTGCATGCTTAGAGCCCGTGCTCGGTGACGAGAGAACCACCCCAATGAGAAGTCCACCTGCCGCAACTAGAGAGAGCCTACGACAGCAATGAAGAGTTGACGCAACCCCCCAGAAGTATTTTTTCTCTTATTTGTGGAGATAATATCTGTTTCATAGGACAGTTGATAAGGATGAGCAGACTTAATATAAGTACATAGAACAATGCCAGGCACACTTCAGACCTCTAGAAGTCTTAGTAACCATCATAAGCATTCCAAAAGCACACACTCCTTCCCAGGTTTGAAAAGCCCACATTTAGGCGGGGAAATGAGTGTTGAATTTGCGAGTGTGCTGTTTGCCGTGGTCTTTCCAATTATTGCTGAGCCAGCCTGTGGTGGCCGATGTGGTTCGTGTGCTGGTGGAGAGGGGGGCTCTGTTGGCAGGAGCGGGGCCAGACATTGGAGGACCCCACTCACTGCCCTGAACTCACTGCTGGCAGGAGAGCTCTTCAGACTTCTAAGATGGAATTGCAGCTCTGTGGACAGGCTTTGCCCTGCAGCATTTTTGTGGTTTCTTGTCTCTGACAGGCAGAAGTGTGGGAAAACCGGAAGCAGCTCAGCACCAAAAGGGCACAAAAGAGGGGGGGAAAACAAGATTTCTTCAGAATTTAAAAAATATAATCCAAGTATCAAAAGGCATGCTGTTGAGGCGTTGTTCCAGGAAATAGTTTCCAATTTGCCTTTAAAACTCTAGCACAAGTCTGTGAAGCTAAATAAGTTAGCACTAGTGGAGACCTGAATATCCTCTCCTTGACGTGTAAAATGTATGTAGGGCTTGAGGACTCCTTGGTTTTCAATATGCTCTCAGACTTTTAGGAAGAAGAATAGCCCTGTTTTTCTCTGAACTGACTCAGTGAAAAGTTCTCCCTAGGAAGCATCCAGATAAAGTTTTTTGAAATAATCTTTTCATGTAAGAATTATTTTAGATTTATGGAAAAGTTGTAAAGATAGCTCACATAAAGATAGGTACACCCAGTTTTTCCCATGTTAACACCCTATATTGCTATGGTACATTTGAAGACTCTGCAATACTAAGAAACTGTCGCCCATACATTACAGTAAAGTAAACGCCGTACTTTATTTGGATTGCTAAAGTTATTTTTAATCTAGGGAAACCTTTCATGGCTTCTGAAATCAGGATCCTAAGTATCAGGTGACATATTATTATTTTGTTCCAAAGTACTTGTTCCTAGCCAGCATAGCAAGTCACTCGACATCCATGTGATTCAGTTTCCTGTTTAAAATAGAGATGATAATAGTACCTGCCTCATGGGGTTATTAAGAGAAGTAAATGAACTGATGAATGTCAAGCACAAATACAGTGTAAATACTAAATAAGTTTTAGGTGTTAGGGTTAATACTAAGATGACACTCCAAGAAATGTTCACATAATTTTTTGCTTTCTTCCTACAAACTGTGTTGCTTCGTTTGCTTGAGCTTATTGCCGCCCTGATGTGGGCTTGGTTCAGATTAATCAGGAACCCTCAGTTATGACTGGCGATACTGAGTCACACTCAGGAATGCCATAGTTGTCCCAAGAGACACAACTAATGAGAAGTTGTAATGAGCTTTTGACCATGCCAAGCCCTGTGTTTTTGGGTTGAACTTCAAACCTCTCCTAGCACAGAAGTTGGCACTGGACGAATATAGAAGCAATTTCCAAGAGCATCAAAGTTTCCACATCCTAGAGGGTTGAATTTAGAAAACAATAGAACATAAAAGATGGGATGTCTTTTGAATTTTGGTGCAAAGGGAGTTGAGAATCAGAACAGTGGGGTCCTATTTCTTTATGATAATAGTCTAGTCACTTTCCCTCTAAAGGTTTCAGTTTCCTATCTGTAAAACAAAACTCAGTGTCCCCACTGAATAATTAACCAAAATAACTTGTTTTCAGTCTGTTCTGTTCAAAGCTTTTTTTATGAGCACGTTTGTGTTTCAATCCTGATGCTTTACAGCCATTTTTCCCATCCTTTCTTGGCCCAGCAGTTCTTTGTTATAATTCTCAGATTCATAGATTTTTATTTCCTTCAGCTAAATCTCACCTGTCAATTCTGTGAAGAGAATGATTTAGATTTTTTTTCTTTTTGCCTTTTCCGCAGTGCCAATACCCCGTTTTGATTTTCCTCTCTGATGTCTGTAACACTTCATAATTTAGTACCAACTTCAGATCCTCCTTTCAAAACTATCTGTGGTATTTCTTCCAAGCAGTCAGCTGAACCAGGAAGGATGACAGCCGCTGAGAAGCTCCATGCAGAACTGTCTCTTCCTTGCAAAAGACTTTTTTTCAGAGCCAGAATCATACTCTCCAGGAAAGATAGAGAAAGAAATCTGAGAAGATTAATGTTTGCCAGGGATGTGGGCAAAACTCATAGGCTAGAGATGAAATTGGAAAGGCAGAGTCAAAGCTGTTTACCTTGGGACTTCCCTGAGAAAAGAAAACTGCATGAGAAACACTAGGCTCAACTAAAGGGCTCTTCTTTAAATAGCTGGAGTTACCTTTCCTTGCCAGGTTTTAGTATATTCTGCCTCGGTAGAATTCAAAGCCAAATGCTATTCTGTGTCAGCACCCAGGACAGTGGTGTTTGCTAAAGGCTGCTAGGGATTAGGAGGCAGGAAAGCTGTCCCAAACCCAGGAGCATGTTAATTCAAACACCAACTAACGTGACCTCAACAGTTGGTCAGCAGTGTGATGGAGATGCTCACATTAATGTCAGAAAAATATAAAAATAAGGATCAACAAAAAAATATGTTGTATCTTTTTAACAAATGAGTCATTAACTGGAGGCAAAGTGATCAGGAGTTAAAATGGTCCAAAAGTAGGGTCTTGAGGTAAGCATTGAAGATGTCATGCTGTAGGTTAACCATCTTTATCAGCTTTTCGGTCTTATTATATGTAGCTTTGAGAAATATGATTGAAGCTGTAGTGTATCCATCCTTAAATATGAGATTTCTAATTTATGAATTTCCCAAATAATAGAGTCATAGATTCTTAGTGCTGAAAGATAAAAACCTGGAGGAAGGCACAGTGCAGGGCTTTGGATATAGCAAGTTACACAGATGGACAGTGGCAGAACCAAAGCCAGAATTTATATCACCTACTGTGCTAACCCCATACTCTTCCCCATAGACCACTGATTTCAGAGACGCCCCCCCACCGCCACCAATCTATTTGCATCCATTCTGTGCAGCAAGGGACAGATTAATCCTCCTAAAATACTGCCTTTGGAAAAATGCAATATCAGCACTTAGAAACTTACTTCCCTTCCTTTCCACACTAGTTTTGCCACTTAAATGGCCAATGAAATGCTCAAAAGTAGGAGCAATTAGTGTCACCCTCATACTGAGGTGTTGGGGAAATGTCTGTTAGATGCAGCACAAGAAGGATTGAAGAACAACATCGAGGGCTTTATATACTGCCTGTCTATGGGAATGCAGTGTAGGAAAACATTGGGAGCCCTGGGATACCCAGACAGTGCCCTCTCGCTCTAAGGGAGTAGGCCTGGAGATAGAAAGAGCTGGGGGCCAGCTGAGGAGTCACCACTTAGACTCTCTTTGCTTTACTAGCTCTCAGCACTTGGACCTCAGTGGTAGCCTTAGAAGATCTTAGGATTTGCTTTGGCCATGATGACAGTGACATCAGCCTGAAAACTAGGTGCTCTCAGTCACATCTAACCAGATGTTATCATTAGAATATGTATGGTCCCGTGGGGAGAGAAATACATGAGACTCATAGAATGATGAATCTTCCTTTGGTGATTTTGTACTTAGGTAATTTAAATTAAAATCTTACTTTTCTTTTTTTTTTTAAATTTTCTTTACTTTATTGTGTTGGTTTTGCCATACAATGACATGAAACCGCCAAGGGTTTACATATGCTCCCCCTCCAGAACCCCCCTCCCTCCTCCCTCCCGTGAAATCTTACTTTTCATTCATCCTTGCTGAGATGTTATAATGGTAATGTGACTGTTGGGTATTTCCCATCTCTCACTTCCCTTCTTTCTTATCTGATTATAAAAAAAAAATCCCTTTTATGAAGATTTGAATAGGGACTTCTCTGGTGGTCCAGTGATTAAGAATCTGCCTTCCAGTCCCTGGTCAGAAAACTAAGATCCCATATGCGTGGGGCAGCCAAGCCCAAACGCTGCAGCCTCTGAGGCTGCGCGCTCCGGAGCCCACGTGTAACGAATAGAGAGAAGCCCGTGCAACACAACCAAGACCTGATGCATCGAGTAGATAAATAAATGTTTCTTTAAAGATTTGGAGAGAAACTTCAAATAGCCTTTGACAGAATTCATATCAGTTCCTCTGTGATCCTCAGTCCTTACTGGCAAACTTAGACTTTCTTCTCTGAGGATGAGCAAATATTTTAAAATCTTGGGGCCTGGAAATAGATAGTATAGCTTTAAAGAAGGATCCATGGAGAAGATTCAGAGGAGCTGTCAACCTCCAAAATAAGTTTAATCAAGAAAGAAAACATTTTAGAAAAATCCCTAGTGTGCATTGGTGTGGAGAGCTTGAAAAAGCTGTCTAAGAGCAAGTAGTCTGGGGTCAGGAAGGATTGAATGGAAATGAGAACACCTGAGTGAAAAATTGGATTGAACATGGTGAATAGAGATTGGGCGCTGCAGAAAATGGAATTAGTGAAATTCAGGAAAAGCTGTTAAAATTCTGCCAAAATTCTGAGGAAATAAAAGTGTACAAAGGTAAAAATGATGAGAGAAAAGATAGATTCAATCTAAAATAATGAATTCCAGAATGAAAATAGAATAGTCATTATCATAGGCAAAATAGATCTAACCTAAGGACATAAAGGGTTTTGAACAATATAAGTAATGAGATTAAATTAATAACATGCAATTTTATGCCCTGCAGAGCTCCCGTGGAATATTTTTCAAAACTAGATGGTTTTAGTGTAAATCCTCAAAAAACAGACATTATACAGTCTTCATTCTCTGACCACTTTATAAAAAAATGAGATTTTAAAATAAAAATCTGGACAAAGGCTCAATAAATTTAGAATGTTAAAATACTCTTTTAAGTTCAGTTCAGTTCAGTCCTCAGTCGTGTCCAACTCTTTACGACCCCATGAACCACAGCACACCAGGCCTCCCTGTCCATTACTAATTCCCAGAGTCCACCCAAACCCATGTCCATCGAGTCGGTGATGCCATCCAGCCATCTCATCCTCTGTCTTCCCCTTCTCCTCCTGCCCCCAATCCTTCCCAGCATCAGGGTCTTTTCCAGTGAGTCAACTCTTTGCATGAGGTGGCCAAAGTATTGGAGTTTCAGCTTCAACATCAGTCCTTCCAATGAACACTCAGGACTGATCTCCTTTAGGATGAATTGGTTGGATCTCCTTGCAGTCCAAGGGACTGTCAAGAATCTTCTCCAACACCACAGTTCAAAAGCATCAATTCTTCAGTGCTCAGCCTTTTTCACTGTCCAACTCTCACATCCATACATGACTACTGGAAAAACCATAGCCTTGATTAGACGAACCTTTGTTGGCAAAGTAGTTTAGATCAAAATTATTTTGGAAACTACATTAAAAATGAGAATTGTACATATCAAAACAAGACAGAAAAGCCCATTCTAGCCACTTTTATTTATCAGGTAGGCAAGAAAAAGAAATAAATGGCATCCGACTTGGAAAGTAAGAAAACTGTCTCTGTTTGCAGATGGCATGATATTACATATAGAAAACCCTAAAGACCCCACCAAAAGACTGTTAGAACTAATAAATAAGCTCAGTAAAGTTTTAGGATATAAAATTTATATATAAAAATCTATTGAATTTGTATACACCAACAATAAACTGTAAGAGAAATTAAGAAAAGAGTGCCTTTTAAAGTTACATCAGAAATAATAATGTGCGTTGGTATACTGAGTTAGAAAAATACCTAGGAATGAACACAGTGAAGGGAGGTGAGAAATACGTCCACTGAACACTATAAGAATTTGAAGACACAAGTAAATGGAAAGATGTGCCATGCTTAAGGACTGAAAAAATTAATATTGTTGAAGCAATCTACAGATTCAGTGCTATCCATATCACAATTCCAACAGCATTCTTCACAGAAACAGAACAAAAATCCTAGAATTTGGCCTAAATAGCCAAAACAATCTTGAGAAAGAAAAACAAAGCTGGAAGGATCCTGCTCTCTGATTTGAAACAACATTACAAAGCTACAGTAATCAAAACAGTGTTGGCATATACGCAGACACATAGATCAATGGAACAAAAAAAGAGACCCCAGAAATAAACCTAGGCGTGTTTGGTCAATTAATTTATGACAGGAGAGCCAAGACTATACAGGGGGAGAAGGACAGTCTCCTCAGTACATGCTGTTGGAACTGTTGGACAACCACACGCAAAAGAATGAAACCGGATCACTGCTTCAGACCACACACAAAAGTCGACTCAAAATGGAATAGAGACTTGAATGCTAGAATGGAAACTATACAACGCCCAGAAGAAAACATAGGCAGTGATCTCCTTGACTCAGTCTTGACAATGATATTTTGGATTTGACAGCAAAAGAACAAAATAGACAAGCGGAACTGCGTCAAACCTTAAAATTTCTACACAGGAAAGGAGATCAACAAAATGGAAATGCAACTTACCAAGTGGGAGAAAATATTTGGAAATCATAATTTACAAATATAAAGTGTTAATATCCAAGTTATATAAAAAAAAACCCATGCAACTCAGTGGGAAAAAACAATCCAATTAAAACATGGGCAGAGAACCTGAATAGACGTTTTTCCAAAGAAGATAGATATTCAAATGGCTAAGAAGTACAGGAAAAGGTGTTCAGCATTACTAATCATCAGAGAAGGGCAAATCAAAGCCACCAGGAGATGCCACCTCATACCTGTTAGAATGACTGTCATGAAAAAGACAAGAAATAACAAATGTGGGCAAGAATATGGAGAAAGGGAAACCTATGTACTGTTGGTGGAAATGTAAGGTGGCACAGCCACTCTGGAAAACAGTATGGAGGTTCCTCAAAAAATTAAAAGTAGAACCCCCTAACATTCTTGGACAAAGAAAATGAAAACGGGGTGTTGAAAAGATATTTGCACTCCCATGTTCATTGCAGCATGATTCACAATAGCCAAGATATGGAAACAACCAAAGTGTCCATCAATGAATGGATAAAGAAGATGTAGTATATATGTATATAATGGAATATTATTCAACCATGAGAAAGAAGTAAATCCTGCTATTTTTAAGAACATAGATGGACCTCGAGGACATTATACTAAGTGAAATAAGGTGGACCTTTAAGGCATTATGCTAAGAGAAATAAGCCAGACAAAGACAAATATTGCACAGTTCCCTGTGGCTCAGACAGTAAGGAATCTGCTTGCAATGCAGGAGACCCTGGGTCAGGAAGATCCCCTGGAGAAGGGAATGACTTCCCGCTCCAGTTTTCTTGCCTGGAGAATTCCAAGGACAAAGAAGCCTGGCAAGCTAGAGTCCATGGGGTCTCAAAGAATCGGACGTGAGGAAGTGACTAACACACACACACACACAGATGTCACTTCACTTGTGTCCGACTCTGTGGACCCCATGGACTGTAGCCCGCCAGGCTCCTCTGTCCGTGGGATTCTCCAGGCAAGAATACTCGAGCGGGTGGCCATGCTGTCCCCTAGGGGATCTTCCCGACCCAGGGGTCAAACCCGCGTCTCTTATGTTTCCTGCACTGGCAGATGGGTTCTTTGCCACTAGCACCACCTGGGAAGCCCTACATGAGGCGATACGTGTATTAAATAACTAGGTAGGGAGAATCCTTCCACAATATATATGCCAAATCACCACAATGTACTTTGAATATCTTATCATTTTGTCACATCAATAAAGCTGAAATAATTTTTAAAGATAAAACATGAATTATATATATCAAACTTATGTTTGAAATGTAGGCAACAGTGTACTCAAAGCCAAACTCATAATTATTTTCAGTGTTAAATACGGAAAGATTGTAAAGGAATTAACCAAGATACAGATGGCAAATTAGCTTCAACCAGTAAACTGGTTTCCACTCATTACAGCCATGTCATGTTGAAAAGAATTATGAGGACTTCTCTGAGCTCAGCAAGAAAGAGTGCCGTGATAGATTAGTAACGTCTGATGTTGAGAGTAGTGAATCTGCAAGCCACATATTTGTCATACCTGAACTAAGCTTCCGTCTCTAAAAGCTAGAAAAGGGTCAATAAAACAAAGCTAAGAAAAACAGATCAAAGGAAATCAAGAAGAAAGCAATATAAACTGAAAAACAAGCAGCAAAATTAGCTAAACCCAGAACATTTTTTAGTTCGGGGTATGGGGACAGGGAAGCAGAAAATAATTTTCACACAGTTCTGCCAGAAAGATAAGAGAATTAAAAATAAAAGTTTAAAAACGTAGATATAGGGGAGATGGAAAAATCAGGAGAACACTGCACACAGTTGTATGCTACTAAATTTTCTTATAAAACTGGATGAAAGATAATATTTTGAAAAATGTGGACTCTCAGAATTGGTTCTTGAATAAAGAGAAAACCCAAGTAGAACACGGTAGAAGTTTTTAAACTATCCAAATAGGTACTTCAAGAAATAGGGTACATGCATAGGCCTAGGAAGCAATTTAAAAATTTCGTCTCTAAAGTAATTCTTTGAGCCTTTCTTCTGAACTCTCTGGAGGCTTTCAGTTGCCTGCAACGTAAAGTTGAGAGTCCTTACTCTGGACATTGAAGCCCTCTGCAGTATACCCACCACCCTGTCTCTAGTCTGCTTGGCTCCATTCATTGTTCCTACCTGCCCATGTCATGCCCCCTGCATGGAATAACCTTGTCCATCTTGAGTCGAAGTCCTGTGTTTTATTCAAGATCAGGTTCTAATTTATCACCTTGATGTAGCTTTTCAACTCTTGCCAATTGTCAACTCTTCAGCTGACTCTCCCATCTGCATCCTTGTCTTATTTTTCCTTTTCCTATGTATTCTGCTTTCCATAAGTCTGTTAGGGACAGATGTCTTGTTTTTGTCCTTTTATCATATAAATATTGAATGTCCATTGCTATGCATTGCCCTGGATGTTGGTGATAACACCAGTGGACAAGACAGACATGAGCCCTTGTTTTTGTGCAGATCGTTTTTGAGAGAGGAGAGAGTTCAGTCCCTTGCTCCTGATAGAGCTTATATTCATGATAAATTTTCAGAAAATGGTAGTGGAGGAGGCAGTGGTGAAGGTGGAGGTAGTGGCAACTTAGCATTTTGCATCAGGGTGAATGCATCAGGGACCACTAAGTCACAAAGGTCTCTTCATTAATTATTTAGACCATGCAGAGTGTGGGAGGCTGTGGAGTACAACTGCTAATAGCCCAAGATTTCAAATTAGATTTGAATCCTGGCTCCTTCACTTAATTGACTATTTTTTAGGGATATCTCTAAGCTTCTTTTTTGTTATCTGTAAGATATTATCTACATCGTGGAGTTGTTCTTAGGATTAAAGGAGATCATGTGTTCCCCTGACATATGGTAAGTGTCCCTTGCATGCTGGTTGGTGTGGTTTGTAATTTCTGCTGCTGTTCCTGTTCCCTGTTAAATCTCATTTTTGTTGTTACTAAACTGATGTTCCTAAGTGTGGTATGGCTCTAGCTAACCAGGCTATGGAAATTCACACGCATTCTGATTTCCTGAACACTAATAACTCTGATGACTATTGAAGGCTAAGGCTTCATTTCAGGCAAAACAAAAGATTAGATTTGGACTTGCTGGACTTCCAGTCAAGTGGGCTCCATAAGTTTATGCTTAGTATTCCCCCTCTGCTTCAAACACAGCAGTGATAGATAAACAGCTTAAAGAAGAAAAAAGAAGCCAGGGAAGCATCTCCATGGCTCCGAAGTGTACTGCAGCAAATGGCAGCGAATGAGGCTGAAGCAACGAGCTTTGTGAGCCCACCTGTGGAAGCCGGCAGTGGCAGCCTGGACCTCAGCACCCGCGGCATATTGAGGCCTGAGAGTGCACCACCCAAGAGGAGAGACTCATTCATAGAAAACAGAAGAGCCATTTTTTTTCAACTGGAGATGATACTGCCCCCAGAGGGCATTTGGCAGTGTCTGGAGTCATTGGTTGTGAGTTGGGGAAGGGGTGTTGCTACTGGCATGTAATGAGTAGAGTCTAGAGGTGGTACTAAAAAACTAAAAAAGGTATCCTGCAAAGCATAGGACAGTTTCCCATAGTGAAGTATTATCCAGTCCAAAATGTCATGATACCAAACTTGGAAGATCCTGAGCTAAAAAATGCTATGGGCTCTCCTACAGAGAGACTTACAAAGCAGGCATGGACCCACTGGCTGAGGCTCCACCTTTATATGAGTTCATGAGCCTACTGAGTTAGAAAGATAAGGAAATACCTTCTGAATTTCTATTCATCTCTGTGTCAGAGGCACCAAAATACCACTATGAAGTGGTTCTAGGTTGGAGTCAGGGGGACTGGGTGGAGGCAACTGTGAAGTCTTCAGACAGGGAGGGATGAACAAGTAAAGAGACAAAGGGGAGAATTTATCCCTATTCAAAATGAGCCTGCAAATCAGAACTCTAAAACACAGGAATAAATCTAATATTAAGAAAGATTACAATGTATGGCAAAAACAATTTAAAAAAATAAAAAATAAAAAAAAAGATTCCACATATAAAAAAAAAAAAGAAAGATTGCCTGCAGAATCAAAACTGAACCATGAATTCCCTCCAGATGAAATTAATATTTTGAATGATGAGACATTTTCAATCATGTATTCTTATGGAATATGACATATGACTCTAATAGGAGTATCAGAAGAGAGAGCTGAAGGATAGTGAACAAGCAATACTTTAAAAAATAATAACACAATTCTTGGATAAAGATATGAGTCCTCGCCTAAAAAATCATTCTTTGCACCAAAATAAACACACCTCTAGAGACATCATAGTGTGTCTGCATAGAAAGTGCAGACCATCAAGCATAATGGGGAGTCTAATGTATTACCTGAAAGAAACCTACTTTTAACTACAAAGAAAAAGAGGATAGCAGCAACCTTCTCTTCAGAAGTTAATAAGTGGCAGAAGATAAGAACTAACAGCTTTAAAGTGTTGAGGCAAAGTAACTTTCAGTCTAGAATTCTATGTATAGCTAAATTACCATTCAAGAAAGGCAAAAAATAATAATTTGAGATATTCGAAGTCTAAGAGAATACCCATGGCCCTCACTGAAAAAATTATCGAAGATAAATGTGAAGACAGAATAACATGAAACAATGAAGTGCAATAACTGTATAAAATGTCTACACATTAATGACTATAAAAATAATTATTGGTTTTCTTAAAAGGATTAAACACATTTAAGACAACAACAGGATTCAAGGACAAGAGTATTCAGTGGACAGTAAATGTGTAAACACATCTGTGTCAAGTTCAAGGGCAAGATGGAAATACTGCATAGCTTCAGACTTTCTTAGAAAATAGTAGCTAAGTAATAGATATACAGTCTGCTGCTTTCAAACCAACAGAGGGGGAGAGAAGGGAATGTAGAAACTTTATGAATCCAGTGGGAGGCAGGAAATGGGAAAAAAGCAAAGGAAAAAGATAGTAAGTGGAAAATTAAAACTAAGATAAAATAAAACACGTGAGTAAACCCAATAAATGTTAACAGATTATACTCTTCTATTAAAAGATAGATTATCTAATTCTGTTTTTTAAAACATTCATTTATAGGCTGCTTAAAAGACATACTGAAAGGAAAATGTCAGAAAGGTAAAAGATTGGAAAAAAAGATAAACCATGCAATACTAATTAGAAGGAGAACTCGTATGTTGTGGTTCAGTTGCCAAGTCTGTCCAACTTTGCGACCCCGTGAGCTACAGCACGCCGGGCCTCCCTGTCCTTCCCTATCTCCTGACGCTTGCTTAAATTCATGTCCATTTAGTCAGTGAGGCTATCTAATCATCTCATCCTCTGCTGCTGCCTTCTCCTTTTGCATTCAGTCTTTCCGAGCATCAGGGTCATTTCCAATGAGTCGTCTCTTCTCATCAGATGTTCCAAAGTACTGGCGCTTCCGCTTCGGTATCAGTCCTTCCAATGACTGTTCAGGGTTGATTTCCTTTAGGACTGACTGGTTTGATCTCTTTGTAGTCCAAGGGACTCTCAAGAGTCTTCTCCAGCACAATTCAAAAGCATCAATTCTGCCGCGCTCAGCCTTCTTTATGGTCCAACTCTCACACACATACATTACTACTGGAAAAACTGCAGCTTTGACTATGTAGACCTTTGTCAGAAGTGATGTCTCTGCTTTTTAATATATCTAGGTTTGTCTAGATAGTATATTATCTAGACAGTATACTAGATTTCATGGCTGCAGTCACATCCACTGTGATTTTGGAGCCCAAGAAAATAAAATCTGTCACTGTTTCCACTTTTTCCCCTTCTATTTGCCATGAAGTGATGGGACCAGAGGTCATGATCTTAGTTTTTTGAATGCTGAGTTTTAAGTTAGCTTTTTCACTCTTCTCTTTCACCGTCATCAAGAGGCTCTTTAGTTCCTCTTCGCTTTCTGCCATTAGACTGGTGTCATCTGCGTATCTCAGGTTGATATTTCTCCTGGCAATCTTGATTCCAGCTTGTGCTTCATCCAGCATAGCATTTCACATTATGTACTCTGCATTTAAGTTAAATAAATGGGGTGACAGTATATATAACCTTGGCATACTCCTTTCCCAATTTTATACCTGTCAGTTGTTCCATATAAGGTTCTGTTTCTTCTTGACTCGCATACAGGTTTCTCAGGAGGCCAGTCAGGTGGTCTGGTATCCCCAACTCTTTAAAAATTTTCTACAGTTTGTTGTGATCCACAGACAAAGGCTTTTGAGTAGTCAGTTAAGCAGAAGTAGATGTTGTTTCTGAAATTCCTTGTATAGCCACAGATAAAAGGAAATTAAGCAAAAAAGCACTGATAGGGATAAAGAAAAGCACTGGTATGCACTTAACATAACTTCAAAGTGTATAAATCTAAAACTCTAAATAAAAAGGTAGCAAATTATACAAGAGAAATTCACAAATTATCATAGTGAGTGATTTATTTAAATATACTTCTATTGGTAACTGATAAGTAACTCAAACAAAAATTTCTGAGGATTTTGAGTACTTGAAATGCAGAATTAACTGCTTTAATAAGTGGCTTTTAATCTTTTTGACAACCACTCGTAATTTAAAAATACAGTTTATATGAAACCCAGTAAAAATATCTATATATGTATGAAGTTTAAGTTTCACGTAATACTTTTTAAAATGCTGATTGTGGGAGAGACTGCTCCATCACCACACATCGACTCAGCTCAGTTCTTCCGCCGACGCCACTCATCCCTCAAGATCCCTGGACCCCGGCAGGGAAGCCCTGAGCTTGCTCTTTTATTCAGAAGCTGTACTTCAGAAATACACAGCAAGAAAATCAATAAAGAATATAATTCAGATACAGCTGAATCAAATGTGAAAATTGAAGCAACATTCAAGGACAGAAATATAGAAGGACACAGAAAGGACAGGATTGACAGGAGGGCAGGACAGGACGCAGCTGGACAATGGGCATCTACCCAGCGAAGATGTGGAGGGGAACTAAGATGGCGGAGGAATAGGACGGGGAGAACACTCTCTCCCCAATAAATATACCAAAAGAACTTTTAAAGGCCGAGCAAACTCCAAAAAACAGGAACTGAATGCTGGCAGAGGACATCGGGCATCTGGAGAGGCGACCCATTGCCGACGTGAGGAGGTAGGACAAAAGAAAGAAAAGAAAAAAAAAAAGTAGAGGGAGAGACAAAGAGCTGGGGACGGGTTCCGTCCAGGAAGGGGAGTCTGGAATAAAGAGGAAAAAAAAAAAGAGGAGAAAGGTTTCCGAATACCAGGGAGCATTCTCTCTGCCAGATCTGCGGTGGATCTTGGAGAGCAATATAGCTGAGAGCAGAAGCAGATTAATAGCTAAGCCCTGCAAGGTTCGTCTCTGGCTACAAAGCACAGCCGAGTGGCAGCACAGCCGAAGCGGACTGCTCCTGCTCAGGGAGAGGCGGGCTGCGGGCTCAGGGAACGGAGCAGCCTGAGGGACCTAACCTTCCAGGAAAAGCACCCCCCCAGGCCCGTGCACAGAACAAAGGGCGGTGAGGAGTCAACAGAGAGGCTGGGCAGCTGCGGGCTGCGGACCGGCCCAGCCCCCGCCTGAGAGCAGTGGGCATAACCCAGCCCCTGGGAGGCTAACCAAGACTTCTGGGGATTCTGGACAGATCGGTGCTGTACACACCTTAGAAGGAGTGCTCAGCTGCACGAGCGGCTGGGCCGGGGGGAGAGGAAAAGCCCCACTCCCCAACTGTGCTGGGCGGACGACAGAGAGCCTGAGCAGAGGGGGCGGGGGAAGCCCTCTCACCAGGAGCAGGGCAAACTCCAAAGCGCTGAATAGACACTTAAAAGACCAGCAGACAGAAGACGCTTAAGCAAGCAGAACCAACAGCTTTGGAACTGACAGGAGAAGCAAATTAAAGCCCTGCAGGTGGCGCTAACTGCATAGAAAGGAGTCTATAGACTGTGAGAAGGAGAAGCCGGACCAGGGAATCATCTGAAAATCTACAGACCCTTCCCTTCACCGAATGCACCAGCACCAGAGAAAGCCTTCATTATAACTGTACTAGGAACATCTTGTAAATTTTTAAAACTTTTATATATATATATATTTTTTCTCTTTTTTTTCCTTCTTCTTCTTTTTTTTTCTTTTTTTTTTAGAATTTTTAAGTCCCATATGACCTTGCTATTTTTTTTCTTATTTCTTTTTTTTCCTTTATTTTTATTTTCCATTTTTTTTTAAAGTATTTTTGAGAACCCAGTCTTTACTCTAGATTTTTAATCTTTGCTCATTAGTACTTGGTATCAACTTTGTACCTTTTAAGATCCAAGCTCCAGTACCCACTGCTACCTGGGAGTGAGATCATTGGCTTGACTGCTTTCTCCCCATTTTTATCTCTTGCTAGTAACAGTGAGGAAACCTAGACTCACCCACCAGAAAACCACACAAGCCTTTCCATCCAGGAAACTTCAACAAACCACACATCCAACCCCTCCCATAGAGAGGAATCCCCACAATAAAGGGACAACACAGCAAGATAAACAAGATGAAAAGGCAGAGAAATACCCAGCAAGTAAAGGAACAGGATAAATACCCCCTATACCAAACAAAAGATGAAGAGATAGGAAGTCTACCTGACAAAGAATTCCGAATAATGATAGTGAAAATGATCCAAAACCTGGAAAATAAGTTGGAGTTGCAGCTCAATAACCTGCAGGCAAGGATTGAGAAGATGCAGGTAAGCTTTAACAAGGACTTAGAAGAAATGAAAAAGAGACAAAATACAATGAATAATGCAATAAATGAGATCAAAAACACCCTGGAGGGAACCAACAGTAGAATAACAGAGATAGAAGACAGAATAAGTGAGGTAGAAGACAGAATGGCAGAAATAAATGAAACAGAAAGGAAAAATGAAAAAAGAATTAAAAGAAATGAAGACAATCTTAGAGACCTCTGGGACAATATTAAATGCACCAATATTCGAATCATAGGAGTCCCAGAAGAAGAAGACAAAAAGAAAGACCATCAGAAAATTCTTGAAGAGATAATTGTAGAAAACTTCCCTAAATTGGGGAAGCAAATAGCCACTCAGGTCCAAGAAACACAGAGAATCCCAAATAGAATGAACCCCAAGCGGGACACCCCAAGACACATATTAATCAAATTGGCAAATATCAAATACAAAGACCAAATATTAAAAGCAGCAAGGGAGAAGCAAAAAATAACTCACAAGGGGAATCCCATAAGGATAACAGCTGATCTCTCAACAGAAACGCTTCAGGCCAGAAGGGAATGGCAAAACATACTTAAAGTCATGGAAGAAAACAATCTACAACCCCGACTACTGTACCCAGCAAGGATCTCATTCAAATTTGAAGGAGAATTCAAAATTTTCCCAGACAAGCAGAAACTGAGAGAATTCAGCAACACCAAACCAGCCCTCCAACGAATGCTAAAGGAACTTGCCTAGATAGGAAACACAGATGGGATAGATAATCTGGAACCCAAAACAATAAAATAAATGGCAGCGGGATCATACTTATCAATAATTACCTTAAATGTAAACTGGCTGAATGCCCCAACCAAAAGACAAAGATTGGCCGATTGGATACAGAAACAAGACCCCTATATATGTTGTCTACAAGAGACCCACCTCAAACCTAGGGACACATATAGACTGAAAGTTAAAGGCTGGAAAAAGATATTCCATGCAAATAAAGACCAAAAGAAAGCAGGAGTGGCAATACTCATATCTGATAAAGTAGACTTTAAAATAAAGGCAGTGAAAAGAGATAAAGATGGACATTACATAATGATCAAAGGATCAATCGAGGAAGAAGAAATAACAATTATAAATATTTATGCACCTAACATAGGAGCTCCACAATATGTAAGGCAAATGCTAACAAGTATGAAAGGGGAAATCAACAACAACACAATAATAGTGGGAGACTTTAATACACCACTCACACCAATGGACAGATCAACTAGACAGAAAAGTAACAAGGAAATTCAAACTTTAAATGAAACAATATACCAACTAGACCTAATTGATATCTATAGGTCATTCCACCCCAGAACAAGGAATTTCACCTTTTTCTCAAGTGCACACGGGACCTTCTCCAGGATAGATCACATCCTGGGCCATAAATCTAACCTTGATAAATTCAAAAATATTGAAATCATCCCAAGCATCTTTTCTGACCACAATGCAGTGAGATTAGATATCAACTACAGGAGAAAACCTCTCAAAACTTCCAACATATGGAGGCTCAACAACACACTGCTGAATAACCAACAAATCGCAGAAGAAATTAAAAATGAAATTCAGTTATGCATGGAAACGAATGAAAATGAAAACACAACAGCCCAAAACCTATGGGACACTGTGAAAGCAATGCTAAGGGGAAAGTTCATAGCAATACAAGCTCACCTCAGGAAACAAGAAAAAAATCAAATAAATGACCTTACTCTACACCTAAAGCAACTAGAAAGGGAAGAGATGCAGAAGCCCAGGTCTAGTAGAAGGAAAGAAATCTTAAAGATCAGGGCAGAAATAAATGCAAAGGAAACAAAAGTGACCATAGCAAAAATCAACCAAGCCAAAAGCTGGTTCTTTGAGAAGATAAATAAAATTGACAAACCATTAGCCAGACTCATCAAGAAACAAAGGGAGAAGAACCAAATCAACAGAATTAGAAATGAAAACGGAGAGATCACAACAGAAAACACAGAAATACAAAGGATCATAAGAGACTATTATCAGCAACTATATGCAAATAAACTGGACAATTTGGATGAAATGGACAAATTCCTAGAAAAGTATAACTTTCCAAGACTAAACCAGGAAGAGATAGATAATATTAATAGACCCATCACAAGCACGGAAATTGAAACCGTAATCAGAAATCTTCCAAAAAACAAAAGCCCAGGACCAGATGGCTTCACAGCTGAATTCTACCAAAAATTTAGAGAAGAGCTAACACCTATCCTACTCAAACTCTTCCAGAAAATTGCAGACGAAGGTAAACTTCCAAACTCATTCTATGAGGCCTCCATCACCCTAATTCCAAAACCCGGCAAAGATGCCACAAAAAAAGAAAACTACAGGCCAATATCACTGATGAACTTAGATGCAAAAATCCTCAACAAAATTCTAGCAAATAGAATCCAACAACACATCAAAAAGATCATACATCATGATCAAGTAGGCTTTATCCCAGGGATGCAAGGATTCTTCAATATTCGTAAATCGATCAATGTAATACACCACATTAACAAATTGAAAAATAAAAATCACATGATTATCTCAATAGATGCAGAGAAAGCCTTTGACAAAATTCAACATCCATTTATGATAAAAACCCTCCAAAAAGTAGGAATAGAAGGAACATACCTCAACATAATAAAAGCTATATATGACAAACCCACAGCAAACATTATCCTCAATGGTGAAAAACTGGAAGCATTCCCCCTGAAATCAGGGACAAGACAAGGGTGCCCACTCTCACCACTACTATTCAACATAGTTTTAGAAGTTTTGGCCACAGCAATCAGAGCAGATAAAGAAATCAAAGGAATCCAGATTGGAAAAGAAGAAGTAAAACTCTCTCTGTTTGCAGATGACATGATCCTCTATATTGAAAACCCTAAAGACTCTACGAGAAAATTACTAGAGCTAATCAGTGAATATAGCAAAGTTTCAGGATATAAAATCAACACACAGAAATCCCTGGTATTCCTATACACTAACAGTGAGAAATCAGAAAGAGAAATTAAGGAAACGATTCCATTCACCATCGAAACAAAAAGAATAAAATACTTAGGAGTATTTCTACCTAAAGAATCAAAAGACTTGTATATAGAAAACTATAGAACACTGATGAAAGAAATCAAGGAGGACACAAACAGATGGAGAAATGTGCCCTGTTCGTGGATTGGAAGAATCAATATAGTGAAAATGAGTATACTACCTAAAGCAATCTATAGATTCAATGCAATTCCTATCAAGCTACCAGAGGTCTTTTTCAAAGAATTAGAACAAATAATTTCTCAATTTGTATGGAAATACAAAAAACCTCGTATAGCCAAAGCAATCTTGAGAAAGAAGAATGGAACTGGCGGAATCAACCTACCTGACTTTAGGCTATACTACAAATCACAGTCATTAAGACAGTATGGTACTGGCACAAAGACAGAAATATAGATCAATGGAACAGAATAGAAAGCCCAGAGATAAATCCACGCATTTATGGACACCTTATCTTTGACAAAGGAGGCAAGAATATACAATGGAGAAAAGACAACCTCTTTAACAAGTGGTGCTGGGAAAACTGGACAGCCACTTGTAAAAGAATGAAACTAGATCACTTTCTAACACCATACACAAAGATAAACTCAAAATGGATCAAAGATCTAAGCATAAGACCAGAAACTATAAAACTCCTAGAGGATAACATAGGCAAAACACTTTCTGCTATAGCCCAAAGCGGGATACTCCATGACCCACCTCCCAGAATACTGGAAATAAAAACACGAATAAACAAATGGGACCTAATTAAAATTAAAAGCTTTTGCACAACAAAGGAAACTATAAGCAAGGTGAAAAGACAGCCTTCAGAATGGGAGAAAATAATAGCCAATGAAGCAACAGACAAACAATTAATCTCAAAAATATACAAACAACTCCTGCAGCTCCATTCTAGAAAAATAAACAACCCAATTAAAAAGTGGGCCAAAGAACTTAACAGACATCTCTCCAAAGAAGATATAAAAATGGCTAACAAACACATGAAAAGATGCTCAACATCACTCATTATCAGAGAAATGCAAATCAAAACCACAATGAGGTACCACTTTACACCAGTCAGAATGGCTGCCATCCAAAAGTCTACAAGCAATAAATGCTGGAGAGGATGTGGAGAAAAGGGAACCCTCTTACACTGTTGGTGGGAATGCAAACTAGTACAGCCACTATGGAAAACAGTATGGAGGTCCCTTAAAAAGCTGCAAATAGACCTGCCATATGACCCAGCAATCCCACTGCTGGGCATATACACCGAGGAAACCAGAATTGAAAGAGCCACGTGTACCCCAATGTTCATCACTGCATTGTTTACAATAGCCAAGACATGGAAACAACATAGATGCCCACCAACTGATGAATGGATAAGAAAGCTGTGGTACATATACACAATGGAATATTACTCAGCATTAAAAAAAAATTCATTTGAAGCAATTCTACTCAGATGGACGAAACTGGAGCCCATTATCCAGAGTGAAGTAAGCCAGAAGCAAAAACAACAATACAGTATATTAACGCATATATATGGAATTTAGAAAGACAGTAACGAGAACCCAACATGCGAGACAACAAAAGGAACGCAGATGTATAGAATAGACTCGTGGACTTTGTGGATGAGGGTAAGGGTGGGATGATTTGGGAGAAGGGCACTGAAACATGTTAATTGTCATGTGTCTAATCAATCGCCAGCCCAGGATTGATGCTCGGGACTGGTGCAGCGAGATTTCCCGGGGGGGAGGGGGGAGGGAGGGGGGTCCCAGAGGGGAAGCATATGTAAACCCTTGGTGATATCATGACAATGTATGGCAAAAACAAACAAACAAAAAAAATAATAATAAAATAAAAGTAAAATTGTCTAAAAAAAATAAATAAATAAAAAAATAAAATGCTGATTGTGTCCCCTAAATTAATTTTACAAACACCCCCTTTATGAGTCACAACTCATGGGAAACCATGAATAGCTATGCATAGTCTCTTGCGCCCAAGAGGGATAATATGCATTCTTTTAAAGTACATGTGGAGGACTTTGCTGGTGGTCCAGTAGCTCAGACTCTCTGCTCCCAGTGTAAGCGGCCCAGGTTCGACCCCTGGTCGGGGAACTGGACCCCACAAGCTGCACTAAGAGTCTGCCTGTTGCAACTAAAACTTCCGCGTGCTGCAATGAAGACTGAAGATCCCAAGTGTGGCAACTAAGACCTGGGGCAGCCAAGTAAATAAACATTTTAGAAAATAAGTATACGTGGAATGTTTATGAAATTTCAGTACATACTGTGTCATAAATGAAGGCTCCACCTATTTCAAAATATCAATATCACACTTTATAATCTCTTTCTCTCTCTCTCTCTGTTCAGTCGCTAAGTTGTGTTCAACTCTTTTGCGACCCCCATGGATGGTAGTCTGCCAGGCTTCTCTGTCTATGGGGTTCTCAGGCAAGAATACTGGAGTGGGTTGCAGTTTCCTTCTCCAGGGGATCTTCCCAGACGAGGTGTCAAACCTGCATCTTCTACATTGGCAGGCAGATTCTTTACCACTGAGCCACTTGAGAAGAATTACATATATAATTGATAATTATAATTATAATAAATATACTTAATTTAGAAATAATAGTTTTTTTAAAGGCCCATGTGTGTAGAAGTTTTTTAAAATAGAGTATATAATACTCAGTTGTTAAAGAGGTAATCATAACAAAAATAATAATCATTAGAACTGAATGGCCGTGAAAGGATGATATTTCAGATTTGTGGGGTAGTCAAAACTGCACTCAAAAGTAAGCCTATAACTTTAAACACATCTATTCCAAAGATAGGAAAGCTTGAAAATCAAGGAGTTAGTCATTTAACTTGAAACACTATAAATGAAACAACAGTAAATTAGCCAAAATCAAATGATAAGAATACAGAAATCACTTAGAACAGCCTGGCACGTGGGAGAACAGTGCCTCAGTCAGTGTCTGGCTCACATTAGGTGTTCGTTAAAAACTTGGTGAAGCAATGAATGAAATAGCAAACGAAAACTCTGCAATGATTAATAATTTTGAGTGAAAAGACACACATAAATAATACTAGGAATGAAAAGAAATGTGACAAGAAATCAAGTAGATTTGTAAAATGTGCACCAACAGTACACAATGTTCTGTGCACCAATAGTACACAAACTGACTTCACTAAATGTTTCTTGAATTGGTTTTGGAACCAGATTCACAATAATGTTCTAATTGTTATTTGCTAAGGATTGGAATGTTAGTATCTGTTTGTGAAATGTGTATATCATCCCTGGACAGGATTACACATACACCTCTCTGCACATAGATATGTTGTGTGGAAAATTAGAAGATAATTAATCGGTGAGAAATGTTTGCTAAGCAAAGCTGAAGTCTTTTGGCAGGGGGCAGGGGAGGGGGAATTCAATTCTTTAGCCTAATTTGCATCTTAGGATTTCTTCTGTCCTTTGAGAATTGAAAGTGGTGGTCCACCAGTATTTTATAAAATTGATCAAGTTTGAGGATGTTTCTTTTCAGGACCTTGACAAATGCCACCACAACTGTTTGCCACAGCCCTGGTGAGATCAGCGTTTCTAACTCTACTCTTTCTGTAAAATCTTGAGCATTTTCCTTTTGTAGGTCCTCCCTTCTATGGAAGGGTCATTCCTAATGTGGTGGCATGAATCCAAGAGAGACTTTCACTAAGCCATTGAAGTAGAAAACTAGTAGCTCTGTGTTAGGGATGAGGAAAGTCTTGAAATATAGCACCAGACCACAGTCAACCTTGTGAAGTAGCGATCAAAACAGATCTTAAAGGAAGAATATCACTTTCAGGAAAAGTTTCCACCGATCAAAATAATGGTCGGAGGCAGGGAGAGGAAACCACAAATAAAGGAAACACAGAATCACTCTTACCAACAAAATGGATAATGGGGATTTTACCCATTATAACCCTTTTTGGTGATGGCATGTTACGTAGGCCTGCTGTATGGTGTGATCTTAATAGTGGTGGAACTCCTAGCCAGCCATTTAATCATCTTCTATTCCCTAAGTAGAGACTTGCCCTAGAAGAAATCTCTCAAAATAATAAATGCAGACAGTATTTCCACTTACAGAGATACTATTTGTTTACAATGTATTATTGAACAACATCTTTGAAAGGCCTGTTCCCTTCAGTGCCAGGATCCTTCTTGGACCTTAGGAAAATGGAAGAGGCAGAAGGAGTAGAAAGAAATGGAGCAAGTGAATCAAATTCTGGGTTAGGAAATATATATCTAATATTTGAGGAAACTCTTTAGGTACTAACTTTGAACGTGGCCCAAGGAAAGTTCCTTTCTGTGTTGAGATGTCACCCCTTAGTGGAGTTCTTCTAATTCACCATTGCTACTAACGGAGGCACCTATCTTATTTCACTTTTTAGGTGGCTCAGTTCATCAGGAATCCTGCCCTTCAGCAGTTTTTGATAATTACAGACAGTTCGTCTGCAGAGAAGGGTCTGAACTAAGGCAGTTACTGCAGCTGAGACTGTAGTAAGCCCATGTCTAACTCTTCTTCCATCTCCAGAACTTTCACCATTTCCAGGAACACTGCAGAATCAGTCATCCCTCACACTCTCTTGGTTTGAACTCTAGCTTTTGTGATTCATCCAGCCCAGCATTTTGCGTGATGTACTCTGCATATAAGCTAAATTAACAGGGTGACAGTATACAGCCTTGTTGTACTCCTTTCTCAGTTTTGAACCACATGTCCAGTTCTAACCATTGTTTCTTGACCTACATAAGAGATTTCTCAGGAGACTGGGAAGCCCTGCGTTAGATTTATTGAGACTTCTTGTCAGTCTCAAATGAGACCTGTCTTCCAAAGAGTGTTTGAAAGTAATTCTGACTGACTTTGATTTCTGCCCAAGTTACCAACAATTACCTTTTGACTTTAATAGCAGATTGCTCTTAAGTTGCAGCTTCTGAATACTTCATGGTCATTCTTGTACAGTTTAGCACTAATAATCCATATGAGTTAGAAGCAGTGAGTCATCCAACTTAATATTTCTTCATGTAGGGGACTTCCCTGGTTGTCCAGTGGTTAAAAATCTGCATTTAAATGCAGGGTGGGATCCCTGGTTGGGGAACTAAGATCCACATTTTGTGGGGCAACTAAGCCCACATCCACAACTACTGAGCCTGCAATCTGGGGTGCACATGCTGCAACAGAGATTCCACATGCCATAAGTAAGACATGACAGCCAAATAAATAGATAAATATTTTTTAAATATATTTTAAAATATCTCTTCGTGTAGATAGTCCCATAGTAAATGCAAAGATTGTTTTTATTCCTGTGGTTGTTCAGTCCCTAAGTTACTTCTGACTCTTTGTGACCCCATGGACTGCAGCACCAGGCTTCCTTGTCTTTTAATGTCTCCTGGAGTTTGCTCAAATTCATTTCCATTGAGTCGGCAATGCTGTCTAACCATCTCATCCTCTCCTACCCCCTTCTCCTTTTGCCTTCAATCTTTCTCACCATCAGAGTCTTTTACAATGAGTCTTCTTATCAGATGGCTAAAGTATTAGAGCTTCAGCTTCAGTACCAGTCCTTCCAATGAATATTGAAGGTTCATTTCCTTAAAGATTGACTGGTTTGATCTCCTTGTGGTCCAAGGGACTCTCAAGAGTCTTCTCCAACACCACAGTTCAAAAGCATCAATTCTTCGGCACTGAGCCTTCTTTATGGTCCAACTCTCACATCTGTACAGGACTACTGGATTGACCGTAGCTTTGACCATGCCAACCTTAGTCAGCAAAGTGATACCTCTGCTTTTTAATATGCTATTTAGGTTTGTCATAGCTTTCCTTCCAAGAAGCAAATGTCTTTTAATTTCATGGCTGTAGTCACCATCTCCAGTTATTTTGGAGCCCAAGAAAATAAAATCTGTCACTGCTTCCACTTTTTCCCCTCTACTTGCCATGAAATTATGGGCCTGTATGCTTTGATCTTAGTTTTTGAATGTTGAGTTTTAAGCCAGTTTTTGTCACTCTTTTCTTTCACCCTCATCAAGAGGCTCTTCAGTTCCTGTTCACTTTCTGCCATTAGACAGGTATCATCTGCGTATCTGAGGTTGCTGAGATTTCTCCCAGCAGTCTTGATTCCAGCTTGTGATTCATCTAGCCCAGCATTTTGTATGATGTACTCTGCATTAAAGTTAAATAAGCAGGGCGACAGCCTTGCCTTTCTCCTTTGCCAATTTAGAACCAGTCCATTGTTCCATGTCCAGCTCTAACTGTTGCTTTTTGACCTCCCATACAGGTTTCTCAGGAGCCAAGTAAGGTGGTCTGGTATTCTCATCTCTTCAAGAATTATCCAAGATTTGTTGTAGTCCATATAGTCAAAGGCTTTAGCATAGTCAGTGAAACAGAAGTAGATGTTTTTCTGGAATTCTCTTGCTTTCTATATGACCCAACAAATATTGACAATTTGATCTCTGGTTCCTCTGCCTTTTCTAAACCCAGCTTGTTCATGTGGAACTTCTTGCTTTATGTACTGCTGAAGTCTAACTTGAAGTATTTGAGCGTTACCTTACCAGCATGTGAAATGAGCACAATTGTGTGATAGTTTGAAGATTCTTTGGTATTGCCCTTCTTTGGGATTGGAATGAAAACTGACCTTTCTAGTCCTGTGGCCACTGCTGAGTTTTCCAAATTTGCTGACATATTGAGTGCAGCTCTTTAACAGCATCATCTTTTAGGATTTTAAATAATTTATCTGGAATTCCATTTCATCCACTAGCTGCTTCCTAATGCCCACTGACTTCACACTCCAGGATGTCTGACTTTAGATGAGTGACCACACCATGGTAATCTGGGTCATTAAGACTTTTTTTTGTATCATTCTTCTGCATACTCTTGCCATCTCTTCTTACTCTCTTCTGCTTCTGTTAGGTCCTTACCGTTTCTGTCCTTTATCATGCCCATCCTTGCATGAAATATTCCTTGATATATTAAGTTTTCTTGAAAAGATTTCTATTCTTTCCCATTCTGTTGTTTTCCTGTATTTCTTTGCATTGTTCACTTAAGAAGGCTTTCTTATCTCTCCTTGCTGTTCTCTGGAACTCTGCATTCAGTTGGGTATATCTTTCCATTCTTCTTTGCCTTTCTGTTCTTTTCTCAGCTATCTGTAAAGCCTATTCAAACAACCACTTTACCTCCTTGAATTTCTTTTCTTTTTCTTTGAGATGATTTTGGTCATCGCCTCTTATACAATGGTACAAACCTCTATCCATAGTTCTTCAGCCACTCTGTCTGCCAGATCTAATCCCTTTAATCTGTTCATCATTTCCACTGTATAATCATAAGGGATTTGGTTTAGGTCTTTTTTTCTCCTACTTTCCCCACTTCCTTCAATTTAAGCCTGAAGTTTGAAACAAGGAGATCTAAGACTTAGAGCTTCTAAGTCTTCTTAGAACCGGTCACCCTCAGCTTCTTCGGCATTAGAGGCTGGGATGTGGACTTGGATTGCAGTGAGGCTGAAAGGTTTGTCTTGGAAATGAAACTAGATCCTTCTGTCATTTTTGAGATTGCACCCATGTACTACATTTCAGATGCTTTTGTTGACTATGAGGGCTACTCCATTTCTTCTAAGGAATTCTTGCCCACAGTAGTAGATATAATTGTCATTTGAATTAAGTCCACCCATTCCTGTACATTTTAGTTCACTGATTCCCAAGATGTCGATGTTCACTCTTGCCATCTCCTGTTGACCACTTGCAATTTACCTTGATTCATGAACCTAACATTCCAGGTTCCTCTGCAATATTGTTCTTTACAGCACCGGTCTTTACTTGTACTACCAGGCACAGCCACAGCTGAGCATCATTTCTTCTTTGGCTCAGCCTCTTCATTCTTCCTGGAGCTATTAGTAATTGCTATCCACTCTTCCCCAGTAGCATATTGGACACCTTCCCACCTGGAGGGCTTATCTTCCAGTGTCATATTTTTTTGCCTTTTCATACTGTTCGTGGGGATCTCACAGCAAGAATACTGGAGCGGTTTGCCGTTCCAGCCTCCAGTGGACCACATTTTGTCAGAACTCTCCACCGTGACCCATGTGTCTTGGGTGGCTCTACATGATATGGCTTATAGCTTCATTGAGTTACACAAGCCCCTTTGCCATGACAAGGCTGTGATCCATATATTCCTAAGTAAAAATAATAACACTATATTAATAATTAATGTTTATTTACCCATCAGTGTAATGCCTGATGCTGTACCAAGATGTACTTTACATCCACCATCTTATTTAATTGTTAACAATGTTATGAGGTAGGTCCTGTTATCTTAATGTTAAAGCCTAGTAATTAACTTAGAAAGAACCGAGGGAACATATACTACCTTCCTATGTAAATATTCCCTAAAATACAAGTGAAGTTTCTCAGTCGTGTCCGACTCTTTGAGACCCCATGAACTGTACCTGCCGGGCTCCTCCGTCCATGGGATTTTCCAGGCAAGATTACTGGAGTGGGTTGCCATTTCCTTCTCCAGGGGATCTTCCCAACCCAGGGATCAAACTCAGGTCTCCTGGATTGCAGGCGGATTCTTTACCGTCTGAGCCACAAGAGAAGCTTACAAGTGCTCCCTATGAAAACAGCAGAGAATCATTGCAGAAACAGATCAGCAAATGCAAGTTAACATGCAGGCTCTAGACAAGCCGTGTTTTAGGTAGGAGTGGGTTGTCCAGAAGTTGAAATGTATTTTCCAAGGAAGCAGTGTTATCACAACAAGCACATTTATCCATGATGTGCCTGAAGTTGTGATAACATAAACCCAAACCATTTTGTGTACCAGCGTTTCCATGGAAAAACTTACTCTATGCTTCCCCTTGCATGTCTGTGGACAGATTTCTCCTCCACTGGGGAGAAGGGGACCTCATGCAAGAAACAGTAGCTGTTCAGTTGCTAAGTTGTGTCTGAAACTCTTTGTGATCCTATGGACTGTAGCCCACCAGGCTCCTCTGTCCATGGCATTTCTCAGGCGAGAATACTGGAGTGGGTTGCCATTTTCTTCTCCTGGGGATCGAACCTGTGTCTCCTATACTGACAGGCAGTTCTTTGCCACAGAGCCACCTGGGAAGCCCAGCAGAGCTGTTAGAGGTGTTCTCCCACCGCCTGTGGTGGGGGCTGATTGAAGGAGGAGGATGGGTGGGTGGATGGAACTCGGTACGAAGGGGACAGGGGCAGGAGATCTTGGGTGAGGACCAGGAGGCAGCCTATAAAGATGAAGGATAGTATAGAAATTCCAGAGAGGAGAGGAGAAAGAGGACTCACTAGCTCTGACCCCCCAGGGACTCGCCTCCTGAGTAGCCCTCTGGGCCCTTCCTTTGCTTCTTTTACTGCCTCCATGTTTTTGCCGGCCCACTTGCCTTTCTATTGCTGCCCTCAGGGCTTCCTCCATGACCCTGGGATCAGCCCCTTAACTTTTCTTGACTCAGCTGTTCCTAACGCAAGCAAACGAGCCTTTAGATTTTTAACATTTTTAAAGGAAAGAGCCCATCCCAGATCCTCCAAACCTTTTTGTTTCTCACTTGGACCTAGAAGAGCAAGTATCAGCCCTACAGGTGCTTTGGATGGCTTTGGGGAGTCCATGAGGGACTTAAATAAAATGCACCAGCACTCCAGATGTAGGTCTCCAAGGCTCAGGCTTGGGAAAAGGGAACGCCCTCTGCTCCTTCCTCTCCTTGCGTCTGTGGTTTCCCTGTCCTCAGAAGTGGAAAGGGGTGGGCAGGGCCCAGGTCGGAGCTCACTACAGGGGAAGGGCTGTAAGAGAGCGTGATCCTTGCATCACTCCTGGAGTGTGATTTCAAGCGGCCTGTCTCCATCGGGGGTGTGGGGACCACCTGGCACCTAAGCCTCTACCAGGTGCTCCCAGAGCCCCTCAGACCACCTTGCTGTGTACCCACCAGTCAGTTTTTCCCTGACTTCTCTTGTGGTACCAATCACCTGGGCCCCTGGGGGCTGTAAAAAACCCAAGTTCTCAAGGCCTGTCCCAGACCCCTGAATCAGGATCTCCAAGGGAAGAGTCTGGAAAGCTGGGTGGTTAACAAGTGACTACAGGTAATTCCTGTCAAGGATGTTTGGTGAGCCCTGCTGGTCTTTAAAGGCTCCTGGGATATTCGAAGCCCCTTTCTGCCTCAGAATCTTTACATAGCCATTTCTTTTCTGTGAAAAATGTTCCCGTTCCCTCTTGGTTCATGCCTGCTTCTCCTGTCTTCATGATCTGGTTGAAGTATAATTCCTGAGAAAGGCCATCCTGGACCACTGTCCTCACCATCTCAATCAGGTTCCCCATCGTATTCTCCCATAATATCTTGTGCTTTTTCTTCTCAGCATTTATCACAGTTTGTATCCTATGTATTTGCCTAGTGTCTACCTTCTCACTGACACTGAGCATAGAGAATGCTTAGTAGGTAATTTTTACATGAGTGAATAAGTGGAAAAATAGTGTTGGGTGAAGGTGCTAAAGCTTGGGTTGTATGCTGCTCAACAGATAAAAAACCGGTCATATGAGAACTCGACTCTCCCACTTCAGCCATATCTAACTCCGCAACCCCATGGACTGCAGCACACCAGGCTTCCCTGTCCATCACCAACTCCCAGAGCTTGCTCAAACTCATGTCCATCGAGTCAGTGAATCCATCCAACCATCTCATCCTCTGTCGTCCCCTTCTCCTCCTGCCTTCAGTCTTTCCCAGCATCAAGGTATTTTCCAGTGAGTCAGTTCTTCACATCAGGTGGCCAAAGTATTGGAGCTTCAGCTTCAGCAGCAATCCTTCCATTGAATATTCAGGACTGATTTCCTTTAGGATTGACTGGTCTGATCTTCTTGCAGTCCAAGGGACTCTCAAGAGTCTTCTCCAACACAACAGTTCAAAAGCATCAATTCTTTGGCACTCAGCTTTCTTTATAGTCCAACTCTCACATCCATACATGACTACTGGAAAAATCATAGCTTTGACTAGACCAACCTTTGTCAGCAAAGGAACATCTCTGCTTTTTAATATGCTGTCTAGGTTGGTCATAACTTTTCTTCCAAGAGCAAGCATCTTTTAATTTTATGGCTGCAGTCACCATCTGCAGTGATTTTGGAGCCCCCCAAAATTAAGTCTGTCACTGTTTCCACTGTTTCCCCATATATTTGCCATGAAGTGATGAAACTGGATGGCATGATCTTCGTTTTTTGAATGTTGAGTTTTAAGCCAGCATTTTCACTTTCCTCTTGCACTTTGATCAAGAGGCTCTTTAATTCATCTTTGCTTTCTGCCATAAGGGTGGTATCATCTGCATATCTGTATTGATATTTCTCCCAGCAATCTTGATTCCAGCTTGTGCTTCATCCAGCCCAGCGTTTTGCATGATGTACTTTGCACATAAGTTAAATAAGCAGAGTGACAATATATAGCCTTGACATACTCCTTTCCCAATTTGGAACCAGTCTGTTGTTCCATGTCCATTTCTAACTGTTGCTTCTTGACCTGTATACAGATTTCTCAGGAGGCAGGTAAAGTGGTCTGGTATTCCCGTCTCTTGAAGAATTTTCCACAGCTTGTTGTGATCCATACAGTCCAAGGCTTTAATTAACATAGTCAATGAAGCAGATGTTTTTCTCGAATTCTCTTGCATTCTCTATGATCCAACGGATGTTGGCAATTTGATCTCTAGTTCCTCTGCTTTTTCTAAACCCAGCTTGTACATCTGGAAGTTCTTGGTTCATGTGCTTTTGAAACCTGGCTTGGAAAATTTTGAGCATTAGTCTGCTAGCGTGTGAAATGAGTGCAGTTGTGCCTTGGTTTGAGCATTCCTTGGCATTGCCTTTCTTTGAGATTGGAATGAAAACTGACCTTTTCAGCCCTGTGGCCACTGCTGAGTTTTTCAAATTTGTTGGCATATTGAGTGCAGCACTTTCACAGCATCATCTTTTAGGATTTGAAATAGCTCAACTGGAATTCCATCACCTACACTAGCTTTGATGCTTCCTAAGACCCACTTGACTTTGCACTCAAGGATGTCTGGCTCTAGGTGAGTGATCACACAATCATGATTATCTGGGTATGAAGATCTTTTTTGCATAGTTCTTCTGTGTATTCCTGCCACCTCTTCTTAATATCTTCTGTTTCTGTTAGGTCTATACCATTTCTATCCTTTATTGTGCCCATCTCTGCATGAAATGTTCTGTTGGTATCTCTAATTTTCTTGAAGAGATCTCTAGTCTTTCCCATTGTATTGTTACCCTCTATTTCTTTGCATTGATCACTTAGGAAGGCTTTCTTATCTCTCCTTGCTATTCTTTGGAACTCTGCGTTCAGATGGATGTATCTTTCCTTTTCTTCTTTGTCTTTCACTTCTTTTCTCTACTATTTGTAAGGCCTCCTCAGACAACCATTTTGCCTTTATTTTTCTTGGAGGGATGGTCTTAATACCTGCCTCCTGTATAATGTCAGAAACCTCCATCCATAGTTCTTCAGGCACCCTATCAGATCTAATCCTTTGAACCTATTTCTCACTTCCACTGTATAATCATAAGGGATTTGATTTAGGTCATACCTGAATGGTCTAGTGGTTTTTCCCACTTTCTTCAATTTAAGTCTGAATTTGGCAATAAGGAGTTCATGATCTGAGCCGCAGTCAGCTCCTGGTGTTGTTTTTGCTGACTGTGTGGAGGTTCCCCATCTTCGGCTGCAAAGAATATAATCAATCTGATTTCAGTATTGACCATTTGGTGATGTCCATGTGCAGAGTCTTCTCTTGTGTTGTTGGAAGGTGTTTACTGACTCTTCCAGGTAAAATTTTTACATGTCAACTGAAATCAAGGTAGACAGGCCCAACAAATAAGTGTGTTTATGGGCAATAAGTCAGATTACTTCTAGAAATTTTAAGTATATAACAGTGAGTAGGGCTGAAGCAGTCTCTGTCTTCATGGAGCTCACATTCTAGAAGGATGACAGATGTTAAGCACCCAGCTACCCCATAGTCCTATGGTTTTGGTAGGGGCTTTCCTGGTGGTTCACTGGTTAAGCCTTCATGCTTTCACTGCAAGGGATGCAGGTTTGACCCCTCAGAAGTTCTGCATGCCATGACATGCAGTCAAGGAAAATAATTTTAAGAAGAAAAAATATATATAATTTTGATAAATGCAATGAAAGAATGATAAAGCTGTAAGAATCTGTAGCAGGAAGACCTGGCATAGTCTGTAGGGCATCAGACCAGTGAAAGAATTTCGAAGGCACGCAGCTGGAGAACCTCTGCTGGAAGAATCTAAAATACTCTGTCCTATCTCTTGTCAAAATTTGGTGTGAGGGGAGGTGCCTCTACACGTGGTTTCTCAACCTTGGCACAGCTGACTTCTTGGACTAGAATATTCTTTGGGAGCACTTTCCAGGGGCACTGTGGAAAAGGCTTAGCACCATTCCTGGCCTCTACCCACTAGATGCCAGCAGGCCCCACAGTTGTGACAACCACAAATATCTCAGCATCACCAAATGCCCCTTGCTGGGAGAGTGGGGATAGAGGGCTAAATCTGCCCCTCCTTCCTCCCCCAGTTGAGAACTACTGTTCTGCATAAAACTACTTTTTCTATTAATGTCTTTACTTGTGATTTATCTAAGTCAATACCAGGAATTTAATTTACTCATTCAGTAAACAAGTTATCTGTTGAGTGCTTATTAGCTGCAGGCACTGTGATAGGTCGTGGGGGAGTGGGGGACACAGTCATGATCCAAGCCTATGTTTTCTTGAAGCTGTGTTCTAGTGGGGAGAAATGGACAATCAATTTTAAAATGCGTAACACTTTAGAAGAGGGGGATAGGTTGCTAGTAGAAGTCCTTTATGATAAGATGACATCTGAACTTGAAAGAAGTCTAAAAGAAGTGGGGGAGGGCAACGCCGGAAGCAAGAGGCAGCGCCACCGAAGGGCTGTAGTTGACCTCGCCTGTCCGTCTTCAGGTCTAACCAAGCCACTTGTGTTTCAGAGGGGCCTCCGCAGAAGGACCGCTGAACGGACTCCAGAGCAGCCTCAACTCGGCAGCCTTTGTGCCCATCACCAGCTCCACAGGTTAGTCCCGGGCGGGGCGGTGGGGAGGGGCCGGGCCCACCCTTCTCTCCTCTGCCTCTGAGGAGAGCTCCAGTTCAGAGAACGAAGCCTCCCAGGGGTCTGCAGCGTTGGCAGACGGGCCTGTGGTCGCGCTCTTCTTTCAGATGATACATTTTAGGATGAAATGGTTTTTCTGAGTTTACTTTGGGGTAGAAGGAATTTCCCAGTCTGGGCAGAGTATTATCAGATTTGCAGCATTTAGTAAAAATTGCCTGTATTTGACCAGTGTTTTACTGTTTATATGGTATTTCCACACATAGTATTAGCATCTTATGTTGAATCCTCACCACAGCCCTGTGAGGTATACCCTTGTCCCCTCCATGGGAGCAAACAGAGACTCGGCACGTGGAGAGACCTGTGGGCGGTGACCTGTGGGTGCAGCTGGGAGCTGCGGTCTGGTCTGGGTCCTGCACGCTAGCATCACGGTCTGTTGCCAGGTAGCAGCTGAGGACCTCAGGCCTCTCAGCGTATAAGGCAGCACTGGCCCAGGGATAGTTTTCTGTGAGTAACAGTTCATAAAAATGCTCTCATAAGGAGTCAGAAAATTGAAAGCAAATCCACTGTTTGATTCAACAAGTATTTATTTTTGAACACCTCCTGTGGAGAAAGTAGCATGCTAGGCAGCTGAGACACATGAAGGGCGAACTCGGCCTTCCCTGCTGTCAAGAAACTTAGCGGCTCAGCCAGAGAGAGGTTGACAGGACGTGGATGCAGGAGGGAGTGCTGGGCACTGGGGACAGAGAAGAGTAGCAGGCGGCGTTGCTGTGTGTCAGGCACACTTCTGAATGCGTCACATGCCACAGCTCACCTGTTGACAAAGCACACGTGCCGTATGGGAGCCGTCCTCCCTGTTTTACAGCTGAAGAAATAAAGGCACAGACGGATTATGAGCCATAATCCAAATTCCCACCGCTGGTCAGTGGTGGAGCAGTATTTGAACCCAAGCAACTTGGCCCAGGCTCTTTAGGGGTAGAAGAGGGCTTCCTAGAGGAAGACGCATCTCAACTGGGGTCTGAGTCTGACAGGTCAGCCCGGAGAGGGGAGGCCTGGGATGGAAGGAGGTCCAGGAAGAGAGACCCTTGTGGGCAAAGGCCAGTCGAGGGAAGGGGGCTGGTGGTGAAATGGCGCTGTGAGCTGGGAGCCCCCCTCTATCTGTGTGGCTGGGAACTAGGGTCTCTGAGCAGGGGGCTCAAGGGCAGGGTGCAAGGTGGGGTGTGTGTGACATAATACACCTGAAAATGATGACAAGATTGTTAAGGAATCTGGTTCGTTTGCCTTTATCATGGGGACAATTATTAATACATATACCTCGTAGACTTACTGTATATAGAGAAAGGCTCTATGACTGTACCCAAGTCAGTTAATAATCTGAAAAGAGTATAGATTTTGTTTTCCACTTAAACTCTTCAAACCTAAATTCAAGAAATAGTTGATGGGTATATAACTCCCCCCCCTTTCCCCCTAAAAAGAACTAGGACATGGTAGTTATTTTTAAGGAAGTTAAATTTCCACCTGGAACTCTTACGGCCTGAGAAGTGGGAGGTTAAGAGAACCACCACCTACCTGGAGTGACTTCCATGAGCTAGAGCTCATAGACCCTCAGCAGCTCTCCACATCTGCTGAGGCTAGGGAGGTTTACAAAGCTCAGGAGATCTAGGAAACCTGCCTATTTCATTTGCGTGTCTATTTGATACATTAAGTATGAAATTGAACTCTTTGCATGCACTGTGGCCGAGAAAATTGGAAATTTGAGCGACCGGGCAGGTCACACTTCCAGCATCTTGATCATGAAGTAGTGTTGACTGACTGTTGAAGGTACTTAGAAGGTTTTTGTAACAGTTGTACTGAATTTGTTATCAATATAAAACCACAGAACAAGGAGAAGTTGTACTCCTGGTTCTCCTAAGCTTCTATTCTCTGTGAATACTTTTCTCCATGCTTCTAACTTAATTGCATTGTCTTCTCCCCTTGTTTACAAAGCATTCTGTTGACTGCTTTTGTCTCCAAATGACTCTGGGCCTCTAAAGTCCTTTGAATTTGTTTCTCTTCCATGACTTCCTTGGGGTTCTTGATCCTTAGAGAAATGCTGATGAACGTGAGGTGATTAAGGTTCAGGCATTTTCCAGACTTCCAAATAAATGTTTTACCTTAGTATAATAGTGACTAAATAACTACCTGGAACTTCAGTGTTTCACCCGCAAATTATCTGTTTTTCTCTGTTACACGTAGATTTAAAGGCCTTATTCTGGGGTCCTATAAAAAGGAGGAGGTTAGGCTGCTATTAAAAGCATTTTGCTTTAAACCCACAAGAAGAGAGAACAACCACCACGATAAGTCAGAAGGTCTGCACGTTTCTCCGAGGGTTGGGAAGTTTTCTTGGACAGGGCTCTCTAAACTGCCTGTGAACGGTGTTTTAGCTCCTGTCTGGTCCAGTTAACTCAGTGATTGAGTCCATGCATGTAGCAAAAGTCTGCTTCCTGACCTCTTGCCCCTTCCCCAAGTCTAGCCAACCAGGCCTTTAAGCTATGTGACCCTGTTCTTCAGGCCGTCTGAACAAGATAGCAGTTCATCCCAGGGTGCTGTTGAAAAACCACTCAAAAGTCCTTTCCCGCTGACAGTATGAACGTTAAATGAGGTAGTGAATGTGAAAGCTCTTAGCAGAGTGCCTGGAATTCTCCGTGAATGTTACTTTTCCTTGACTTCCCTACCTCCAGCTGTATTCTGTGTGTGCTATAGACGGGAAGGTGTAGAGTCAGCACATTTGGAAATTTGAGAAGGAAGCTGGAATGAGAGCCTTTGGCTTAAAGCCAAAGCCACCAGCCCTCCTCCTTTATAAGCATGGTGTTCTTCTTGAGTTCTGAAGTGGTGGTGATGGTGAACGAAAATAGCAGAGCGCAACAGATTAGATAACTGGCATTTCTCTCATGCTGATTTGATGGTGTAAACTACCATTGTTGTAGGACCTGAAGCCATACCAGCTGCCCTCATCCATGTCCCTTTGCTTCCTTCTAAGCTTTTCCTGTCCTGAAGCTCAGCCTCCATATACACTCCCCAGGCTTTTATTTTTTATTTTTTTAAAGCTCTTGTAGCTCTCTAGTTGGAGAAAAGGACCTTACCTCGCCTTTCAAACACCAGTGCTGGATTTCATTTACAAGTAGTGAGAAGCAGTGTCCTCTGCTAAGCATTGGTCATGTGGGACCCTGGTAAAATTCTGTGTTGCTTTATGCTTTTTGCATGGGGATAAGGCAGCAGCACCTCCGTGTGCCTCTGCCTGCCTACTTTGTTGTCTCTGAGACAACAAGAGAAAGGAACTTATTTCAATATAAAGTAAAGCCAGTGGAGGTCAGACCCTAAGGATCTAGAAATCACTTTGACTTTCAAATGAAATTACTTGCCTGGCCACTCTCAGCAGGATGACCTATTTTTCACTCTCAGATCCTTGTTCTTTTCGCACACATTGCACAGTTATTGGAGATCTGGGGTGGCTTTGGAGTATAATAAATTAATAAAAATAAACAAACCCTTGAAATTCTTGCCGTAGTGTCTTATAATGCTTGACTGCTCCCAAAATGTTCTCTCCCCAGAGCCAGAGGGACAAGAATTTGGGTTTATGACCCACTCTTAACATGGTTAGAAAGCAAGAGAGAGAGGATAGATTCGATGTTTGGCAGGAAATGGGGCGCCAGCATCAGGGTGAACAAGGGTCCCCTAAAAGCCTAGTTTTGGATTTGACCTCTTATCCTTTCAGCCAAGATTAAATAAAGTGTTAAGTGGGGGTTTTTTCTTACATTTTTCAGGATCTTTGGAAGCTCCCCAGGTTATTTTCGCCAGATCCAAACCCTTGCTCACACAATCTGGAGCCCTTGCTACACTTATAGGACACAGAAAGCCAAAGTTGGTGAAGTCAGGGCCAATTTAAGGTAACAGTAAGAAATAAGAGCATATATTTTTTTAATTATAACTTGCTGACTTTATGCCACAGCAAGAGTCTTAATAGCTATCAAGAGAAGTGATAGTTTCTCAAAATGACAAGGAAATTGGCATTTTATAAAAACCAAAGCTCAGAAGGACTCTCCAAAATTGTGGGTCCAAGTTAAGCTACCGCTATCTCGCGTCTGTGTTGACCTACCAGTAGGTGGCGCTGTGGCAGTAAGAAATCTCCTTAACTCTTAGGGAGGCTTTTGATTAAAAGTATGGGGACGTTGAGGCCAAAGAAAGAAACTAAAACCATAATTGAGTTATTCAGAAATAAAATGTAATGGGATATGTTGAAAAGCATGATATTTGAAGATCTAATTGCAGTAGCATCTAAAGAAGATGAATATTTATTATTAAGACTTTTAGACTACAGTTGAGTAATTTGTGAATTGGACTTTAAGATAACAGGAGATAGGCAAAGAAAAAAATTTTTTTTAGTTTTTTGGCGAGTCTAATTATGCTTCTTTCTGAGTTAAGATAAACGTATACTATAATTGGAAGAAAAATAAAACTAGAACCTCATCCTACCACTTGTCCCAAAAAAGCTCCTTCATTGAAAGAATGGCCAGATTTGATCTGCCCACACTTCGCCAGTGCTACCCCCCAGTATTTTGTTCCCAGCTCTCACTTCCAGAAAATTCTATGAAACCACAAAATTTTGATGATTCCTTTCCTCTTTGCTCTACCCTACACACTAAAGCATTAATGGCACACCTGCTATGAGCTTAATACTCCTCTTACCTCTAGTGGAATATTTATAAACTTATTTGAGAAGCATTATTCATCAGGCTACCCCAGGAGAGGCAAAGGAGGGAGGAAAATTATTTACCCACCACAGGACTCATTTACATTGGATCAGAAAGCCTCAAATATCTTTCCCCAGCCCATCTAAACTCTTTCCAAAAAGGAATGAGAAGAGAGGAGGGAACACCAAATCCACGGCTTGGTCATCTACCAAAATGTACCAGAAAACTGAAAACAACCAGAGCGCTCTTGGTAATACTTACCCAGTGGTCTTTCAGCTCTGATACTAAACAGCCTATCCAGTGAGGAACAACTCATAAAATATAGAAAACTAAAGCAAGAAGGTCAGTATTTCCTTCAGGAGACTGGCAGCCAGGAGAATGAATATGACATCAAGCTCCAAACCAAACCAGCGGGCTGCCAAGAAGTACTAATGTCCCTCCATTTCCAGGACTGTGAGACTTGGACTTGCCTCAGTTGTAATATCACTTTCCTTGAACCTATTTCATTAGTATCCCTTACAGTCCACCCAGAACGTTACATTGGCAACATAGGCTCATCAGCAAAGAAGCCCCGGGAAAGAGCTCGTCTCTCAACACTTAGATCTCCGTTGCAAACACAGACCCCGCTGAGTCCGAGCTGTACATAAGCTAGGGGTGAAGGGGGTGCTGTGCCAAGGGGGTGAGACCACACGCCAACCGTGTATGGGCCCAGAAGACAGTGGGCGCAGTATAACTGCGAGGAGGCCCCGGGGGCAGGCCCGCCAGCCCGGCAGGGCAGTGGGCTGCCTCTCCTTGAGCAGGGAGTTAGGAGTTTACAGAGTGAGGAGGCAGAACCCTAGGAGTCCACAGCCCATCTCCCAGGCGCATGCTCTACTCCCAATTAAATGCAGTGTAGACAGAATCACTGCTTGGGCAGAGGTCACGTTAGCCACAGTCATGAAGGAAGGTCATCACCAGCTCGGACAGCCCTAGAACCTCTCCATATATGGGTTCAGAAAGGCAGTCAGGTTAAATTCAAGGATTTTGATGTGTGTTTGTATAGCATGTTATATAAGACAAAAAAAATACCAGTTGTTCTTATCAAAAAATGAGAGAGATGGGCTGAAGGATTCTGGGGACTCAAGACTGTTTAAGACCCTCAATACGCCGCCCCAAGCAAGTGGCATGTTTAAAAATATGTACTGCTCTGTGTCCTCTCAGATCCTTTATTGTCAATTTGGCATCCATTCATCTCAGAGTCAGTTATGTCAACTCTGTTTTCTTGATGCTTTGGCATTTGGGTCCCTTACAGACTGCCCCTGCCAGGCAAGATGATTCCTAAAGATAATGACAACTTGCCCACATGTGTACCTTTCCTATACAAACCAGCCAATCCCAAGTTTATATCCCCAACTACCTCCTTATGTAACACTTCCATGGCAAGTCAAAATTTCCCTTGCCCTAAGTCACTCCAGGACCAGGGACCAAGCAAGTAGAGACCACCCGTATAGCCCAGAGCCCGCCAGAATTATTTACACTAGCCAGTCTGGAGCTGTTTACCCTGCCCCGCCTCGCCTTTCCCAAGGAAACTCCAAATAAGGCTTTCGCCTCGACTTTCCCCTCACCTGTCTTCCGAGTACACTGGCGTTTGCCCCTGGATGGCGGTCATGACCCCCTCTCTGGGATCTACGACCAAAATCAACTTCTTCCTGCCAGGCCTGGTTTATACCTCCTCCTTAGCCGTGCTGACTTCAGCACACCATACCCAACGTGTACATTCTTAGAACAGACGTCAGTAGGAAGAATAGCTTTGATTTGTTGTACAAGGAACCAGGAAAAAATCTGAATCAATTAGGTTTGTATCACCCAGTGCTAAGCAACTGGTCATAGTACTTCATTATAGGCTGTATTGCACAAGTGATGTGTGAACAGTCGGTGTTTTGCTAGTCTCGATCTGGCTGCAGCCACACAAGAAGGATGTGGGTCCCTCTACATGGCAAAATCGCCTGGCTGCCAGCCATTGAAATGTCATGCTTTCCTGTCCTGAGGCCTCTTTCATTTCATGTAGTAACTCTTTCTACATTCAACAACAAAACTCAGGCATAGCTGAACAACCTGGGTGGAAATGGAGGGTAGGAAACAGCCCATCTTTCAGTTTGAGGGGAAATTGGGGGGTACTGCTAAGAACCCACCCAAAGGGAGTTCATTTGCCTTAAAGAAAATCAGGGAACTCTTTCTAAAAGGGATTAAGAAATGGACTACCGAGATAACATCTGAAAATGGATATGTCTCTTGCTGAGCTGGCAAAGTCCCAAGAGAGGAGTGATGATTCTTCAATTGTTAACAATTACTACTTTGTTATAAAGAGAGGAGGGAAGCCCAGTGGCTCCTTTCTCAACTTACATTTGTATTACGGAAGCACAATCACCTTCTGAAGAAAAAAAAAATGCCTGGCACCATGGATTGTGAGCTCTACCCGCCACTGCATCTTGTAGCAGGTCTGTCCTGTCCTGTGTGGTGTCCATGCACTTTGGGTGGAAAAAGATCCTGTTTATTCTTGTAGTCCTGAATTGGGCAAGCAACCACCATAAAATTACCTTACCCTGGGAGCCTTTATACTTTATCGCTGTAAGTTATCAATCTATACTCCATGGTTATTCATCCAGTGAACCCACACATCGTGCTTCTGGCTTCAATGAGATGCTTGTTATAGGCACATACCTTTGCTTTACCATCCTTTTATCCTTAGGACATAATTGCTCCTAAACGTTCTAAAGAAAGGAAAACAGCATGCTAAGCCATGCCTGTCTTTGGAAAAAGCAAGTTTTGCCTATGGAAATATTTACAGCTCTACTTGCCCGACCTGTAGAATTTGAACTGGGTCCCAAAGAGTGTGTAGGTAGGTAATGCAAGATGTGGAGAATGGTGACTTGAAGTATATTGCCCTGTGGGCATGATTCGCATTTATATTTATTCTGTATTCTTTCAAGTTATGATTATAAGGCAAAAGACTCAGATTCTCTTAAGTCCCCAGAATGAAGGTCATCACTAGTAAAGCAATAGTCTCTTACAGTTAGTTCTTTGATCTCATCTTTTGGACATGCAGGTATGTCCATTTAGGGCTTCTTAAGTATCAGGGAGCCCTCTTCTCTTGAAACCTATACCCAGGTTAACTAGTTATGTGATACCAAAGAGGACCAGCTTGAATGTGTGGAATGTCCCTTTAGCTTCATCAATAAAACATAGCACATATCACCAGTATAAAATGGGGATATGCCTGAGAAATCCAACCTGGTCGTCAGGGTGTGAAGAAGAAAGTCAGCTGGTAGAAGCTGCTATTTTAGTGTTGCTTGTTTGTTAGTTGGCTTCTGTTTTTGAGTAGAAGAATCACTTTTAAGTGACTTTCCCCCCTGCCATTCATTTCTAATTTGCTTCCCACGGAAATTAAGCTAGGTGAGAAACATTTGACAAGTTATTTTTTAATTTTTTATGGCTGAGCTGCAAATTTTAGTAAATAATGAGTCATTCATAGTTAATCTTCAGACATTAAAATATGTAGTTTCTAGAAATGTGACTTCCCTCAGGCCTTGTATTCTCTATTTACTCATCCTTTCTACTGTTCTCCACTGTAAATCGCCATTATTCATGGTACCTATCCTTAGCCTCCTCTTTTCATGCTGAGGATTTGGGTTGTCTACAGTATTTTGATGATCGAGGTGAGAAAGGCCCTCAGTTACCTCTGGTACAGAAAGTTATTGTACGTGAGCTCAGGGGAGAGACAGTCTCAAGAGTCAGACCTCATGAAAACCTGCAGCCACATCTGGGACAGTTAGCAGCTGTGGTGGCTAAATGACAAGTCTGTTAGTCCCTCCCTGGAACCCGGTCATCTGTTGTCTCCTCGGCAGCCAGCTTTCATTGTTCCCGGGTGGATGCTCATAACCATTCCTCGTGGCTCGACCTCTCTGTGTGATTCTTTCTCTCCCCACTTGTTGCATTCAGCTTTAAAAGACAGAATCAGAATATTTTCCATTCACTCATCTAGCAGAGTGTCACTGGCATGCAGAACAAAAGTTAGGAAGCTGCTGCCTTTCAGATGTCAGGCTGCCTCTAGTGTTAGCCTGATTATGTGATTAAAAAGTTTCCAGCCTGTGCATGGCTGGCAGTTTTCGTCAGCTGAGGTTGTAGCTAGGCAGATACAGCATAGACTTCCCATCTCTAGCAGAGTCTTAAAAAATATAAAACCATGTGCAATAAAATATAAAGAGAAAATCAAGGCCAAGAAGTATATATTTCAAATTTTTCAAACATCAGGCCAAGTAAAATTACTATAACTGAGGTTGAATCTGGTTCTGAATCTCCTAACAACCAGAACAAAAATGGGAAGTGTGATGAATAAAAGTATATAATTCTCATTATCAAAAAAGGAGAAATACTCTGGGGGAAAATTAAGCTTCTTCCTAGCTCTTACTCCAAAAGCAGTGTTTTCCTCCTTGATGCAGGGGACACTGAATGACATAACGGTGCCCTCAACATCCTAACAGAACAGAAGTAGGTCACATTTCTTGGCATGACCAATCATGAAGGCAAAATATTTCAGTGCGTGTTAACGAAGACAGTTTTGTGAAGGAAAAAACTGATATAATCTAAGTTTCTTTGTGGTCCGACATAATCCAAGAGTAAAGGATTGGTTCTTTAGAGGACTGGATGGTTTGCGTGTGCCATAGACAATCTGAAAAGAGAGCTTCTCGCAACTGATTGCTTAGTAAGAGCTAGTTGTGCTCAGGCTAACGCCCAGGCACCTGGTCTTCTGCGTTACTGGCTGGAGAGGCCTCTGTGTGCTTTGGAGAACAGGTGGCGCAGGTAACATTTTGTGAACGCTGTGGAGGCTAAGTGATATTCTCGCCCCGTCATACAGCGTATTTCTTCTCTGTGCCTTTATTTGTACGTAGTTTCCTCTGCTTGTACACCATCCACCTCCTCTTGCCTGTTCGCTTGCCCAGTCTGATTTAGATGCTTTCTTTCTGACTATGCTTCAGTGGAACCTGTGATCACCTCTACTAGAATGTGATACTGCAACATTCTAATATCCTCAGGGATCACTTGACTGTTTCCCCCATGGGACTGTAATTCCCTGGAAGGCAAGGATCAGCTGTGATTTGACTCTGAAACCCCAAGGCTTAGCACAATGCCCAGCCAGTAGTAGGGACTTACAAAATTCAGATTGAATAGATAAATGAGCGGAATTTCATGATTCTGTCTGTGGGTATTCTTCTGCCAACATCTGGAGTACCTATTCACCTATACAAATGTTTCTTATCCTTAAGGATCCAGTTAAGTTTTTTCCCCTCCAATAATCCTTACTCATATAATTACATTTATCTTGGCATTTTTTAAATCCCTAGAGCTCTTATATTTTATACCACAAAGTTCAATGCTTCAAGTTTTGTGTCATCTTTTATCACTGCTTCTGGAGCAAATTGCCTCTTTCAGTCAGACCAGAAATCCTTGAGGGCAGGATTATGTTCTGTAAATTTCTTAAATTTCTAGCAATATCCAAAATGCATTACCTTGTAGTATCAGCCCTTAAGAAAAAAAATATGTAACATACATAAAATTCTTCTGGAAGATAATTTATGCCCTCTGTTTTCCTCACTTCAAAGTAAAATGCTTAATCTCAGAAGATTACAATGAAAATTTTACAAGTAAACCATTTTATTATTAAGTAGTCTTCAAAACTAAAATCACCTACCTTATAAATTACCTGGTGTTTCTAACCTATTTCTTGCAATATTTTAAAACTACTTCTGACAAAATAAAGAATGACTGATCATTACTTTTCAGATAACAACCTCATACACATTTATAACCCTGCTATATTCAGTTACAATGCAGAATTCAGGATAAAGATGTTCTGTTTTAGACACATCAAGAATCTCTTTATAACAATTAAGATGAGGTATAGTTTTTGAAAAATATTATCCTTCAGCTTTTTTTTCTTCTGTACTAATTGGAGCTCTTTATTACATAGATCAGGTTTTGCTTTTCAGCACTGAAGTGTCTTTTTATTCTTTTCTAAACTCTCCATGACTTCTTCTTTTAACTTAATTTGGCTGCTCTGGGTCTTCACTGATGCATGAGTGGGGTGCTCACTAGTTGCAGTGTGCAGGCTTCCCACTGCAGTAGCTTTCTCTTGTCGCAAAGCACACGCTCTAGAGCATGTGGACTCAGAAGTTGTGGTGCATGAGCTTAGTTGCCCCGCGTCATGTGGGATCTTCCAGACCAGGGATGGAACCATGTCTCTTGCATTGGTAGGTGAATTCTTAACCACTGGACCACCAGGGAAGTCCTCCATGAATTCTTTAGGCTCCTCTTAAATTGTATAATACCTGACATTGGACACTATATTATTAGAGCTCTGCTTAGTATTGATTATATTTTAAAATTAGTCATTATGGTTCTCAAGTCATATGTTACACTTTTTATTTATATTTGTATAGTATTCTCAAAACCGAAACTTAAAGTTCTCTCAGCCGTTATTACCTCTTACCTTCCCTACTTCCCCTTCCTTCAAGTTCAGTGCCATATGCCGATATCACTGGCATCATCAACAACAATACCTAGCTCTTGTAAGAATTCCAGTGTAAACTGGGAAGAGCATAACTCTGAAGCTAGAGTGACCTGTCTGGGCTCTGCCACTTCCCACCTGGCAACCATGGGCTAAATCACATAACCTCTTTGCATCAGTTTTTTCATCTGTACATTAAGCATAAAAGTATCAACCTTAAGAATTCCCTGGTGGTCCACTGGTGAGAACTCCATGCTTCCACTGCAGGGGGCACAGGTTCGATCCCTGGTTGGGGCACTAAGAACCCACATGCCCATGTGACCAAAATAAAAAATCAATCTTGCAGGATTGATGGAAAGATTACAGAGTGCCTCAACAACAAAAACTAACCAACGTGATTTATAAAGGAGCAAAGGACTGGAAATAGGCATTTCTCCAAAGGAGATATGCAAATGGCCAATAAGCACATGAAAATATGCTCAACATCACTAATCATAAAGAAAATAGGAAGCACAATCATAATGAGATATTACCTTATACAAATTAGGATGGCAACTATTTACAAAAAAATATGTATAGAAAATAATTGGTTTTGGCAAGGAAATTGGGAAAATGGGTATCTTGTGTGTACCACTGGTGAGAATGTAAGTGGTTCAGTCTCATATGGTGGGTCCTTAAAAATTAAAAACAGAATGACCATATAATTCAGCAGTTTTACTTCTGTGTATATACCCAAAAGAACTGAAGGCAGAGTCTTGAGCATGTATTTGTATGCCCATATTCATAGCGGCATTATTTCCAATAGCTGCAGGGTAGAAACAACCCAAGTGTCCATCCATGGATGATGGATAAACAAAATGTGGTTAACAATGAAATGTTATTATTTAAGGATAATATTATTATCCTTAAGAAAGAAAGAATTTCTGCACTGCAACGTGAATGAACCTTGAGGACATTATGCTGAGTTAATTAAGCCAAATTAACCATTAGCCAAAATGACAAATACTGTATCATTCCACTTATGTGCAGAACCTAGAGTCATCAGATTCATAGAGACAGAAACTAGAATGATGGTGGCCAGCTTTTTTCTGGCGATTAGTGATGTTCCACATCTTCTCAGATGGCTATTGTCCGTTTGTATATATCCTTTGGAGAAAGTGTCTATTCATATTCTCTGCCCATTTTTAATTGGATTGTTTCATTTTACTGCCATTGAGTGGTATGAGGTTATATATGTATATGAATGTTTTGGATATTAACTACTTATCATATACACGACTTACAGTATCTTCTCCCACTCCATAAGTTGCCTTCATTTTGTTGATTATTTCTTTTGCTGTGCAGAAGTTTTCTAGTTTAATGTAGTCTTACTTGTTTACTTTTGCTTTGGTGCCTTTGGTGTCAAATCCAAAAACTCATCTCCAAGATTGATGTCACTTCATGGCAAATAGATGCGGGGAAGTGGAAACAGTGACAGATTTTATCCTCTTGGGCTCCCAAATCACTGCAGCCATGAAATTAAAAGATGCTTGCTCCTTGGAAGGAAAGCTATGACAAACCTAGATAGTGTATTAAAAAGCAGAGACCTCACTTTGCTGACAGAGGTCCGTATAATCAAAGCTATGGTTTTTCCAGTAGTCATGTATGGATGTGAGAGTTGGACCATAAAGGAGGCTGAGTGCCAAAGAATTGATACTCTTGAACTGTGGTGCTGCAGAAGACTCCTGAGAGTCCCTTTGACAGCAAGGGGATCAAACAACTCAATCCTTAAGGAAATCAACCCTGAATAGTCATTGAAAGGACTGATGCTGAAGCTGAAACGTCAATACTTTGGCCATCTGATATGAAGAGCTGACTCACTGGAAAAGACTCTGATACTGGGAAAGATTGAAGGCAGGAAGAAAAGGGAGCGACAGAGGAGGACGAGATGGTTGGATGGTATCACTGACTCAATGGGCATGAGTTTGCGTGAACTCAGGGAAGCCTGGCGTGCTGCAGTCCATTGGGTCGCAAAGAGTTGGACATGACTTAGCGACTAAACAACAAGACTGATGCCAAGGACCTTACTTCCTACGTTTCCTTCTAGGAGTTTTACAGTTTCAAGTCTTATGTTCAAGTCTGTAGTCCATTTTTAATTAGTTCTTGTATATGGTATAAGACAGTGATCCAGTGTCTTTTTTGCATGTGGCTGTCTAGTTTTCATAACACTGTTTATTGAAGAGATTATCCTTTCCCAATTGTATCTTCTTGGCTCCTTTGTCCTAAATTAATTGGTCATATCTGCATGAATTCATTCCTGGGCTTTCTATTCTGCTTCATTGATCTATGTGTCTGTTTTTATGCCAGAACCACACTGTTTTGATTACTGAAGCTGTGTAATATAGTTTCAAATCAGGAAACATGATGCCTCCAGCATTGTTCTTTTTCAAGATTGCTTTAGCTTTTCAGGGTCTTCTGTGGCTCCATACAGATTTTAGGATTGTTTGTTTTATTTCTGTGAAAAAGTGCCATTCAAATTATCATAGAGATTGTAATGATTCTGTAGATTGTTTTGGGTAATATAAGCCTTTTAACAGTATTAATTCTTCCAGTCCATGCACAGAATGTCTCTCCATTCATTTATGTCTTCTTCAGTTTCTTTCATCAACATGTTATAGTTTTCATTGTATAGGTCTTTCATCTCCTTGGTTAAGGTTATTCCTAGGTAGTTAATTCTTTTTGATGCAGTTGTAAATTGGATTGTTTTCTTAATTTCTCTTTCTGTTGGTTCATTGTTAGTGTATAGTAATTCTGCTAATTTCTGTATATTGATTTTGTATCCTTAAATTTTATGGGATTCATTTGTTAGTTTTAATAGTTTTTGGTGAAATCTTTGGGGTTCTCTATATACAATATGTCATCTGCAAACTGTGTTGGTTTCATTCTTGCTTTTTGATTTGGATGGCTTTTATTTTTTTGTCTAACTGCTCTGGCATACCAGATCACCTAACCTGCCTCTTGAGAAATCTGTATGCAGGTCAGGAAGCAACAGTTAGAACTGAACATGGAACAACAGACTGGTTCCAAATTGGGAAAGGAGTATGTCAAGGCTGTATATTGTCACTCTGCTTATTTAACTTATATGCAGAGCACATCATGAGAAATGGTGGGCTGGAGGAAGCACAAGCTGGAATTAAGATTGCCAGGAGAAATATCAATAACCTCAGATATGCAGATGACACCACCCTTATGGCAGAAAATGAAGAACTAAAGAGCCTCTTGATGAAAGTGAAAGAGGAAAGTGAAAAAGTTTGCTTAAAGCTCAGCATTCAGAAAACTAAGATCATGGCATCCGGTCCCATCACTTCATGGCAAATAGATGGGAAACAGTAGCTGATTTTATTTTTATGGGCTCCAAAATCACCGCAGATGATGATTGCAGCCATGAAATTAAAGATGCTTACTCCTTGGAAGGAAAGTTATGACCAACCTAGACAGCATATTGAAAAGCAGAGACGTTACTTTGTCAACAAAGGTCCATCTAGTCAAGACTATGGTTTTTCCAGTAGTCATGTATAGTTGGACTATAAAGAAAGCTGAGTGCTGAAGAATTGATGCTTTTGATCTGTGGTGTTGGAGAAGATTTTTGGACTTCAAGGCTATCCAACCAGTCCATCCTAAAGGAAATCAGTCCTGAATATTCATTGGAAGGATTGATGCTGAAGCCGAAACTCCAATACTTTGGCCACCTGGTGTGAAGAGCTTATTCATTTGAAAAGACCCTGATGCTGGGAAAGATTGAGGGCAGGAGGAGAAGGGAACGACAGAGGATAAGATGATTGTATGGCATCACTGACTCAATGGACATGGGTTTGGGTGGACTCTGGGAGTTAGCGATTGACAAGGAGACCTGGTGTGCTGCGGTTCATGGGGTCGCAAAGAGTTGGACACGACTGAGCAACTGAACTGACCTAAACTGCTCTGGCTAGGGATGGTATTGTATCAAATAAAAGTGAACATCCTTGTCTTTTTCCTGATTTTAGAGGAAAAGCTGTCATTAGCTTTTTTGCTTTTCACTATTGACATGGGCTTGGCATAGTAGTGTTAGTTGCTCGTCATGTCCGACTCTTTGCGATCCCATGGACCGTAGCCCACCAGGCTCCTCCGTCCATTGGAATTCTTCTGGCAAGAATACTGGAATGGGTTGCCATTCCCTTCTCCAAAGGATCTTCCTGACCCAGGGATCAAACCCAGATTTTCTGCATTGCAGGCGGATTCTTTATCATCTGAGCTACAGGGAAGCCCAAGAATACTGGAGTGGGTAGCCTATCCCTTCTGCAGCAGATCTTCCCAACCCAGGAATCGAATTGGAGTCTCCTGCTATAGCCGTTATTATATTGATATATATTCCCTCTGTAGTCACTTTATTGAGAGTTTTTAACTTGGATGGATGCTAGTTTTGCTAAATGCTTTTTTTACATCAGTTGCAATGGTCATATCATTTTTATCCTTCACTTTTTAAGTGTGATATAGACACTGATCTGTGAGTGTTAAACCATCCTTGCATGCCTGCAGTAAATTCTACTTGATCACAGTGTATGATCCTTTTTATATATTATTGGATTCTGTTTGCTAATATTTTGTTGAAGAGCGTTTTTCCATCTGTTCATCAGGCCTATGATTTTTGTTTTCTGTGGCATCCTTATGTAGTTTTGATATTGAAGTATTGCTACCCTTGTAAAATGAGTTTGGAAGTGTTCCTCTTTCTTCTGTTTTTTAGAAGAATTTTAAAGGATTGGTATTCTTGTTTCATAGACTCAGTGAAGCTACCTGGTCCTAGACTTTTGTTTGTTGAGAGGTTTTTGATTTTTGATCCAGCCTCATTTTATGAGTGTTTTACTCCACATTAAAGAAAACTATAGATTCTGTATGCAGTGCACCTAGTAGCATCTGGTACATGATAGGCTCTTGATAAATGGTAGTTCTTACTGTGGTGTCACCATTCGAGGCACGTGGCTTCATTATGATCCTTGAAGCCATATTATTGTTAAATAATATCAAAAAAGTTAGATTCCTTAGAAAACAAACTCTATGATGTACATTAGTGTGCAGGAAGTTTATTAAGGAGTGCTCTTGGGATCAGCACCTATAGAAGGGAAGGGAATGGAAGGAAGCAGGGTTGGACACTGGGAGAAAGTACACTGTGATGCAGTGACAAAGGAGGCCTCAACTGGCCCCCAAGGATGCTATAGACCTGAAATGGCCTTTCATATTTGTGAGTCATGGTGAGGGGGCTAGGGCACAGTTTATATACTTACTCTCTGCTGATCCATCCTTGGATATGGGCTGCCTGGGACGAGAACGTAACCTTGAGTAATGGGGCAGTCCCTAGAAAGGGCTGAGGGTTGCAGTGGAGGTGGGGAATGTCTTTCATTCCTGCAGAGGAGGGCGTGAACATGCATCACTACAGCAAAAATTGAGAAGTGAAACTCAGGTTTTAATGCCTCCGAGGTCCATTCAGGCTCATTTCTAGTCCTCTGTATTCATGAGTAAAATGCCCATGTTGTCATTCACATTGTTAAAGCAATAATTAGGGAACTTTCCATTGAGTATAGCATTTCTTTTCAAATCTTTGGTGGTTAAGAACTAGTTATTTTCCTTTTCAAGTCCTACATGGACTGTTACTTTAATAAAATACATACAGAAATAAATTTACTGGATAAATAAGAAAACATGTAACAGATAAGCTCAAATTTACTATCAACAGATTCATCAGACATAAAATTGCCGTGACAATTTGCTATAAATGTTTTAACAGCCCACTTTTAATTTCTAAACTTGTCTCATTGTAGCCTTATAACAAAGAGTTCTCAAAACTGGTACCAATCTGGGACTTCACTCTAAATAATTCTGGGTTACAAGATTCTTACAAAACATTGTTGCTGCTGCTGCTGTTTAATCGCTGAGTTGTATCCAACTTTTTGCAGTTCAGTGGACTGCAAAGGAACCCATCAGGCTTCTCTGTCCATGGGATTTCCCAAGCAAGAATACTGGAATGGGATGCCATTTCCTTCTCCAAGGGCTTTTCCGGATCCAGAAGTTGAACCCGCATCTCCTGCTTGGCAGGCGGATTCTTTACCACTGAGCCACGTTGATACCCTTCTAAATTGACATTGGCAATATATGGGTTAAATGAGTGTTATTCTTCAATCTAGATCAGGTCTGTTGCTATTCATGGGGAATCTATAATTCTCTTCAAGCCTGGTCTGAATCAAGGAACACCATCAGCATCACAGGTTCCAGGTGTAAGTAGTTCTAAGGCCATTACTTACCCAAGGATCTAGTGGTTGAAAGGAACAGACTATTTTCTTGTGTAACAAATAAGAGTCATCAGGAATCTTCTATTCCTTGGACTAGGAAAACTGATTCAATTCATGTAACCCTCTTGGGACATTTGATGTAGGAGTAGGGAGATAAGAGGACAGGGAAAGGAGATCTGACAAACAGAGCATGTCCTTCAGGAAAGAAGTAGTAGTAAAACAAAGGGGTCATGATACATTCAAAGGGTTTACAAAGCTGCCTTGTCTAATCTGGGGAGAATGACCTAAGTACAAGCTATGGTTATAGCTTCAGTTGATCTATGAATCCCCTGAAATTGTATACAGAATACCAGGTGTGCTACATTTGTGTCTTTTGGATAGTATTATCAGAATAACCCTAAAACTAATAATGATCGGCTTGACTTCCTAGCTTGAAACATGGGTTGTATTTCCCTACTTGCAAGGATTCAAAGTCAAGTCACCAAACATTCTCACCTGGATCTCCTGTACTGCTTTCTTAGTCCATCAGCCCTTGCCATCTCTCTTCTTCCTCCTTTCCATTCTCACATCATTGTGAGCATTTCTAGATGCAAACTGTTTCTGACATACACATACACACACTACCTGAAGCCCTTCAAAAAAAGCTTACCACTGTTCTTAGGATCAAAACAAAACAGGATAAAAAGTCTTACACGGCGTGCCTACCTTCCATTCTTACCCTCTACACCACCTTTCCTACTTGCTTTCTCCACACCAACCACCCTGGTCTTCTCTGAACTCTCCTCACTTCCTCAGTCCACAGAGCCTTTGAGGATGCTGTTCCACCTGGAATGTTCTTCCCTTACCCTCAGGTGAATTTCTTTTCTCTGGTCTCTCTGATTAGGGCATGTCCCCCTCGTACAGCAACTGTACAGCTTCTCCTTTGTAGCATTTGTTACAGTTCCTTTGTGATTCCCTCTTAGTGTTTGTCTTTCTCACTAGACTCTGAGTTCCTTGGGGACAAGGACTGTCTGTTACATGCCCGGGGTTGAGCAGAGAAACTGTAGAGAAAGCTTGCCATGGTGTTTATGAGTGGGTTAGTAATTTCTTCTTCTCTTAATAGAGAAGATTAAGGTGTAGACACTAGGAAACACCCCAAGTTCACATAACTGACAGATGACAAATCTAGGCTTTGAACCTAGATTTGACTTCTAAGCCCTTGCTCTTAACCACTGTAATCACAATACAGCTGCTTTAAAAACTGAGAGAGGTTATTAATGACCCCTGTCTCACTTAAAAAAATGTCTGTATGCTTCAGGAGGATATTATACTCATTAATATATATGCACCCAGTACAGGAGCACTTCAATATGTAAAGCAGACACTTAACAGATATAAAGAGAGAAATGGACAATAGTGCAATATCAGGGGACTTTAATACCCCACTTTTATTGATGAACCAATCATCCAGACTGAAAATCAGTAAGGTAATAGTGGTCTTAAATGACACCTCAGACCAGTTGGACTTAATAAATATCTACAGGACATTATATCAAAAACAGCAGAATACACATTCTTTTCAAGAGCACATGGAACATTCTCCAGGATAGGTCACACGCTGGACCACAAAACAAGTCTCAGCAAATTTAAGAACACAGAAATTATATCAAGCATTTTTTTTCTGACCACAGTGTTAGGAAACAAGAAATCAATTGCAGAAAGAAAAATGGGGAAAGAACAAACATGGAGACTAAAAAACATGCTACTAAAAAGCCAATGAGTCAATGAGGAAATCAAGAAGTCAGAATTCACCTCAAGACAAATGAAACTAGAAACACAACGCTCCAAACCTATGGATACAGCAAAAGCAGTTCTAAGAGGGAAGTTTATAGTGATACAGACTTTCCTCAAGAAACCAGAAAAATCTCAAATAAACAAGCTAACCCATGATCTAAAGGAATTAGAAAAAGAAGAACAAACAAGTCCCAAAGTCAGCAGAAGAAAGGAAATAATAAAGATCAGAAAGGAAATAAGTAAAACAGAGACCCCCCCCAAAAAAAAAACAGAAGCAGTGGAAAAGAACAATGAAATCATGAACTGATTTTTAAAAAAAGATAAATGAAACTGATACTCCATTAGCCAGGTTCACCAGGAAGAAAAGAGGATCCAAATAAAATAAGAAATGAAAGAGGAGAAATAACTGATACCATAGAGATACAAAAAAATCATAAGAGAATACTATGAACTGTTATGTGGCAACAATTGGACAACCTAGAAGCAATGACAAGTTTCTAGAAACAAAGAACATATCCAGACCGAATCAGGAAGAAGTGGACAATTTGAACAGCTGCTAGTAGTGGTATTGAATTTGTAATTGAAAAAACCAAAAAATCCTGGCAAATAAAAGTCCAGAACTGAATGACTTCACAGGAAAATTCTACCAAACATGTAAAGAAGAGCTAATAGCTATTCTTAAACAATTCCAAAAAATTGAAGAGTACAGAACATTCCCAAATTCATTCTACTAAGCCACATTACCTTGATATCAAAGCCAAAGACATTAAAAAAAAAAAAGTACAGGTCAATATCTTTGATGAATATAGATGCAAAAATCTCAACAAAATATTAACAAATCAAATCCAACAGTATATAAAAATGATCATACAACATGATCAAGCTAAATTTATTGCAGGCACACAAGGATGGTTCAACCCTTGTAAATCAATCAATGTGATACAATTCTTGTCACTTCTATTTATCATAGTATTGGAAATCCTAGCTGCAGCAGTCAGATAAGAAAAAGAAATAAAAGTCATCCAAATTTGACAGGGAAGGAGTAAAACTGTCACTATTTGCAGATGACATGCTTTTATATATAAACCCTAAAGTCTTCACCCAAAAGATTATTAGAACTAATATATGAAATCAGTAAAAATTGCAGGATATAAGATAATATACATAACTCTGGTTTTTTCTAATATACTAATAACTATCAGAAGGAGAAAAGTTTAAAAAATCCCATTTAAAATTGCATCAAAAAGAATAGAAATAAACTTAACCAAGGAAGTGAAAGACCTACTCTTAACACTATAAAATGTTGGTGAAGGAAATTGAAGGTGATACAAAGAGATGGAAAGATATCCATTGCTCTTGGGTTGGAAGAATTAATATTGTTAAAATGCCATACTAGTCACAGAAATCTACAAATTCAATGACATCCTTAGCAAATCACCCATGACATTTTCCCAAAGAACTAATAAACTAAATAATCCCTAAAATTTATACGGAGCCATAGAAGACCCTGCATTGCTGAAGCAATCTTGAGAGAAAAGAAAGAAGTTGGAGGTATTATCCTTCCAAACTTCAGACTACACTTACAAAGCCACAGTAATGGAACAGCATGGTACTGGCACAGAAACAGACACATAGATCGATGGAACAGAATAGAGAGCCCAGAAATAAACCCATGCACCTATGGTCATTAATCTGCAACCAAGGAGACAAGAATATACAGTGGAGAAAAGACTCTTCAGGATGTCCTGGGAAAACTGGACAAGTACATGTAAAACAGTGAGATTAGGGTATTTCCTCACTCTCTATTCAAAAGTCAACTCAAAATTAAAGACCTAAATGTAAGACTGGAAATCACAGGACTCCTAGAAGAATACTTAGGCAGAATACTGTTTGACATAAATCATGGAGTGTTTTTTGGGTCTGTCCCCTAAGGATAAAGAAAGAAATGCACAAATAAACAAATGGAACCTAATTAAACTTAAAAGCTTTTGCATAGCAAAGGGAACCATTGACAAAATGAAAAGACAACCTACTGAATAGGAGAAGATACTTGGAAATGTTATGACCAACAAGGGGTTAACATCCAAAATATATAAGCAATTCATATAATTCAATGACAAAAAGACAAATAGCCCAACTAGAAGAAAAATGGGCAGAAGATTTGAATAAACATTTTTCCAAAGACATATAGATGGTCCACAGGCACAGATAAAGATCTAAACATTGCTAATTATAAAGAAATGCAAATCAAAATAACAAAGAGATATCACATCACACCTGTCAAAATGGGTGTCATCAAAGAGAACACTAATAATAAATGTTGGCGAGGATGAGAAAAGGGAACCCCTTCATACACTTGTTGGTGGGAATATAATTTGCTGTAGCCACTATGGAAAACTGTATGGAGATGCCTCAAAATCTAGAAACACCATATGATCCAGCAATTCCACTCCTGGGTATATATCCATAAAAACTGAAAACACTAATTTGAAAAGATACAAGCAGCCCACTGTTCACAGCAGCACTATTTAAAGTAGCCAAGATATGGAAACAACCCAGTTTTTCATCAACAGATGAGTGGATAAAGAAGCTGTAGAATGTGTGTGTGTGTGTGTGTGTGTGTGTGTGTGTGTGTATTACTCAGTCATAAATATATATGTCATAATATGTATATAAATATACTCATAATTTATATTCTCATAATCATATGAGATTATATTATAAGAATATAATCTCATAATCATATGAGATTTATCTTATAAATCATATGATTTGTGACTCATAGTCATAAAGTCATATATATAATATTACTCAAGTCATAAAAATAATGAACTTCTGTCATTTGCAGCAATGTGAATGGACCTAGAGAATATTATGCTGAGTGGAATAAGTCAGACATAAAAAGATAAATACCATATGATATCACTAATATGTGAAATCTAAAAATAAATGTATATAGCAAGCCTAAACAGAATCATAGGTGCAGAAAACAAACTAGTGGTTTCAGTGAGGAGACAGAAGGGGGAGGAGCAAGATAGTGGTTTGGGATTAAGAGATACAAACTAGTATGTATAAACTAGATAAGCAAATTAGAACTATTGTAATAACCTTTAATAGAGTGTCAGCTATGGAAATAATGAATCACTGTCCTGTACACTTGAAACTAATGTAATATCATAAATCAACTATACTTCAATTTGAAAAAAAAGAATGAAGGTGAAAAAATGTACATGCTTTGAAAGGCACCATAAAGAAAGTCAAAAGACCCCACAGAATGGAAGAAGGCATTTGTAAATCATATATCTGGCAAGTAAACGCTATTCAGATTATATATGGATCTCTTAGAGCTCAACAATAAAAAGACAGATAACCCAATTTTTAAAATGAACAATGAATTCGAATTTTTACAAATGGCCAGTAAGCACATGAAAAAAATGCATGGTTAGTCATTAGAGAAATCCAAGTCAAAACTACAAGAAGAGACCACTTCGCACCCAGTAAGAAGTCAGGTAATAAGTGTTGATGAGAATTCGGAGAAATTAGAATGCTAGAATCTTGCTGGTGGGAATGTAAAACCCAACTGCCCTGGGAAGAGTTTGTTGATTTCTCAAACAGCTAAGCATAGCATTACCATGTGACCCAGCAGTTCTCCTCCTAAGTATTAATATATATCCAGGAGAAACGAAAACATACGTTTATATAAAATCTGTACATGAGTGTTCATAGCAGCATTACTCAGTAACCAACATGTAGAAACAACCTAAATGTCTATCAGATAATGAATGAATAAACCATGTGACGTGTATGTGCGATGGAATATTATTCAGCCGTAAAAAGGAGCGAAGTACTAGTACATGCTTACCACGTGGATGAACCTTGAAAATGTAATGCTAAGTGAAGCAGTACATATTGTAGATCCCATGCATGTGCAGCGTCTAGAACCAAGTCTGTAGAGACAGAAAGTAGGTCAGTAGGTCCCTGGACTTGAGTAGGAGAAGGGGGACTGAGGAGTGACTGCCAATAGTCATAGGGTTTTCTTTTGGGGGGTGGTTTTTTTGAGTAATAAAAATGTTCTAAATGTAGGTGGGGTGATGGGTACACTACACCCTGAGATACGCTTTAAATGGGTGAATTTTATCAGTGTGTGAAATAGATCTCAGACCTTTAAAAAGTTAGTAGTTGATACCTAAAAAGTAAAAAACAGAGCAAAGTCTTCAGTGTAAGCAGTCAAATTGTATTGACTTCTTACTAAAGAATTTAAAAAAATTATTTAATAAAACCTTATACACAGAATACTTTTTCATGTTCATTAATTCAGCAATTAATTAATCAATTAATTGTGTTAGGTATGCTGTCAGGTCCTAGGTAGAAAGATGCCTGGGCTTAGCTTTGTCTCCTCTTTTTCAGGTTTCCAAGGAAGGTGGTATGCCTGGGGGACAACAGCTGTCTCTCGGTCTGGCCTCACTTGCTTTTTCCCTGTTTGGAAAGGTGTCGGATATTTCTGTTGCCTTAGTCAGCACGGAGCAAGGAGGACCCTGATTATAGTTTCAGAGCCTTAAGCTTCACCTCATGCTCCAAATCCAAGACAGAGCAGCTGAGAATGGGGCTAGCCGTGCCGCCAATTGCTTCTCCCCCATTGTTAATCCCTTTAATTCTGCCGTCCGCAGGCACCCCTCCCTTCACACTGTCCCGTTGCCCACTTGTGATATGATTGAGCAAGTGGTTTTGGCTTTGAAAGGTGATTCTTAGAGACACCTCAAGTGACCCAGCCCCCTGGCTTGCGGGATGCTCTTGATGTTCATTACCACGGGGCACCAGAGATCTTCTGTGGGCAGATACCACTTGCAATCAAGCCTGGTCTGAAAGAAGGTGGCTGCCGCTGACTTCTGCACGGTCCTGGCCTCAGTGCCGGGGTCACAGAGGGAGCAGGGTATCAGTGCTAAGTGTAAACAGAGAGAAGCCACCAGTCTCTTGGTTCTTACGGAAGAGTTTATGATGCTTGAGCTCCAAATCGCTTTAAGCATGGAATAACTGGCTTTGTGATGATTACGCGGGTGTGTGTGTGTGTGTGTGTGTACACTATATGCTTTATTCCTGCTTTGCTGTGTCATTCCCTGGTCAAGACATTATAGTTTATTTTAAAGTTTGTCTATCTCTTTCACAAACCTTGACTCCAGGAGTTGGTGATGGAGAGGGAGGCCTGGCTTGCTACAGTCCGTGGGGTCGCAAAGAGTCGGACACGACTGAGCAACTGAACTGCACTGAACTCCACTGAGTTTTTATGACCAAAAGCGGGGGAAAAAATGAGTCATTTTTCAGTCTATATGTCCTATTTTCACAGAGCCCTAGAATTAAACTAATTCTAATTTCTCCCTCTTCTCAAACTGGTGAGTTTATCAGCATCATAAGATGTTTATTACATTTGCAAAAGAATGCTTCCTGATGGCTTATGGAAGGAGAAATCCAGCTGGGTTTTGGGGGTAAGAGCTAGTGGTAGGCCTTACCCAGCCACTGCTGTCATGCGTGCCTCCCTAACCCCACCCTCGCGCTCCTGGTGCCTGCAGAGCCTAAGGAAAGCCTCTCCACCCCTCCCGGGTTCTCCCCTCACTGCAGTCGGAAGGGGAGTAGCAGGAAATGGAATCTGCCCGGGTCATGGGATTTTTTTTGAAAGAAACACAGCACGATCTGATGAAGAGCAGGTTAATCCTGCTATTTCATTTCCCTTTCAGAAAGGGTGGGGGCAGGATTGTGATATGAAGTATTTGGTTTCACATCTGTTCCAGGAATTATCCCCAGCATAAATCCACTTTTCTTTTAAGCATCCTAAAGCATCCCAGGGAGCTCCTCCTCCCAGAGCAGCCTCCCCGCCCCTAGAGTTTATTTCATGGCCACAGAGCAGCTGACAGGCTCCCCAAGAAATCATCCTGTCATTGCTAGAGCAGGAGGGCATCTCTGAGGGCATTCTGAAGTCAGAGTGTCTGTGGGTCGGCGGTATCAGTTCTGTGCTGTGCTCTCCAGGAAGAGTTTAGGAGAAAAAGTGGGGAGCACACCAGCAGTGTGGTACAGTATAGAAAGAGAACCCAATTTAAAAATCGAAGGAACTGGCCATCATCTCACCTTGGCTGCTATTTAGGGGTTCTTGAACAAGTTCACCAAACCTCTTCAGGCTCAAAGCCCCTGTCTGTGGAATTAGGGCAGTGTCTCCCAGCATGTGCTCTGCAAAATGCAGGTCGTCACAGTCAAACAAATTTGAGAAATGCCATTTATTCTATGCCATTTCTTAAAGAGACATAATATATATTAGTCTATTTAAAGGCTGTGAGGAATCTTTCAGTAAAGAAACTCGTGTTGTTTTTTTTTTCCCAGCATTTCTCAAATTTATCTGACCTGAAGTTGTTTTTCCTATGATGCTGATTAATATCTTGACACTGAGAAATGAAGTTCAACTCCAAAATGCTTCAAGTCTATAATCTATTACATGTTATGCTTACCAACCTCAATAAAATAACTTTTCAACTTTCAAATCTTATTCATGGGAAAATGAAAAACAATTTCACATGTGGCAAGGTGACTTCTAGTTTTAAAAACTGAACTTAAAGGCCAAAGCAATTGCTCAAAGAAACACACCCTTGTAAACAGAGTTTTGAAAACGTTTTCTGGAACTCCTATTTTCTCTTTCTACCTTCGAGATGTTTAGCATTGTAATGTGGCCTTCTAGTATGTAGTGGGAGCCTTCTATGAATAATTATGTTCAACATACTAGTAAGTGCACGTAAGGAATAACAAACTAAATGAAACACAAGATTCCCAACCTTAATTCAGAGAATAAATATATACACAAGGAAAAACAACTTCAGAGTGAAGCAAAATACAAATTCATATTTTGACAAATGTTAATATACACAGATGGCCCCCAACTTTAGATGATTGAACTTAACAGTTTTTTTTTCCTTTTATGATGGTCTGAAAGCGATACACATTTGGTAGAAACCATACTTTAAATTTTGAATTTTGGTATTTTCCTAGGCTAGATATTATCCTCTCTCGGAATGCTCGGCAGTGAACACAGCTCCCGGTCAGTCAGGTGATCATGCTTCTAACTATTCTGTACCTAGACAAGCAGTCTGTTGAACTGTACTTTCAGTACAGTTAGTCAACAAATTACATGAGGTATTCAGTTGTTGTTTAGTTGCTAAGTCATGTCCAACTCTTTTGCGACCCCATGGACTGTAGCCCACCAGGCTCCTCTGTCCATGGGATTTACCTCTCAAGAATGCTGGAGTGCGTTGCCATTTCCTTCTTCAGGGGACCTTCCTGACCCAGAGATCTAACCCTCATCTCCTACATTGGCAAGTGGATTCTTTACCACCAAGCCACCAGGGAAGCCCCAAGATATTCAATACTTTATTCCAAAACAGGCTCTGTTTTCACTGATTTTGCCCAATTGCAGGCCAATGTAAGTGTTCTGAGCATGTTTATGGTAGGCTGGGCCAAGCTATGATGTTCAGTAGGTTAGATGTGCTAAGGTGTATTAATGTAAGTAAAACATGAAACCCAAAATTCAAGGAATAACTGATCAGGGGTCAAATGGAAGGTATATGAAGGAGAAATGTGAAAATAGGATCAAGCAAAGCAGTAGTTTTAGTAACTTAAGAAAGTAGTGACTTCACCTGATAGATAAAATTATTCACCTGGGACTGAAATTAAGTTCTGACTAAGATCAACTATAGCCAGACAATACCGACATCCTTAAAAAAAAAAAAAAAAAAAACAGCTAATAATAAACCTTGTAAGGAATGAATAAGAATGGTTTACTTAATCACTCAGTTGGAAGAAATATCCACATCTTTAAAGTGTTCATCTTTAATAATATTGAGTTTTAGATAAGGTTGGCTTTCCTCTTTCTCATCTTTCTGAAAACTTCTTAGTCACTTTTACAAAGCTCTTCATCCTTTGCTTACTTGTGGATTTTCATTCTTTAGAAGCCTGCCTTTGAGGGAGGTTTATTACAGGGTCAGGCAAGGAGAATGGGTGGCTTATGCTCAAAACGCCTATTTTTATTGGCAAAATTTGGGGTGAGAGCGGCAGGGTATATGACTTTCTTCTGACTGGTTGGTGGTGAGGTAGCAAGGTGGTGCTCCAGGAATCTTGTGCTCAGCCTGAGCTTACCATCCTCCACCTGGATGTGGGCCTTAGTTCTTTCCCGTCGTTTTGGCTGACCTCCACTTGACAGTTCCAAACCTGTACCTCCAGCCAGGGCCATCGTGTATGGCTTCACAGATGGGTTGTGCAGTGCGTAATTCTGGAAATACCATAGACATAAAGCATGTATGTGGCAGCCCTTCTCCAGCCCAAACTTCTCTCTGGATGTCTGTATCCCAGATACCTCTTCATGTCTCTCCTGCATGTCTCACAGTCACCACAAGACCCGCCACATCCAAAACTGTGCTCGTCTTCATCTTGGCCTTATGGTCCCTCCCTATTGACCTTCATTAAAGTGAAGCCAGAAACCGAAGAGTCATTCCAGCTACTCCCATCAACCCACACATCCCACTGGTTACCAATTATTATACTTTTCCCTTTAAATGCCTCTCAGATCTTATGTCTAATCTCATTCATTTTCTCAGACTTAATGTATCACTTTTTGTTTGAATTATTGTAGTGTTTTCCATACAGGTCTCTTTGCCCTCAACCTCATTCTGCTTTTACCCTCCACACTGTTCTTAGTGGTCTTTTAAAAACAATTATAATTATGATACTTGCCCACTAAAGGTTTTTCAGAAGCTTTCCTACAATTGCAAAATCCTTCAGTGGGTAACCAAAGCCCTTCGTGGTCTACTCTCTTCTCTATCCATATTTTCCACTACTGTCCCAGCACATACCTTTAAATTCCAGTCATTCTAAACTCCTTTGCTACACACTTCCGTGCCATTGCACAAGATGTTTCCTCTTTGCAGAAACCCAGTCTCACCTTGGCTAACTGCAACCATGCTTCCACTCCCAGATCTTGTCATCTCTTCCAAAGTGCTTCACTGACCACAGTATCCACTTCCTCCTCTTACTGTCATCTCCTGTAATATCCTTTGCCTTCCTCTGTAATGGAATTTTCTAAAATATGTTATTTTATTTTACTCATTGACTTCTATCACTAGATTGTAAACCTGAGGATTAGAAATTATATCATTCACTTCTGTATCACCAATACGTTTCATAGTGCTGGACACTTAGTAGGTATTCAGTAAGTGAATTTGGCATAAATGATCAGTTTCTGTTACTATTATAAAATGCAACATTCACCAAATAAATCTCTGGGCAATGTTAGGTCAAATATACAATGTTCACATTTTGTAAATTTAGAATATTTTAATAACTATTTCTATCCTTTCTGTCCCTTGGACTTCTTAGAGAGGAAGAGAAAAGTCTTCGTGAAACTTCATCAGCTTCAGTCAGCTTCTTCCTGGTGTTCAAGGGCTATGTTCTTTCCTTCACCCAGAAAATCATGTGGGGAATAGAACAGATGTATAGTAGAGTACCTATCTTTAATAGGTTTAAGATGTTAAATCCGCTACTTGTTAACTCTAAAAAAATGAGATTTAATTACCATATGTAAAATAGATAGATAATGGGAATTTGCTATATGTCTCAGAAAATTCAAACAGGAACTCTGTATCAACCTAGAGGGGTGGGATGGGGAGGGAGATTCAAGAGAGAGAGGATATATGTATACCCATGGCTGATTCATGTTGAAGTTTGACAGAAAACAACAGAATTCTGTAAAGCAATTATCCTTCAATTAAAAAATAAATTAATTTTAAAAAGATAAGGAGATTTGAATTTAGGATTGACTCAGTAGCAAACTACAGGGGCGTATGTGCCCATACCTTATGAATTGATGATTTTCAGAATTTTATAGCTATTTGCTTATATCTACACAGCCCCCAGAGGGGGAAAATGTAAAATAAAGTATCCGTTAACTGAAATTCTTATTTTTTTTCAATTTTTTTACCCATAACTTCAAGGAAGAAAGATGCAAATAGCAAATATGTTAGGTGACATGGTACAATAGGAAATCCTGGACTTGGATTCTATACTTACCACTTAGTAACTGTGCAGTCTTGAACAAGTTAGTTAACTCCTACAGGCTCAGTTTTGTCATCTGTAAAATGGAAATACATTCATTTAGAACTAGTTTTTGAATGCCTACTATGTATCAGGTGCTCTGCTGGCACCTGAATTAAAACAGCTGCTGCATCTTCTTCATGGGCTCACTGTGACAACTAGCTGAGATACTACTTGTGAAAATATTGTTTGTTTGGTTTTGTCAACTAGGCAACACATATAACATTTCAGTCTTCAGTCATCAGAGACTGGGGCAGAAAAGTACACTGATTCATTTAACCTTGCAGCAAGGTTTGAAGCAAAGAAAAAAAAAAAAACCAGTTGGGCCTTAACCCCATTTAACAAAGAAGTTCAAGTAGCCTAAATATTCTTTGCCCAAGCAACCCAGCTAAGACTGTTTTTTCTTTGTTGGTACATGAGGTTATTGTTATTTTTATCTATTGCCACATAACAAATTTTACCCCAGAATTATGGCTTAAAAGAGTAGGCATTTATTATCTCAGTTTCTGTGAGTCAGGCTTCCTAGCTTCGCAGGGAACCTCTGGCCTAAGATCTGTCATGAGGTTGCTTGTCAGGTGGGAGCTGTGATCTCATCTGAAGGCCTACCTGGGGAATCTGCTTCCAGGCACACTCCTGTGGTGGTGGGCAAGCCTCTTTCCATTCAGCCCCCTCTGAAGGACCTCTGCATGAACTGAATGTGACCCCATTACAGGTGTGTATGTGAAACTTTAACCCCCCAGAACCTCAGAATATGACTGTATTTGGAGATAGGGCCTCCACAGTGGTTATTAAGTTAAAAGGAGACTCTTGGGGTGGGCCCTAGTCCAGTCCGACCGGTGTCTTTATAAGAAGAGGGAATTTGGACATGCAGAGAATCATCAGGGATGCACGCAGAGGAAAGACTCTTTGAGGACCCAGGAAGAAGATGGCTATGTGCAAGTCTAGGCGGGAGGCCTTAGAAAGAACCAGCCCACACTTTGATCTTAAACTTCCAGCCTCCTGACCTGTGAGAAGGTAAATTTCTGTTATTTAAGCTGACCATTCTGTGGTTACCGCACTGAGCAGACTAATAATACATGGCAACTGGCCTCCCCTGACCAAGCAGTACGGGAGAGGATAAGAAAGGACCCAGGGCAGAAGCCGCTGTCTTTTTATAACTTAACCTTGGAAGTGACATCCCACAACTTTTGCTGTATTCTCTTTGCAAGAAATGAGTCAGTAAGTCTGGTCTGTACTCAGGAAAGGGAATTACGCAAGGGCATGAAAACCAGCAGGCAGGCATCACAGGAGGCCACTGTGAAGGCTGCCTGCCACGCCAGTTTTGTTTTCTCTTTAGTAAAGGAAAAATAACAAGTCAGGCCGTTACTACATGGTAGATTCAACTTCATCAAATACATGAACCCTCCCTTACGAATGCAGTCTGTAGGCCGTCCTACCATTCTGTGAAGCTAAGATTGTTCTGATCTGGCAGACAGAAGGTTTTGACATTGAGGACAAGTTTGTCTGGGAGTGGAAAAGAGCACTTTATGGACTTGATTGAAGAGAAATGGTACAGTGGAGCCCTAAGTCTACGTCTAATATGGTGATTCTCAACCAGCAGTGCATAGCATTGGGGAAAGAGGACGGTAGTGACCATAAGTTTAAAAAAGCATGTCGAGCTATAATATAATTTTATGTACGGAGAGTGATAGGAAATTTATGGCTTCCGTAAAACAAACTGCAGAAAGTAAAATCTTCTTGGCTGGCAGAGCATAGGTTATAAAAGGTCGAGAAACTGCTGTAATCACTCTTTTATTGTTAATAGTCAAAAAGAGGGATACAAGATAGTAGCTTAGAAATGGGCATGCAGTGAGCCATAAAACCCAGAGAGAGGATACAGTTTAGAAAATTCAGTGAAAAGTAATAAAAATGATTAGTGGGAGGTATGGATTAGTTTGGAAGATAAATATAAAGCAACAGACATATTCAGGAGCCTTTCAAGAACTAATAGGAAGATCTTTACAAGAGAAGGATGGATGATAGTTAAAACTCAAGCTTAAGTTCAAAGGATGCAAGGGACATCTGCTTTGTGGTGATAGTGAGTTGACATCTGAATCCTCAGAAAGTACTGAGTTTCCAGTAGCTTTAGCCTCTAAAATTAGTAGCATTGTCAGCTTGATTGTCTCATGTTTGTCTAACCATCAGCATCTAGGTGGCAAAGCTGTCATTATTCCCACCCAAGGTCAAACCTCTCTTCACCTGCAGCCCTCTTTTTGGTCTCTAAAGTGATGCTAATGTGAGGCTAAACTCTCCCTTTACCTTCCAGAGGACTCTAGGAGCTATCACTTGTAATAACATCTCCAGATATTAAGCTCCGATCATTTGGCTCCTACTTTGCTGGAACTCCCCTGTGGGTGGCCTTTTGTTTCAAGAGAGGAAGAGGCTGTTTCCTGTTATCTCCTGGTTGCACGATAACAAGATGACAGACTGGTTCTAGGGTCCATTTCAGTTTTCCTTACAAAAAGCTGTGGCCAGAGAGTGAGGCAGTGGAAAGATCTCACAAGATGACCCACGCTAAAATGCTCTCTTGGAATTTGAATAATATTTCTATGGGTTACCTAAAGAGTTTTTCTAAAGTAGATGTTTATGATGGTATGGAACAATTTCAGAAACGTATTGTTAAGTGAAAAACTTTTTTTTTAATTCTACTGTAGATTATGCTCCCATTTGTGTAAAAAGGGGAAAAGGAATACATGTTTATCATGTATTTGTTTGTATGAAAGTGAAAGTCGCTCAGTCACGTCGAACTCTTTGCGACGCCATGGACTGTAGCCCGCCAGGCTCCTCTGTCCCTGGAATTCTCCAGGCCAGAACACTGGAGTGGGTGACTGTTCCCTTCTCCAGGGGATCTTCCAACCCAGGGGTTGAACGCAGATCTCCCACGTTGCAGGCAGGTTCTTTAACATCTGCGCCACCAGGGAAGCCCCTCGTTTGTTTGGGTGGGCATAGGCTATTCTGAGAAGGATGTAGACACGCATAGCAACAACAGAGTCTAGGGTAGAAGAGGCGCTTTTAACTCTATACCCTTTTGTACTGTTTGGTTGTTTTGGTTTTTTTTTTAAACCTGTGCACAGATTGCTTTTTAAAAGCGCAGATAAAAGCAGTGTTTTAAAGAGAAAGACCTTGGGCAGTTCTCTGGTGGTTCAGTGGTTAGGACTCCATGCTTTCACTGCCGTGGGCTCAGGTTCAATCCTTGGTCAGGGAACTAAGATCCCACAGGCCACATGATGTGCCCCCAAAGGGGTAAAAAAAGACCTTGAAGAAATGAAATGCAAGTTATTATATAAAAGCCTTCAAACTCAGTCATGCCCAACTCTTTGCGACCCCATGGACTATACAGTCTCCAGGCCAGAATATTGGAGTGTGGGTAGCCTTTCCCTTCTCCAGGGGTTCTTCCCAACCCAGGGATTGAACCCAAGTCTCCCGCATTACAGGTGGATTCTTTACCAGCTGAGTTACAAGGGAAGCCCAAGAATATTGGAGTGGGTAGCCTATCCCTTCTCCAGGGGATCTTCCTGACCTCGGAATCGAACTGGTGTCTCCTGCATTGCAGGCAGATTCTTTACCAACTGAGATGTCAGGGAAGCCCGGTGTAAGCTGTTTTGAATTGAACCTTGATAACTGAGATAATATAAATGCCATTGAAAGAATGATAGCACCCAGCATTGTGGATGAGTGGGACAGATAATACTATTCACACTTTCTTTTTATGAATTTCACATTTTGATTTTTTTTCTCCCAGTTTTATTGAGATATAGTTAACATACAGCACTGGACAAGTTTGAAATATATGGCATAATGATTTTATGAAACTCCAATACTTTGGCCACCTGATGCAAAAGACCCCGATGCTGGGAAAGATTGAAGGCGGGAGGAGAAGGGGACGACAGAGGATGAGATGGTTGGATGGCATCACCGACTCAATGGACGTGAATTTAAGCAAGCTCTGGGAGTTGGTTTAGGACAGAGAAGCCTGGCGTGCTGTAGTCCATGGGGTCTCAAAGAGTTGGACATGACTGAACTGATAATGATTTTGCTTACACAAATCATGAAATGATTATCATAATAAGTTTAGGGAATATTTATCACTTTATATATAAATGAATTTAAGGAAATTGAGAAAAATTTTTTCTTGTGATGAGAACTCCTAGGATTTACTCTCTTAACAACTTTTACATGCAACATCCAGCAGTGTTAATTGTATTTATGATGTTGTGTGTTACATCCCTAGTTCTTATAACTGGAAGTTTGTACCTTTTGATCACCCTCATCTAATTCCCCTTGTCTTCACCCCCTGCATCTGACAACCACAAATCTGATCTCTTTTTCTATGTGTGTGTTTGTTTTTGAAATATATCTGACCTACAACACTCTGTTAATTCCTGTTACACAAAATAGTGATTTTGGTATTTCTTTACATTTCAGAATGATCACCGTGATAAGTCTAGTTATGTCACCGTACAAAGATATTACATAGATTATTTGCTTTATTCCCCACACAGTACCTGTTTTGACTCCCCCACCCTCAGATTTACCGGTTTTATGCTGGGAAAGATTGAAGGCAGCAAAAGGAGAAGGGGGCAGCAGAGGATGAGATGGTTAGCATCATGCATGACTCAATAGACATGAATATGAGCAAACTCCAGGAGATAGTGAAGGACAGGGGAGCTTGGCGTGCTGCAGTCCACGGGGTCACAATAGTCGGACATGACAACTTAGCAACTGAAAACACATCACATCATGCATCTTTTTGCTTTGTGTATCCCTTAATAACTTTTTTGTGGCTACGGATGATTTTACTACTTTTGTCTTTTAACCTTCCTACTAGCTTTATAGGCTTCCCTGGTGGCTCAGATGGTAAAGAATCCGCTGGTAATGTAGGAGACCTGGGTTCGATTCCTGGGTTGGGAAGATCCCCTGGAGGAGGGCATGGCAGCCCACTCCAATATTCTTGCCTGGAGAATCCCCAAAGACAGAGGCGCCTGGTGGGCTACAGTTCCTGAGTTTGCAGAGTCGGACACGACTGAAGCAACTAAGCAAGCACAGCACTAGCTTTATTCACAGGTGATTTACTACCTTTCCTGTGTATTTGCCTTTACCAATGAAATTTTCCTTTCATAATTTTCATGTTCCTAGTTGTAGCCATTTCTTTTTCTATTGAAGAGAAGTCCCTTCAATATTTCTTGTGAAGCTGGTTTGGTGGTATTCAACTTTTTGGTGGTGCTTATCTGTAAAACTTTTGATCTCTCCATCATATCTAAATGAAAGTCTCGCCAGGTACTCTTGGTTGCAGGTTTTTCCCTTTCATCACTTTCAGTTTCTGCTGAAAAGTCAGCTGATAGTCTCATGGAGTTCCTCTGTATGTAACTTGTTGCCTTTCCCTTGCCGCTTTTAATATTCTCTATCTTTAATTTTTGCCATTTTAATTACAGTGTGTCTTGGTGTGACCTTCTTTGGATTGAGTCTGTGCTTCCTGGATAGTATTTTAGAAGTCAAATTCAGATGATGGCTAAACATTAAATTCAGAAAAGCCTTCTCAAAAGATGGGGAGAAGTCAAAACTGGATGTAGTTTAGCAGTGGTCCTTAGAGCTACCTGTCAGTGGACAAATTCTTCGGAGGGAAAGGAGCAACAAAGCACAAAGGAGAAAAGGAGCCAGTGGGGGAGTCCAAGGAGCTAGCCTCGAGAGGAGGCACCTAGACATTTCATCTCAGAGAACCACTTAGGAGAGGTCAAGAAGGTGGGAGTGATCCATGAACTCAGATGCTAAGACCGGTGATATTTAATTCCCTGTGAATAAGATTTTGTTAAACGTGGTCATTTTCATAAGAATACTGTCCTGTAGCTGCTGCTGCTGCTAAGTCGCTTCAGTCGTGGCCGACTCTGTGCGACCCCATAGATGGCAGCCCACCAGGCTCCCCCATCCCTGGGATTCTCCAGGCAAGAACACTGGAGTGGGGTACCATTTCCTTCTCCAACACATGAAAGTGACAAGTGAAAGGGAAGTCGCTCAGTCGTGTCCGACTCTTAGCGACCCCATGGACTGCAGCCTACCAGGCTCCTCCGTCCATGGGGATTTCCAGGCAAGAGGACTGGAGTCGGGTGCCATTGCCTTCTCCGGCTGTCCTGTAGATCCCTTTACAATTTTCAGAATGTCTTCATGTAAATTATAACAATCCACTGAAGTACACAATTTCTATATTACAATACAGAAAAGGGAAGGCAGAGAGATGGTGATTTTCCTAAGGTTACTGCTGGTACCACTTACTTTCTCCACGTGCTCAGTCTTGGGGAGGCTGAAGGCTGGCTCAGAGCTGCCCGGGGTGGGAGGTTGTTCCCCTCCGGTGCCCAGGCGGCTTGTCACCCCCGCGCCTGTGTTCTCATTCAGTACCTCCTGGGAACAGTATTTGCTGGCCTCTCTCAGCTTCCTGTGAACTGCCAAGGAATTTGATTGTCTAGACTCTAGAGCAGTGGTTTTTAAACCATGGGTCATGACCTACGAGTGGGTCATCAAATCAATTTAGTGGGTCACAGCCAGACTCAGAAGAGCCCGCGGTGCCTGCTCCTCTTCGTCCTGCCTTCAGTGCCTCCATGTTGCTTACTAGAACTCAGCTGTGGTGGAAGGCAGCCAGCAGCACGAAGCTGGGGCTTTTGTTTGCTTATTTTACCGCAAAGAGCCAGTTGTTAAACATTTACTAGCATACCACTGGTTGCAGTGGTCACTTCTTCCTCCCTCGCCCCACAGTGGAACAGAATGGAGCAGAAAGAAAAAACACCCAGTTCCATCTATGGTAAAAGTGAAAAATTGCTCTGTGAGACTAAGTCATAAAGCTACTTACGGGTGTGTTCACGTGAGATGTAGTTTTTATGAGTTGCAGTTTTGAAAAAGCTTGAAAGTCACTGGCTTAGGGTCCCTTCCTTTACTTTCCTCAGGTAATTGAACATCTGCTGTTCTCCTGATCCTTGGTATCCAGTAGCCTTTTTGAAGTAATGCTGCATTTAATGTAGAAGGAATGAGACTGAAGTTTTATCAGGCTAAAAATAATAGTTCTAGAATAAAAAAGATCCCTCTATACATCAGTGCTTTTGAACTCAAAGCTATATAAAAGTTTGTTCTTAAACCTAAGATTTTTTACAGTGATCATGAATTTATCCTATAGTCAGAAAACAATAATCATTATTAAATTCCAAAGAGTAGAAGATTAGTAAATAGAAGAAATCAGATTAAAGTTCATAGCACTGCGTTACTCTATCACTCTTCATTTCTAAAATTCTCTTTAAAGAAATTAAATCCTTTTTTAACTTTTTATTGTTACTCCATTTTTATTAATTTTATTGAAGTATAGTGATTCACAATGTTGTATTAATTTCTCTTGTACAGCAGTGATTCACTTACCCACATATATACTTTTTCACGTTCTTTTCCAGTTTGCTTTATTATACTATATTGAATGTAGTTCGCTGTGCTATACAGAAGGACCTCTTTGCTTATCCATCTTATGTATACTAGTGTGCATCTCCTAATTCCAAACTCCCAGTCCTGTCCTTCCCCCGCTCCCTCTCCCCCTTGCCAGCCACAAGTCTGTTCCCTTAGGTCTGTGAGTCTGCTTCTGTTTCGTAGACAAGTTCACTTGTGTCATATTATAGATTCCACGCACGAGTCGTAGTCCTATGGTATTTGTCTTTTTCTGACTTCACTTAGGATGACAGTCCCTAGGTCCGTCCATGCTGCTGCGGGTGTCGTCCTTTCACTCTTGTCTGGCTGATTACTGTTCCATTGTGTGTGTGTATACAACGTCTTCTTTATGCACCCATCTGTCAGTGGACATTTAGGTTATTTCCATGTCTTGGTTGTTGTAAATAGTGATGCTGTGAACAGTGAAGTGCATATATCTTTTCGAATTACACTTTTGTCTTGGTATATGCCCAGGAGTGGGATTGCTGGACCATATGCCAGTTTGGGGGGGCTTTTCTGGGAGCTCAGCTGGTAAAGAATCCTCCAGCAATGCAGGAGACCCTGGTTCGATTCCTGGGTCATGAAGATCTGCTGGAGAAAGGATAGGCTACCCACTGTAGTATTCTTGGGCTTCCCTGGTGGCTCAGACGGTAAGAATCTGCCTGCAATGCAGGAGATCTAGGTTCAGTCCCTAGGTTGGGATGATCCCCTGGAAAATGGAATGGCTACACATTCCAGTATTCTTACCTGGAGAATTCCATGGACAAGAGGAGCCTGGTGGGCTACAGTCCGTGGGGTTGCAAAGAATTGGACACAACTGAGCAACTAGCACTTTTTGTGGCAACTCTATCTTTAGGTTTTTAACATACCTCCTTACTGTTCTCCATAGTGGCTGCACCAGTTTACATTCCTACCAGCAGTGTAAAGGGGTTCCCTTTTCTCTGTACCCTCTCCAACTTTTATTAGTACGTTTTCAAAACTACAATGCAGTAACCACCTCACACCAGTCAGACTGACCATCATTAAACAGCCTACTTAATTAATTAATTTCTTATACAGTTAATTGGGAGAAGGAAATGACAACCCACTCCAGTGTTCTTGCCTGGAGAATCCCATGGACAGAGGAGTCTGATGGGCTCCAGTCCATAGGGTTGCAAAGAATCAGAACACGACTGAAGCAAAAGAGCAAGCAGCATGAGCATGCCAAGAAAAAAGCTCTATGCAAGGATGTTAAATCTTCTGCCCTTAGTATACTCACTATCTGAGCTGGTAAAGAATCCGCCTGCAATGCGGGAGACTTGGGTTCAGTCCCTGGGTTGGGGAGATTCCCTGGAGAAGGGAAAGGCTTCTAGTATTCTGGCCTGGAGAATTCAGGACTATACAGTCCATGGGTTTGCCAAGAGTCTGACACGACTGAGCGACTTCCACTTTCACTTGAATGTAGTTAAAAAAAAGAACCCCTTCTGACTGGTGACATCTGAAAGTCATTCTCATAGATTTGTATCTTTCTGTTCCCTGCTGTAACTTTATCACGCTCATCTTAGGGTTTGTTGTAATAAGAAAATGAACCCAAATAAGGGTAATACAGTTTTTACAGGTCTGTAGGAATGAAATATACTTTCAGAGATTCGTTGGGTAGAATTTTCTCAGAAGAATTAGGCTTATTGTCTATGTGACTTTAGTTCTTTACAGTAGAATTCCTTTAAGTGGCAATTAAAAACTATTCAATGCTCATTTGCAAGTAGGAAGTATATCTCCCCTCCATGGACGGTCTCTTGAGCCCATGTTGGTTTTGGCATCAGAGGGTTACACCAAGTGCCTGTATTTTTTAGAAATGCAGGAGCATTTCTGGGAGGGTGTGAAAGTCCGATGGTGCTGCTGTGGTCGGTCACTCCCTGCGCCCATGTGACTGCATTTCAGCGTCGCTTGGGGGCTGCCTCTGCTCCGAACAGACCCCTCACAGCTGCGGGGGTGCCTCTGTGTCACCCAGGCAGGGTTTCCTGAAATGGATCTTCTGCTCTTGTGCCTGTGTTCATTCCTGCATACTCGAGCTGTGCCCAGGAAGGTAGGGGGAGGCCAGCAGGTTGGCCCTCACTCCCCAGCTGTCCCCTTTCTCCTTGTGTCACTCAGGATAAAAATAAAGTGATTCATTCACTCTCTTTCTTACCAAACCAGAACGCTGCCAGGGTACTACCGGGGTGACTCAAATCACTTGGAAAGGCCTTAGGGACAAATCTAAGGCACAGCTTTAAAAGACTCTTTGCATTTAGGTAATTTTAAAAATTAATTTTCTCTTACTCACTTCAGACCTTGGAGGGAGAAAGATCACTCCAGTTGTATCATGTTGGTTGAGGTCCGGGCTGTCCTTATTGGAATAGAAGTCGGGATGATGTTCTGTCTTTTCTCAGTTAGAAAAACCGTGATCAGAGGATCTCACTGGAAATCTGCACCCCTTTGCTTCAGACAGCTGATGAGTGGTAGAGCACTGGTCTGGAGCATAATTGTTGCTTATCACACCAGGCCTTTTGCCACTTGAAGAAGCACAGCCTGTATTGTCAGTTGGAAGCCTTTTACTCCCCATTGGGAACTGTGCTACTGATCATTTTGACAGCAGTCAACAGAGTATTTACCATGCAGTCTGCCTGTAAATACTTGCACAGCAAGATGCTAGGGGCTCAGGTCACATAAAGGTTTGTAAGACATGGTCTCTGCCCTTAAAAGAGCGTCTCAGGGGAGATGAGGGACATGTGCAAGATACAGTCCCCTGCCCCTCCCCACCCCCAAAAAAAGGTTCAAGAAACTGTTTGGGGCAATTTAGGGAAGTCTGTCTACCATTCTGCTTGGGGAACGTGAGCCTTAAAGTGAGCCTGGAGTGTGGATCTGCCGTGCCTCCTCTACTCCCGGGTACCTCTAATGGCATGTTGTTTCACCTTAGCAAATGTTGCCCCATGTTTAAAAATATTTTTATTCACTGTATTAAAGTAACAGAAGGCAGGTACTTTAATCTGGTGCTAGGCTGGAAGAAAAATTGGGTTGGTTGGACTCTGATAGTTGCCAAACCAGTATAATGTAGTTTACAGGTGCTTTAAGTTTTCAATAGTAACTGATTTTATGCCTGTGTTGCTTCTTGACTTTAGAACTAACCTAATAAGATGTAACTTTATTTGATAAAAGCCAAGTGTATAAATAGATAGTATGATCCATAGACATTTGACCAAAAAATAAGAAAGCATTTCCACACTAGGACATCAAAGCAAAAAAGAAGATGAGATAACTTCAGTGGCCTTTTTTTTTGTTGTTGTTGTTGTTGTTTTTGAAGTCCTACAAAAAAAGAACTGGTCTGTGACCATGGCCACAGAGGCAGGGAGGGGGAAAATGCAGTAACATTATCATTCTGTACCCTTCCTGCCCCAATTATCCAGCACCGGGTCACCAGGCAGGAGAAGGGATGGAAGCAGCTCTCGACCTGCACTGTGGCAGATGTAAGGGACAACAGGCAAATATCAAGGTGAGAGTCTAACCGGAGACCTTGCACATAAAGATGGGACCCCACAGGGCTGTATCCTCCTTGGAAAGTTTAACCAGAAATAAACGACCCGCCCACCCGACCTCCACTGCTCAGGCACTGAAAGAAATTGCCTGCCTTAAACCTTGGTGGTGAGCAAGATGGAGTAGGGGACTCTCCCCTCTTCATTTACAACCCTCTTCCCTAGGTGCTCCAAAAAACTTCAAACTGAGAATTTCATTTAAAGTAGTCCTAAGCTAGCAGTGGCCCCGGGCACCCAGTAGAATTAAATACCTTTTTTTTTCCCCTGGAGAAATCCTCCTTCAACTCAAATCTCAAATAATTACCACAGGTAACATTTTAAGAACCATGGTATCATGCTTAGCAAAGAAGGAAACACGGCAGCATAAGTAAAAGTCAGCACAAATAACGGCTAACAATATCAGACCTGTAAAAACTAAGATATTGAAATAACTAGACATATAATTTAAAAATTTTTTTCTCAAAAACAAATATATTAATCTGTGTTTATGAAATCTAGAAAGATGGTACTGATGAACTTGTATTTGCAGGGCAGCAATAGAGACATGGACATGGAGAACAGACTTACGGACATAGGCAGGCAAGGGGTGGGGATGAATGGAGAGAGTAGCATGGAAACATATACGCTAACATGTAAAACAGACAGCCAGTGGGAATTTGCTGTATGACTCAGAGATCTCAATCCGGAGATCTATGACAACCTAGAGGGGTGGGGTGGGGTGGGAGGTGGGAGGGAGGCTCAAGAGGAAGGGGACATATATATATATACCTATGGCTGATTGACGTTGATGTATGACAGAAACCACCACAATATTATAATTATCCTTCAATTAAAAATAAATAGATTTTTTAAAAAAATAGCTAAAACAAACAAACAAAAAACTTGCTCATATGTTTAGAGAAATTAAAGGAGGGAGTGAAACTATGAGTAAAACCAAGAGATTAAAATTATGACCAAACAGATATGAAAAAAAGCAAAGTAGCACTTTCAGAATTGAAAAAATATATAGTAATTAAAGTTTAAAAATCAACAGATGAAAAAAAAATAAAAATCAACAGATGGGTTTAAATAGATCCAGCTGAAGAGAGATTCAGTGAGCTGAAGTTGTATTTAAAGAAACTATCTGAAATGTAGTACAGAAAAAAAAAAAATTAAATGGTGGAAAACGAAGTGAGAAGCCCTAATAGATATCTAATTGGAGTTCTGGAGAGAAAAATGGGACAGGGGCAATATTTGAAGAGTTAATGGCTAAAAACTTTCCAAAGCTGATGATACACAAATTGCAGTGAATCGCAAGAAATCCACAACTAGACACAACATACTTAAACTTTAGAATATCAGAGACAAAGGAAAGATGTTAAGAGCAGTTAGAGAGAAGAGAAGCCTTACCAAAGGATGCCAGTTTGATTGCCAGCATACTTCTCAACAGAGATATTTGAAACCTTACCACTGATGACAAGAAAGAATTACCAAACCTAAAGCACGTTTAAAGCATTTCATAGATGAGGATGAAAAAAAAGACACTTTTTAACATACAAAGCCCTGAAGAATTTGCCCCTAGCAAACCTCCACAAAAGGAAAGAACCTAAAGAATATGTTTCAAACAAAGAAAGATGATACCAGAAAAAGGTCTGAGGTGCAAGGAGGAATTAAGAGCAAAGACTGTGTAAAAATATGGGCAAATGTAAACATAATAACGAGTGAAGTAATAATGATGTTCTTATGAGGTTAAAAGGGAGAGGAAGGGAATGAAAATATCCATCAATACCATATAAATCAAGAGAGAAGGTATGATCAGAGTGAAAGGCATCTAACCTGACATGGTACAATGAAAAGGTGAAGATATTAATTTCAGCCACACACACTTTATACAAATGCAGAAATGAGTAATTCCTAAAAGATTACAAATGTGAAACTTCCAAAATAGTAGAGAGGAAATGAGATGAGAAGAATGATAAATCCATAAGGAAACACAGAAAAGGTGGAACAAATAGAAAGCACGATTTAAGATCGTAGAAATAGATAAAAATATTAGTAATTACAGAAATGTGAATGAACTAAATGTTCCAGTGAAAGTCAGAGACTGATTCATTGGACAAATATTTACTGAGCATCTGCTATGTGAAGATTCCTTGGACAGAGGAGCCTGGCCGACTACAGTTCATGGAGTCGCCAAAGGGTCTTAGCGCTAAGCCACACTATGCGCTACGCACTGTGGTCAGCGCTAGGCACACAGAGCAGGGAACAAACCAACCAGAAATCCCTAATGGGAGAGAGAGACAGGAAACCGAATAAGCAACACAAACAGTACGTTAGATAGTGGTGGGTGTTCTAGAGAAGACGTGAAGCCATGAAAGGAAATAGGGAATGAGGAGAAGCGCTGTTCTAGACAGAGTAGTCAGGAAGGGTGGCCTCTGAGTGAAGACCTGAAGGAGGTGAGGGCCTGAGCTGGTGGTTATGAGGGAAGGGAATTCCAAGCAGAGGGATCATGGCTGCTGTGTTTGGGAAAGAGAAGCAGGCCAGTAGGGAGCAAGGAAGGGCACAGATGGGCCTCAGAGGTGATGAGGGGTCAGAGCACGAAGACCCCACAAGCTAAGGAGAGGACTTGTACTTTCCTTCTGGGGGAAGTGCGAGCTGTCAGAGCGTTCAGGGTAGAGGCGTGCAGGAGCTGATTTTGGATCTAGTATCATCTCTGTGGTTGCTGCATCAGACGGGGCAAGATAGTAGTAGTGGAGGTAGGGAGAAGTGGTCAACCAGAAGAGAACATATTGTCAGCCTCGGTTTTAAGCAGCCACTTGTAGGCTATTTAAAATTAGAGACACATCTCAACCATAAGTGTATAAAAAGCATGAAAGGAAAAGTTGGAAAAATATACTAGGAGGATATAGTTATAGTCATCAGACAAAATAGATTTTAAGGCAAAAAGTATATTGAAAAATAAAAGAGATCACTACATTTTGGCCAAAGGTTCTAAAGATTCACCAGGAAAGTATTTAACCTTTTCTTGTGGACTTATTTTAACTAGCATGTTGACTGATTTTTAAAATTAAATAAAATGAATAGTTATAAAAAAAAAACTATATTGGACAAAAATTAACAGAACCGCAAAGAGAAACAGACAAATCCATTTCATTATGGAATGTTTTAATGTGACTCAGTAATTGCTAGATCAAGCATTCTAAAATTCTTGAAAACATTTAGAAAGTTTGAACTACTCAGTTAATAGACTTGACATAATAGAACATCATGCTATGTAAGTGCATAATAAACGTTAGTATTTGTCGAAACTATGTAGTAGGATTTAAATCACATTTCAAAGACCATCTTCCTTGATCACAATCCAATAACAGAAGGATAAGTAGAAGAGTCTCATGTGTTTAGAAATTAAGAAAGAGTTAATTCATCAAAAAAATCGTAGTTAGGAAACACTGTTTATCAAAACCTGAGGAATATTAAAGGCAAATTTATGCTAGGGAAAGGGGAGAGGCTGAAAGTTAATGTGCTAAGTGTCTGACTTAAGAAATTAAAAAAAGAACAACAGCATAAATTCAAAGATAATAAAGATAAAAGAGGAAATTAACAAAATAGAAAATAAACAAAGGGTTGTGAGGGAAAAATAGAGACATTATACATCCTTCAGAGATTAAACAGATGGTAGGAAGATGCTATAAATAACCTTGTTTTGATTCATTTTTAAAACTTTGTTGAGATGGATGTGTGTGCTTAGTCACTCAGTGCATCCAACTCTGTGACCCCATGGACTGTAGCCCACCAGGCTCCTCTGTCCATGGTGATTCTCCAGGCAAGAATACTGGAGTGGGTTGCCATGTCCTTCTCCAGGGGATCTTCCCAACCCAGGGACGGAACCCAGGTCTCCTACATTGCAGGCTGATTCTTTACCATCTGAGCCACCAGGAAAGCCCAAGAATACTGGAGTGGGTGGCCTGTCCCTTCTCCAGGGGATCTTCCTGACCCACGAGTCGAACTGGCATCTCCTACATTGCAGGCAAATTCTTTACCAACTGAGCTACCAGAGATGGATACAATTTTAGTATTTAGCTTACAAAAATTTACTGAAGAAGAAATATAAAGCCCAAATATTCTTTTACTTATTAGGAAATTGAGTCAAGAACAAGTCTTCTTATAAGCTCAACCCTAGGATTTTATAGTTTTACTGGACATCCAAGAACCACATATACGAATCTTCTATAAACTGTTACAGAAGCAAGGAAAAGGGGGAATACCCTAACTCTTATTATCATCTTAATATCAAGACCTAACAAAGACAGTCTACCCCAAAAGTTCTGAAATTATAATTTCTTAATTGTGGATATAAATGTGAAAAAATCTGGCTACAACATTAGCAAACTGAGCCCAAGAATTGTGTCATATTTAAACATTGACTCGTAATTTTCTGCAGTAACAGATCAAAGGGAAAAAATCATATGCTCCTCTCATAGGATACAGAATGAGCATTTGATAAATTCAGTACCTTCATGACTTAAATAAAAGAAATTCCTAGCTAACTCAGAAGAGAAGAGAACCTAATAATAGAATATCTTTACAAAAAGTCAACCGTAACTATCATACTATTAGTTGGGAAACCTTGAAAATATTTCCTTTAAGGTGCAGAGCAGGACAAGGGAACCCATCACTTATAGTGAGTGTTGTACTGAAAGTCCTGGTCAATAAAGTAGCACAAGGAAAAAAATGAAGAAAGGACTGAAGAAAATCTGTCATTATTCTCACATAACGCATCTGTCTGATTGGAAACCCAAAACAAGTGCTCAAGTAAACTGTTAGCTTTATAAGCGTTTTTCAAAATCAATTACATTTCTGTACATCAGCAGCAAACAGGTAGAAGAGCATGTGATTATAGAAAAGCTTCCCTTTGTATCGGGCTTCCCAGGTGGTGCTAGTGGTAAAGAACCCAGCTGCCAGTGCAGGAGACATAAGAGACGCAGCTTCCATCCCTGGCTTGGGAAGATCCCCTGGAGGAGGGCTTGAGAGTCCACGCATGTATTCTTGCCTGGAGTATCCCATGGACAGAGGAGCCTGGCGGGCTACAGTCCAAGGGGTCACAAAGAGTCAGACACAACCAATGTGACCTAGCACGCACCTTTTGTATCAGAGTTATAATCATGCAAACATATACCTAGGGAAGAATCTAACAAAAATAGTTAAAACCTAGTGTTTAAACAAAACAGTGAAGAGAGATACATGTTCATAGATTAAAAATCAGTTTTGTAAGATGTCAGTTCACTCCAAAATTGATCTGTAGCCTGGAGAACAGGATATTAGTTGTTCATTTTTTTAAAACTTAAGTTGATTCTGAAATTTACCTGGAAGAGAAAAAGGCCAAGTATAACCGTTATACTCTTACAGAATAGGAATGAAAGCTAGGGGTCCATGTGTGACTTGTCTTACCACATAACCGGAATTATTATCAAGGTAAAGAAATTAAGCAAATGTGGTGTTGGCACAGTAAACTGTGTTTCTTCTACATGGAAAAAGTGTATGGTAGAGAAATATTGCAGTTAAAGGAGAAAAGGGTGGATTTTTCAATAAATAATGCTAGGAAAATTTGTTATTGCATAAGAAAGAATGAAAGTAGATCTGTGCTTCATACTGTACACAATTTTAGTTTGGATTAAAATACTTCTATACAGAAGCAAAAGTGTCCTACATTGCAGGCTGATTTTATAAGACAGTATATGACAATATATAATGTAAGGAAAAGCTTTCTCAAATCAGATCCAAAAAGTGCAAACCAGAATGGTGAAAACTGATCAGTGTGACTTTGTTCAAATTAAGAACTTCTGTTCTAAGACACCATAACTATGTTGGGGTGGGTTGTTTTGTTTTCCTTTTATCCTTGAGTCCTTATCTACATGAAATACATGCTAAAGCATTTATGGATGAAATGATGTGTTGTCTTGGGTTTTCCATGAAGTATTCCAGAAGAAAAAGCATGCACAGGGAGAGAGATGAAACAAGAATTGTAGGATGCTGGTGATGATCAAAGGTAGAGGATGGGAAACAGAAAGTGTCTGATACTCTTGTAGTTTGTGTGGATGTTTGAAATTTTTAATCTTAAGAAGTTTTTTTAAAGAAACCATCTATTTATTATGGTGACTGCCCTGGACATTCTGGAAGTCTTAACATTTAAAATAAAGTCATTGTCTGGAAAGGTCACTTGTTAAGTGTATATCTAAAACTGCAACCTAATTTTTATCTCAGAATAGGACTTTACTTATAAATTAATAAATCGTAAAACAACCTCTACAAAAAAAGGTACTCTAAAGAGATTGAAGAAACAAGTCACAAACTTAGTGAGGGTGTTCGTAACGTACCTTCAGGAAATTAGTGTCCAGGTATGAAGCAAAGAACTTTAAAAATCAGTAAGTAGTTTCTTTTTTTTTTTTTTTTTTTAAAGAGACCATACCATTAAAAGTCTGCTTTATTTTTCTGCCGAATCAAGTATCAGTCCTATGGCCCAGTGACATTTCATGCCTTACAAATGCCAGCACAGTCCGTGTCGCCTCGTCAACAACCAACACACCAAACTAGGCCTCGGCGGCTATGCCCACATCTAGACTGTCGGGGTGATCAGGAACTCTTACTTGTTTGCTTTAGCTTTTAGTTCTTGGTTATATCTCCAAATACGGAAGAGCTGAGAGGCACCTGCTGTCCCAACAAAGAAATTAACAGCAAACAGACTCCAGTGTTTGGGAATAATTACAAGTGAGTATCTTGACCAAATAAAGCCTGTAGCCATCAAAACAGCAGATTGAGCTGTGCTGAGTTTTTCTGCAGGTCTGGCCATGTCAGCCAATCCAGCACACACCAGCCCCCATTTCATAATTGGAGCCCAGAAAAATACTGTTTTGGGACCTGCCGGGTGGTTGTATAGCGGCCGCAGCCGCTCAGGCAGCAGGAGCTCCACCTTGTCGAGGACCCGGTGGTAGGTGGCCCGCAGGCCGCAGACGCTGGCGGCGGACATTCCTGCGGACGGGCGGTCGTGGGCCGGTCGCTGCTCGGCGGTGGCGGGCGGCTTGTCACTGTCCCCGGGCCCGGCGCCTCGCGCCCTCTCGCCCTGGTGCCCGCCCTCTAAAAATCAGTAAGTAGTTTCTTAGATGCAACATCAAAAGCCTAAGCAACAAAAAGAAAAGATATGAACAAACTGGACATCATCAAAATTTTTACATTTTGTGCTTCAGAGGACACTATCAAAAGGAAATGACAAACCACAGAATGGGAGCAAATGTTTGCAAATTCTGTGTGTAATAAGGGACTTATATCTAGAATATGTGGAGAAGTCTTACAACTCATTAATTGAAAAGACAACTCAGTTTTTTAAATGGGCAAAGGATCTGAACAAGACATTTCTCCACAGAAGATACACATGCCAATTAGCATATGAAAACATTCTCAACAGCATTAGTTTCTAGGTAAATGCAAATCCGAACCACAACAAAATGTCATTTCATACCCACCAGGATGGCGCTATTCAAAAAAAGACAATAACAAGTGTTGATAAGGATGTGAAGAAATTAGAAGCTTTATATTCTGCTTGTGGAAATCCAAAATGGGGCACCTACTTTGGAAAACAGTCTGGCAGTCCTCAAACCATTAAACATCGAATTACCATTATAACCCAGCAATTCTACTCTTACGTATGTAACCCAAATGAAGACTTATGTCCAAACAAAAACTTGCACTTGAACGTTTATAGCAGCATTATTAATAATATCCAGGAGGTGGAAACAGCCCAAACATCCACAACTAATGAGTGAGTAAATCTAGTATACACACAAGAGGGTATCACTCAGCCATTTAAGGACTAGAGTACTCACACATTCTGCAGTGTTAATGACCCCGAAAACATCGTGGTTAGTGAAAGTAGCCAGACACAAAGAACTGCGTATTATATGATTCCACTTCATGTGCAGTGTCCAGAACAGGCCTCTCTGCTGGCTCAGTGGTAAAGAATCCGCCTGCAAGGCAGGAGCTGCAGAAGACGCAGGTTCAACCCCTGGGTTGGGAAGACCCCCTGGAGGAGGGCATGGCAACCCACTCCAGTATTTTTGCGTGGAAAACCCCATGGACAGAGGAGCCCAGCAGGCTACAGTCCAGGGAGTCCTAAAGGGTCGGACACGACTGAAGCGACTGAGCACACAGAAGAGGCAATGTTAGACAGATGATAATAGACAGGAGAGCCTGGAGTGCTGCAGTCCAAGGGGCTGCAGAGAGTCAGACACAGCTTAGAGACTGAACAACAGCAGAGTAGGCAAGCTAGAGAGACAGTCGTTAATGGTTACCTAGGGGGGGGGGGGGGGGGGGTGTATGGGGGTGGGGCCAAGAGATGTGAGTTTTCATTCCCTTTCATTGAAAATGTTCCAGACTTGATTGTGGTGATGGATGTACTCTGAATATACTAAAAGCCACTGAATTTTACACCTTAAATGGATAAATTGAATGATACGGAATTATATCCCAATAGAGCTGTTTAAAAACATTAAAAAGCAATAACTCAATTGGAAAATAAGCAAAAGGCATGTCCAGGAATTTCGTAGAAGAAAAAAATATGTATGTGTAATACTCGATAAACTTGAAAAAATGCTCAGCCTCATTCCTAATCAGGTAGATGCCACAGTAGGATACCATCGTATCTCAGTTGATTCAGAAGAATTTTATACTCAGGCAATACCACTTTTCCACATGTAGAGAAGGCCAAGGGTTGGAGGAAGCTCTTACCCTGTCAGAGGGGGTGTGAATTGGTACAATTGCTTTCAAAAATAATCTGGCATTATTTTTAGAGAGTTGAAGATAAAAGTATTTATGACCCAACAATTCCACTCCTAAGTATCTATCTAAAGAAATTCTTCCAGCTGTGTGCTGAGATCACATGTAAGAATAGTCACATAACGAAATAGCATTGTAAAATTCAAACCTACATAAAGCTGAAATGTAATATTTAGGATATGAGTATATATATATATAGTAAACAAACCTATTTTTTTTTTAAAGCAAACAAGGGAAAGATAAACCCAAAATTCAGGATAGTGGGGATGGGAACGAATTAAGAGAGTCACAGGAGAAGGCAATGGCAAGCCCCTCCAGTACTCTCGCCTGGAGAATCCCGTGGACAGAGGAGCCTGGTGGGCTGCTGTCCATGGGGTCGCACACTTGGCAGCAGCAGTGCAGGGGATCTGAGGAAGCGGTAATATTCCTTTTCCTAAACTGGATGGAGGGATGTAGGGATATATTTTGGGGCTAGCACAGGGGGCACAAAGCCAAGTGTTACCTGAGAACCCCACGTGGCAGGAAGATTTAGACAAATGGGAGGATACATGGAATAGTTTTTCCACGCAGTTCAATAGCGAATGCTAACAATGCTGACTCTTGAGGTTCAAGAAAAGGGTAACTTGTATTTAGCATCTTTTATTGAAGAAACAAAAGGGATAAGTGTTCTTGTGGGGGACTGGGAGAAACTAAGAGGACTACACAAAAAAGCAGCAGCAGCAAAATGAGAGTGTTTTAGAACGGTTTCCAACAAAAGTAGTTAGAAAGAGTTCAAGCCGGTGCTCGGTGACAACCTAGAAGGGCGGGAGGGGGAGGTCCCAGAGGGCGCGGACACAAGTTTACTCATGGCCGATTCATGGTGGTGTATGGCCGAAACCAACACAACATTGGAAAGCAGTTATCCTCCGATTAAAAAATAAATTAAAAAAATTATTAACTGAATAGTTTTCTACTTCTAAGTGACCTTCATTTATCTGGGCCACAGCTACTTTGTTCTTCAGTAACGCTAACTTATCCAAACATTGCCACAGAATAGTACAAGCCCACGTGCTCACGCCAGATCCTCAGTGGTTGACTTCCTCTCTTCCAGATCCCGTTCACACTAAAAGATGAAGCACAGACCCGCGGAGGAGGAACCTACTCACTGCTCCCCTACCCCTGGGTGCCTGACTCCAGTGAAGCACTCACCAGCGCTGCAAGGGGTCTGGAGTATTTTTTTGCTGCTTCAGTCCCCAATGCCTTCCAGCAGAAGTGGCAGTAGACTGTTGCCTCTCAGCCAGTCCAGGCTTTTCCTGAGACGACAAGGAAACGTATCAGCTGGGTTTCGATGGAACTTGGCAGCAGGGACCTTCGGTGGATACAATATATACCCCATCCAAGCACACGTGTATCTTTTCCCCCTCTCCCCCGCCATCCCCACCTACTTAGGTCTTCTCTGCCCCTCTCCTGCTACCACACAGATGATATAAAAGAGGCTCTTTGGCTATTTGCATTTTGCTTCCTCTTCTTTTCCAGATTTTGCAGTATTAAGCTCTACCTCCTACAAGCCTAGAATCCCAACAACAACATTATCTACCAAAGCTGTTCTTCCCTTTCCGGAGGGTTTGGGGGAAAGGGGGGCTTGCATCACAAGTTTCCCAGGGCATAAAGACAAAGTCGGTGTGCTGCTGACCACATGAGCCACGGTAAACGCATCCTTTGGAATTAACTGATTTCTAAAATTAATAAAGTAAGTCTATTTTTCTTTTTTTTTCCCATTTACTAACTTCCCAACAACCAGTATTCACAAACAAGACTGTAATGGGACCAACTTCTCATTTTATTTCATAACTGGGCAATTTTTTAAACTTTGGTTAAGAAATGTGAGCTCTAAAGAGATGTTTTATTCTTACACTTGGTTTCAGCAGATGGTGGGTCCAGGCTCTTCCTCAAGGGAAGTTCCAGCACCTGGGATGCTGATGCATGCACATGTCTCCATTACCAGACCACAGCAGATGGGTCCTCCCAGGCATGTGAATTTGTATCCAGTTGCACAGTGTTTACCTAAACAGTCCATCAGGATGATACAGCTCAGCCCCTGGCTGCCTCCTGCTTAACCTCTGCTTTCATGCTTCCTCATCCATCCTAGGTGGACCCTAGCCAGGTCCTCTCTCTGGCTCCCACTGAAGAAAAGGTTAAAAGGTGGTTGCAGAGCCCACTAAAGGTTGACTTAGCTGCCACAGGAAGTTACTGGAGGAGAATCCAGCATCTGGGGTTTCTACAACAAGGTGCCAGAGATTCAGCACTGAAATCCTAAAAAAAAAAAAAGGACACCCAGAAAGGTGGAGAGAAGAGGGGCTCCATTGTCTTCTTGGTGAATGAAAACAGGTTTGAGCACATGGAAGCCTACTCTTTCTTCATGAAGGATGAAGTCTGTCAGTTGCAAGAGAGAAGAGAATGCATTCCAGATGTTCCTGAGACTTCTGGTTAGTAGTCTGAGGACCAACTTAACTGTTTTGCTAATTTGGTTGTGAATTGATTAGTAGACAAATTAGAATTCCCCCATAGTCCCCTGCTGATGTGTAGAACTGAGAAACAGGGTGTCTGGGGAGACATGCCATACAGTTCTTGTAAAAGAGCATAGGAAGTTATGAGTCCCGTAAAAGAACTTTTAGACCAACTAGAGTGTTTGGAATTGCCCTAGGTAACCATCAGAACTGACTCCTCAGCTAATTGCTTATTGCATTCACCATGTGCTGATCAAGTCTAAAACCAGAACTGCAGGTCTCTTCCTTCATTTACCCCAGTACTTTAATGTCCTTATTATTGGTACTGGACTTCTCTTGGTAACAAACTGAGCAAATCATATGATCCTCCCTCTTTACCCTTAAAGATAAAGAGCAGAGCCCCTCTTTACCATTTCCCCAAACAGGCACATATTTTGAAAGATGGGCAGAAAAGTGGTGTAGGTTTCTGTAGTGCCTACAAGCGACATGAGGAACAGGGAGGCTGGGCATATTTGTATCAGCTAAAATAAGAATAGAGCCCTAACTTAGAAGATTTGGAATCACAGCGGGGCTGTTTCCTCTGGGATCCTTCAGGAAACACTGCTCATGGCCTTGGTTCATTAGGATGAACAGAGAGGCCAGTGTTCTAATGAGGTTGGATAAAAAGGAGGGTTTGGAGCTTCCCTGGTGGTCCAGTGATTATGAGATTAAGACTCCATGCTTCCACTGCAGGGGGGCTTGAGTGTGATCCCTGGTTGGGGAACTAAGATCCCACATGCCATGGTGTGGCCAATAAATAGCCAGGGATCAGGCAGGGCGGTGGGGGGCGGTACTCCAGGACCTGTAAGATTATTTCCCTCTTTCCAGTTAAGCCTCAAGGGCCAACAATGTCAGCTACAAGGCACTGCTTCTCAAAATACAGTTTCTAGGTAGGCTGGACCTAACCCAGTCCTAACAACATCTCTGAAGCTACAGCCTGAAATTATATATTTTAAATAAGAACGTGGGTGATTCTTATGCCCACTGAAATTTAAGGACTGCCATCAATGAACAGACTGAAATCTGGGCTGGCTGTAGCCATGGCTGATGAGCTAGGCATGCTGCATCTCCTCTCCAGAACCACGGGCTCCCTTGGGTAAGACAGACACCAATCCTACCAGCTCTGATTTTACAGCCAGGACATGGTTCCTGAAATAAGAGTGGAAGTAAATGGGCGTCACATGGAATGGAGTGAGAGAGGAGCCCTCAGAATTGGCTGAGCGTAGACAAAGCAGAAAAGAGTCTTAGTGACCAAATTCAGGAGTTTAATTTGGGACGACTCAAGAAGAAGCAGGGTGAACACACACACTGACACACACACACAGAGGCACGAACATACTGTACACATCCTACACCCTCAAAGTCTAGCTTCAGAAAGACTTTCTTTTTTAACCAGTGGTAATTCCAATAGAGGAACATGCTAAATGGTTGCTCACTTATGGTAGCTGGTTGCTTCAGGTGGACATGAAACCACAGCAGAATTGTGCATTGCTGTGACATCGAGCATGCATTGCATGACGCCGAGGTGGCATCCGTGACCTCACAGGAAAACGGCGGGGCTGTGCTTTTCTTGCCTTCTTCCATTCTGAAACTCCTTGACAAGAGGCCTAAGTCCCCTTGTCTAGGGTCCATGTGAGAACAGAATTGGCCTCATATTCACAGACCATTTGCCACAGACACTTCCTCTGCTTCTCACCTGAATTTGTAGTGAATGTGCAAGCCAACACATTTCCATATGCAAACGCCACACCAAGTGACTTTTGCCCACAGTTAAATGGAGGTCGAATGGAGATGATTTCTGCCGAATCTCAGCCACCACCTCTGTGTGTCTGAAGATAATCACTGCGAGAAGGAACAAAACACAAAAGAAGTACAGCAACCCCCGCCCCATGAATTCCCTGAACAGTGCAGACCGTGGGCAGAGGGCAGCACTGTGCACCGTCCAGGGAATTCACAGCCAGCTGTGTTTTGGTGTTTGAGTCTCGGCCCTCAGATTCCAGTTCCCTCTGGTCATTAGATACGGATACAGAGTTAAGAAGAGGGCAAATTAAGGATAGGCTATGGTTTTTCCATTGGTCATGTATGAATGTGAGAGTTGGACTATAAAGAAAGCTGAGCGCCAAAGAATTGATGCTTTTGAACTGTGGTATTGGAGAAGACTCTTGAGAGTCCCTTGGACTGCAAGGAGATCCAACCAGTCCATCCTAAAGGAGATGAGTCCTGGGTGTCCGTTGGAAGGACTGACGTTGAAGCTGAAACTCCAATACTTTGGCCACCTCACGCAAAGAGCTGACTCACTGGAAAAGACCCTGATGCTGGGAAAGATTTGGGGCAGGAGGAGAAGGGGACGACAGAGGATGAGATGGCTGGATGGCATCACCGACTCAGTGGACATGAGTTTGGGTGGACTCCGGGGGTTGGTGATGGACAGGGAGGCCTGGCGTGCTGCGGTTCCTGGGGTCACAAAGAGCCGGACACGACTGAGTGACTGAACTGAAATTAAGGATACCTCATGAGTCAAGACTTACACCTTAGAATAAGGCTTTTATTGTTTAGAAACAATCTTTCAGAAGATGAAACGATCCAAGATTCCCCAAAAATTTATACAAAGATTTTGAGAGTAATATTTGTATTTGTCTTTATACCTCAGTCTATGCATCTGGGGCCAAGTCATTGTGTGGCACGTGTGCGACTTCCCTGCATGCCTCTCACGTTGTAGCACCTGCTTCCAGGAACACCAGTTGAGCTAGGGTCTCGGGATGGTGGGGGGAGCCAGGAGGGGCAACCCATGATGCCCCAAGGCTGCAGAGACCCAAACTCCAGTCATGTGCACCCTGACCTAGAAGGTGTCTAGCCAAATGTCCAAGGAGAAATAACGATCAAGGAAGAAGGCGAGAGGAGGAACCCAAGGAGCAGACCAGAGAGGGTCAGTTCCCACTCTCTACCTCAGGGTGCTGCACTGGGCCCAATAGAGTTGATGACTCCTGGGACCTGCATCACCTGGATCTTCTCCCAGAATGACCCTCGATGCTGATTGACATCCAGGGGACAATTTGCAAAACTAACAGACTTGTCCTTAATCCCAGGTAAGTAGGAGATACAATTCTGGGACTTTTGTCTTGGGGACCTGCCTAAAGAAAGATGCTTGCCTGGTATGACATGATCCGATGCCCCTCGAGCAGACACGGGGCAGCGATGGATGAGCAATCTGACCTCAGTGCCAAGTCTCTTCCAGTCTGGCCCCGTCCAGGCCGTTCTCCACCCCACCTTCCCCCGCGTAGGGTGTCCCGAATCCCGTGAACCCTGCGATGCATCCACTCAACCACCCCTCTTCCTCCGTCCCCACCACCTCTGACATGGAAAATCCATGTCTCCTGAAGAAATCGACCTTCCCCTAACCAAACCCACACTTGCTTTACTACAGTGATTCTCAGAGCCAGCAAGAAAAAGAAATGTTCCAGAAGGGGAACCCCCGTCTCAGCCATCATCTGCCTGGCGCCCGAGGCCGCAGGCTCCAGGCCTGGCGGTGAGGTCCATCGCTGCTGTTTCCGGGGGGCAGGCAGGCAGGCAGTGGTAACCCTCCTCTCTCCCTGTGGTGGTCGGGCCTCAGCTGCACTTGCAGGACTTCACCACCATGTTAGACAGCTGCTCCACTTTGGGGGTCCTCCCGACATAGTACAGGATGGTCAGGGGCTCCAAGTCCTGGGGTACGCAGCAAGGGGAGGCTGAGGCTTCAGGGTTCAGGGTGTTGTACAGGCCCAGCACCTGGGGAGGGAGGCATCACTGAGAGGCTGGGAAAACCGAGCTTCAAGTCAGGGGCCCAGGGACTCTAGGAGATCTGGGGACTGCTCCAGAGTCTGCACAGTTAGTCGCTCAGTCCTGTCCGACTCTTGGCGACCCCATAGAAGGCAGCCCGCCAGGCTCCTCTGTCCGTGGAGTTCTCCAGGCAACAGTACTGGAGTGGGTTGCCATTCCCTTCTCCGGGGGGGGGGGGGGTCTTCCTGACCCAGGGATCAAATCCAGGTCTCCTGCATTGCCAGCAAATTCTTTACCATCTGAGCTACCAAAATGGGCCACTGATGGTATTTCAGAGGACTTAGCGGAACCCAGTTTGGGTGAGTGGCACGTTGCCACTCACCCGCAGGGAATGCAACACACAGCGCTGGTCTGAGCATTATTGGTTTAAGCATGACCCCCATAACCAGGGGACTGCCAACTGATCACGAAATTCTCTTGGCTGGAAAGAAACACGCCTATATTGCTTCCTCCTAGCTGTAACTGGTCACTTTGGTGAGGAGCTAGGAGGAAATAATGCTTCACAAGTTATTGCCCTCTCTCGGATTCCCCTGGAGAGAAAGACAAGCTAGCTTCAGTCATGGACTTGCCTCTCTCGTCTCTTCCCTTTGTTTCATGTTGGCTTCCTCTGTGTGTTTCACATTATCTTTTAAAATAACTTCTACATTCAAGAGAAAAGAATTATTAGAGTTCTTTATCTGGTGGAGAGGGAAATGGCAACCCAGTCCAGTATTCTTGCCTGGAGAATCTTGTGGACAGAGGAGCCTGGTGGGCTGCTGTCCATGGGGTTGCACAGAGGCAGACACGACTGAAACAACTTAGCATGCATGCATGCATTGCAGAAGGAAACGGCAACCCACTCCAGTATTCTCGCCCTAGAGACTCCCAGGGACAGAGGAGCCTGGTGGGCTGCCTTCTATGAGGTTGCACAGAGTTGGACACGACTGAAGCGACTTAGCAGCAGCAGCAGCAGCAGCATCTTATCGTAGAAGTCTTTTGGCCCCTGAATTCTCTGACGTATGGAGTGGCATGTAACAGCGAAGTAATTCCCATAGTACAAGAGCAAATAAACAACTTAAAAGTCTGGTTGAAACTATGCAAGAAAGTTATAAAGGGTAGAATGTCGCCCACTGGAGTTGGGCCAAAATCAGAATCTTTGTCATAAGGGATTTTACACCCCAGATCATCATCCATCCACTCATTCAACATGAAGCCCATCATGCATCCTTTTTAAACAAGTGGCCTGGTCAGCTCAGCCCCAGCACCCCATATGGCATGACCCCATACCATACCGTGCTGTGGGTTGTGTCTGAGCTGCGGAGGTATGGGCATGGGCCTGAGCAGAAGTTGGCATAGTAGCCCTTAGGTTCATGGACCCATTTCCAGCCCAGATCCTGTCGGAAGTCAATGTAGAGAGGGCGCACACAGCAGTTCTCCTCCAAATTGCTGCAACAACAGAAAAATGAATTACTTAAAAAAAAAAAAAAAAACTGGCAAGGAAATAACTAACATAAAAACTTCACAAATGGCCCTCATCTGGGCACCTGGAGTCCTTCCTGGTCATCATAAGAGGTGGCTCCAATCAGTGGAATCCCACGTTCAAGTGCACTGAGCTGTATTAACTATAAAGGCATTTCCCTCTATTGAAGACCAGAATCCCAAGGACAAAGAAGGCATAAATACATAATATATGATGGAGAGAAAAAAGGCAAAAGTGGTCCTGTCCTTTTTACATCATGAATCAAAATAAAGACTTAAAGTGTTCCACCTAAAACCAAGCCCTGAGTGTTATTAGCCAACTCAACTTTGTTGAGCTGGTTTTACTGTTACCTCCCTAATGTGCACCCAACCAGAAGTGAACTCTAAGCTCAGGCACTTACACACTATAGAAAATGACTGCTCAGTCTAATTCTGGAGTCTACTGAATCAAAACGAGGCATATTCTTTCATTAGACTATGATTCCTAGATTACCCCTAATGTGACTCTCAGGCCACTTCAGTTCTGTTGCCTGCAGGATTCCATTTGGCAATACCCCCTGCCAAGTGGGCATGTACCCTGTGCTGAGACCTAGAAACTTGCTACTTCCAAAGGCAGCTATTGGCCAAAATCTGGCTTCTTGTGGGTTCCCTGGTGAACCGTGGTAGACATTCTTATTTTTATACTCAAGAGCCGTTCCTATTCTTCTCTCTTGCCACCTCCCATTACAGTCTGGAACACCAGATACTTGCTTTCCTGGCCTCCCTTGCAGGTAGAGATTGTCATACAACCCTGCATAGACCAATCAGGCAGAAGCAGAAGTGGGCAAGGGCAAATTCTGGCAAAGATATTTGATTCTTCATAAAAGTCAAAGATGAGAGATCTCCTTCATGGTTCAGTGGCTAAGACTCCACGCTCCCAATGCAGGGGACACAGGTTCAATCCCCGGTAAGGGAACTAGATCCTGTGTGCTGCAACTAAGACCTGGTGTAGCCAAATAAATAAATAATTTTTTTTTAAAAAGTCACAGATGGAAAAGGAAAGTTGCTGGTTCTGCTACTTCCCTCCTCCTCTTGTCTTGAGCATGGACAAGATGCCAAGAGCTCTAGCAGTCTTGCTTATGCTTATTGACCATAACCAAGGGGGTGACAAGCCAACGTACTTAGCATGGTAGACTGGAAAGAGAGAAAGCCTGTGTTCTCAATAGCATTAAGCAAGCAGACAGACCAACCCTGAGGCTGCTCCTACATACTTCTTATGAACAGGAAATCCCCCATGGCTTAAGCCACTGGCCCTTGTAGCCAAGATCATCCATTCCAAACTGATGGGAGAGCCACACAGAACAAATGGACATGCCAGCCTTCAGACAGTTGGAGGCAGCCACGCTGCCTTTCCTATACGCTCCGTTCCTCAAACTCAACATCCCCAGTTCATTCTGTTGTTCCTCAAAAGACCTGGTTTTAGATCTAAAAATCTCCCAATTCATTCTCTCTAGCTCCATTCAGGTGTCCTCCCCTCCAGCCAAAATGACCCATTCACGTACCTTCCTTTACCGGAAGTGCTTCCTCCTCCCATAACCCTACATACCCGAGCCTCACTCATCCCTGAAGACCCAGCTCCAGTCCACACCCTTCTGAAGCCTTCCCTGCATCCACAGATGAGCTCCTTGTCCCAAATTCTTCTCTAAGATTTTTTTTTAATGTGGACCACTTCTAAAGCCTTTTTTGAATTTGTTACAATACTTATTTCTGTTTCGGTTTTATGGCTAAGAGGCACATAGGATCTTAGCTCCCCAACCAGGGATTGAACCCACACCCCCTACACTGGAAGGTGGAGTTTTAACCACTGGACCACCAGGGAAGTCCCATGTCCCAAATTCTTAAAGCATTTTATTCTTCAGACTTTCCCATGGATGTGGTCATTGTCTACCTTTAAGTAATCACTGTGCTTTTTTAATCCTCCTTATAAATGAGAAACTATTGTGAAATAAGAGAAAACAGATACTCTTTTTTTAACCTCTTTACAATGGCTGTCCAACTATTGCCAAATCCATAAATTCTCTAGCTCACCTTCCCCACTACAAATGGAAACTTGTCTTATTTTCGCTCATCCAGTAGCATCCTTAGACCCTCCCTAGGGAACTGAGCCTTTAATGGAAATCTCTGCATTAATCTCCCCACGACACAAGCAGACCTTAAGAGTATTTTAAAGCATGAAAACCATGGAGAGACCAAGCCACTAATCCAAGCCATCTCAGCAACACTCTCCTCCTCCTCTAGTTCAACCAGGACTAGAGGACTGCGCTGCGGACAAACAGTGGGGCTCCCAGAAAAACAGATTTGTAAGAGGTTCTAAGTCTGCATTCCCTGAGGTGTGTGTGAAAAGCATCGAGGGCCCTCAGCGCACAAGGCCTAGGTCTGGGGCAACAGGTGAGCAGTCAATGTTGTTTCAGGAATTCACGGGTCCTGAGTGGGCCCAGGCTTACCGGAAGCAGTAATTGGTGTCCAGGGCCCGCTTCTTCCTCTGACTGTGGCCTGGGCTGTCTAGCCGGTTTGGGGGAATCATCATAAGGATTAGATGAGGGATGTGTTCCTTCTTCTTCTTAAGTCGCCCCAGATCTCCTCGGCCCGGATCATCATCACTGTCCACACCTGCAGAAGGAAGGAAGGTGATGGTCTCCTGTCTGGGGAGGGCAGGGTGGACACTACTTTCTCATCCCATCCCCACCCTGTTCAGGAGGTGAGACGGTTGGGTCTGTGAGGAAGGCATGGGTAAGACACAGCTTCATGCTAATGTCCAGCTGCAGGAACGGGAAGACCCAGTGGAAGAACTGGTATCAAGGCACCTGCAAGGCACCTGTGGTCAGCTGCCCTCGTGACTCCTGTGGGTAATCCTCCAGAGGACACAGCCCTTCCCGGGATGCTTCCTGGAGAATCTACAGAGATTCCTGAAGCATACCTGTCACTACGAGGCTCTAACACATTCCTCTGAGTTGTCGGTTTAGATCCCAAGACTTAGAGCTTGGGGTATGAGTGTCCTCTCATAATCTGAACTGGTCAAGAGGGCATTAAGTCCCCCTATGTCTTCCAGATCACAGTATAAGACAGTTTGAATGGGAGCCAGAGGAACAAGAGTCAACAATTGCTAACGTTTGCATCAGGCTTCCCTGGTGGCCCAGACGGTAAAGAATCCACCTGCAATGCAGGAGGCTATGTTGGAAAGGTCTCTGGAGAAGGGAATGGCAACCCTCTCCAGTATTCATGCCCAGAAAATCCCATGGACAGAGGAGCCTGGTGGGTTGCAGTCCATGGAGTCGCAAAGAGTTGGACACGACTAAGGGACTAACACAAACACACATACACAACATGCACACTGCACTTAAAGTTTCAAAGTGTTTTCTCTATAAAACTCAGATAGGATCACAAAGTGTAAGAAAACAGCAGATAAACTCCAAAAGGAAACCTGCTAGTTCATCTGCAAAGCCTGAAAACTGAATTCGAGTCTCAACTACAAGAAGTCTATTTTGATGGCCAGCTGCCAGCGGTTGTCCATCTCCACCAGAGACTGGAATGGGAGGAGCGGGATTTGCCTGGTGACAGGATGGACAGGGAGGCCTGGCGTGCTGCAGTCCATGCAGTCACAAAGAATCAGACATGACTGAGAGACTGAACTGAACTGCAGGAGGGACATGGACCTCCCTAGGACTGGGAGATCAATGGCAAACTGAATATCAAGTTTCCTTTTCTGAAAATCTTTATGAACAAGATAACTATTGACTGAAATGGGAGGATTTCATCCCAATTCAGAATGTAGGTAAGGACTTCAAAGGTCTTCTGTGATTATGATGTCAAATGATTTGCTTTAAAAAAAAAAAAAAAAGGCTCTGTTGCACATGGCAACTACCAAGCCCGCACACTCTAGAACCCACCCATGCATGCTCCACAACAGGAAAAGCCTGCACCTCAGTGAGAAGCCCTTGCATCGCAACTAGAGAGGACCCCGCATGCCACAAGTGGAGAAAGCCTGAGTACAACAACAAAGACTCAGCACAGCCAAAAAAAAAAATTAGCCTCAGAAATAAAGTTCATGAAGGACGTCCCAGGGCTGGGGGTCAAGAGAGGCCCTGAAACAAGTACCTTTTCCCAGACACATCTCTGACCTTGAGCTTTAAATCGGTCAATCTGACCCTGACAAACCACTTGGCCTCAGGAGTACCTCCGTGAACCCACAACAGGGCTTCACAAAGAAAACAAAACTGAAATTCAGAGACCGTCTAGGCTCAGCAACTTGAAAACATACTGGAAAACCAGAAATGTCTCTCAACTATTTTGCTGTCTCCATGCAAGCACCCTGAGGCCTGAAGCAGCTCAAACCCAAATGACACATTGGGTGGGCTCTGCAACGTCTGGAAAGCCCAGCAGTCAGAGCGCTCATGCTCAGGGCCACCAAAGTCCATTTCTTTAGGGAAAGTGAAGACAACTCACTTTGTCTGAGTATCCAAGCACTATTTCACATATGTAATCTCATATAGTTTCATGACAACCCTGTGAAAGAGGTACCCTCACCCCCAGTTTGCTGACTGAGCTTAGAGAAGTAGACCAGCTTGCCTATATGATTTCAAGGCTCTTCTCAGCACAACACTGTCTTCCAGATGCTCATGCACTCTCTATAGAGTAGGGGGGTTCTTGCTTTGAGGACAAAACAGAATATGGAAAAAACCCAAATGAACTTTCTGGCCAACCCAATACAAAACAGTCAGCCATCTCTGTCAGGGAGCTTGCTTCCTCTTCTCCGGATCTGACCAGGGGTCTCCTGTTTTATCTAGCTTTATTAACTCCCCTTACCCATCCTACCATAAACATCCATTTTGTTACCTTTGAATTTGATTTCCATCAGCTCTTGGATGTTTTCCAGGATATCCCCATTGGGCTGAAAGGTGTGACATGGACAGTGGATGCTGATTTCCAGACCTAAGTTGGATTCTGCAAGATAAGACACAGAGTTGGTGAGAAAAGCAGTCTGCATGATGAAGCAGGAAACCCACAGCCACACACGGACGAGCCAAGGCCTCTGCTGCCACACACAGTCAGGGGACTGGAGTCAGACTGGAGGTCACAGGAGACAGAAAGTGCTCCCAAAGATATCGAGGACCTTTATGCGCATGTTGCCTCGTTCCACATATTTCTCTTGTGTTATGTGTCACCAAATGGAGGCATAAACTAGTGGGCCTCATGCAGGAGAATTGTAATAGTTATCTATTTTGCCAAGGATGGTATTAGGGAAAAGCTGTCACCAGCCTAGTAGAGGTGAAAGAATGAGGGTGCAGAGTCACACCCCCGACGTGTCAGCTGGGAGAGGAGACGTTCAACCAACCTGCTGAGGAAGGATGGAGCAGAGGAGCAAGAGTGACAAGTGTGAGGAAGCCTGGACTGCCAGGGTTTGCGACTCATATTCTGGGGCTAAAAGGCTAGCTCTGGCCCTTTCTCCTGTTGGCTGTGGGATTAGGTATTTTGGTAACTAAAAACTGGAAAAGCAAGGAAATTAGTAAAAGGGGTTGAATATAAAGTGAAAGGGAAAAAAAGAAATGAAAATTTTGAAGTGAATCCAGTAGTTTTGTATAGGGAAAGCAGGTAGAGTCTAGGATCATGCCAGTTCTGGTGGGTAAGAACCAGGGAAGCTGTCTTGATCCAGGGCAGTGATCAGGTATGGGAGGACATGGGCGATGACCTCTGAGTTCAGGGTCAGCCTCTCAGGGAGCTGATTGATGCCCTGCTCTCTGAGATCACCCTAGTTCTGGTGTAAGCATCCAGCCCTGGGGCCAACCTGGAGTCTTCCAGAAATCTGATGTCATCGGGGAAAACCCCAAAGAGTCCAGGCCAGCTCAGCATCCTTCTCATGGGCAGAAGGGCCCAACCCCAGAGACTGCAGTCAGTGTTGGGCAGACCTGGATGTCCCAGTTCTACTGGTTAAAAACCAGCTCAAGGGGCTTCCCCAGTGGCTCAGTGGTAAAGAATCCGCCTGCCAATGCAGGAGATGCAGGTTCCATCCCTGATCCAGGAAGATCCCACATGCTGTGGAGCAACTAAGCGCGTGGGCCACAACTACTGAGCCTGTGCTCTAGAGCCCGGGAACCACAACCGCTGAGCCCACTTGCCTAAACTACTGAAGCCTGTGCCCCCGAGAGCCCATGCTCTGCAACGAGAGAAGCCACTGCAGTGAGAAGCCTGTGCACTGCACCTAGAGAGTAGACCCTGCTATCCACAACTACAGAAAGCCCACACTCAGCAACAAAGACCAGCACCGTCCTAAATAAATAATTAAAAAAAATAAAAACCCAGCTCAACCCCTTCTTCCATAAACTCTAGATTCCAGCTTCATCTATCCCACCCCAGTCTTGGCAGCATCTGGGACACACTGACCGGCTGAACTTTCTGTTCCAGGTGAGCTCTGGTAGGCAGGGGAGGAACCAATATAATAAGGATGCTGAGCCCCAGATGGAGAACTAGAAGTGAACAGAGAGGGAGGCAATGGGGAGTGCACTCTTTCTCGTTTAAGGCAGGTAGAAGAAGCAGCTGGAGTAGCTGAAATGGGCTACATAAAACAGAAAACTACATAAAACATAGTACACTTCTATTACCCAGAAGAATTTTCAGTCCAGGAGAGACTGAAAGTCCCATGGGTCTGTGAGTTAGAAGGTTGAGATGCAGACGTGTTGGGGAGAGTTAGGGTTAGGGTGCAGGTGGGGAATGTGAGATGGTGCCTGGCTTAGCTAACAGGCGCCATCTAGGTAGAAGGCTAAGAGAACGATGGGGACAGTCACCAACATTTGTTGAGCGCTGCTGCATGCACGCTCTAAGCCTCTGCATGCCTTAACTCATGTATGAAATCTCCATACTAATCCTGCAGAGCAGGGACTGTTATTCCTCCCCTCCCATTATCCAGATGAGGACACTGAGGCTCAGGGAAAATTAAATGGCTTGATGGAGGTGTCCAGTAAGTGGTAGAACCAAGATTCAAACAGGCAGCCTGACATCAGAGCCACACTCCTGACTGTTCAAGACAAAGAGGACCCAGTAGGGACCACCAAGGAAGATACCCACCCAGTCACTGAGATACAAAAAAGTTGTGTTTTCCCAGTGCACCCCCTGTCCTGAGCCGAGGCTCTGGGCGTGCTCCCCACCCAGCCTGCTTGGGGAGGCCTGGCTCTGCACACAGAGAAGCCAACACATTGGACCAATTGCACAAGTGTGTGAGGACTGGGCCCCCAACCCTGGAGACGGCTCCAGCTGGCTCCTAGCCCAGAAGGGAACTGGTGCAGAGCAGGCTCTTCGATATTTGCTAAACTAATACAAGACTGGACATGTGACTCAGTTTCCTCACAATCCACACCGCCAACTCCTCCATTTGCAGTCCATTTACCACTTTGTTTGGTAACCCTCAAGAGACTCAGGAACTCTGCAGAGTAAAGGTCTGTGTCTGACTCCCTCGAACACGGGGTGGGCAGCATCTGCTGGAGCGGGAACGAAAGGTTCCAGGGAAGAACTAACCTCAGAATTGGCAGCGGTGTGGATGGTGGGTGGGACACTCATAGGTTTTATTACGAAATTATCTTTTTTGATGTCTCAAGGAGGATGGAAATCATTCTCAATGCAAACTTCTCATTGAGTTCTGCAGCTGTGAAAATAAGAACTCTTAAGTGCCCAGGGCTTCAAAGAAATGCAGGTGGAGCTGATCAGAATCATACAGGGAAGATAAGCGATGAATTTCCCCGGCCTCTCTTCTCTGTAGCCATGTTGAGTTCTAGGCAGAGTGCTGGCTGAGTCAGATTTCCCACGGTGCTGCTGTCAGCTGATGCACCCGGGTTCTCCGGGGTTTCCTCCCTTTGAGTGCAGTTGGGGAGATTTGAGGGAGTTCCTGGTACCCTTGGAGCTGAGGCAGGACCTCCAGCCCACTATCTGTCAGCTCAGCCACCAGGTTATGCCCCTCAGATGGGGGGCCTGCACATTCAGATGGCGAGAGAGCCCAGCAGGTTATGTGAGCAAAGTGAGCCAGTGCGTCATGCTGAACTGGGACTACCAGCCTCACTTGTGGGGGACACTGGGGAATGGTGGGGCCTGGAGTTACATGAAGGCTGCATGCCCCATCTCAGGAGGTGGTCCTACTCATCTCTGACAGATTGTTACCCATTTGTCAAGAAAAGTCGCGTGTCTAGGTTTTATGTGAAATCTCCAGACATTAATTAAAACTGTTAACTAACCACTAGTTAAATTGAAAACAATATGTAGGCCAACATGTTTGTGCCTTCGAGCGTTAACCTAAAACATCAAGGAAGACAAGGAAGGTCCCGCCTGTCCCAGAGACTCTGGGTATCCATATGTGGATGGACTGTGGATTCACGGCAGCTGATGAAGGTAGGAAATTCTTTGCAAGAGGGATACAAGGAACAGACAGGACTGCCTTAGGTGCCCTCACCCCACTGAGCACCAGACCAGGAAGTACCACCAAGTAAAGAAGAGGAGAAATAGTGGAGTGTGATGCCCTGCGTCCCCAAGACTGTCAGTCAGGAAATTCAAGTTCTAATCCAGGCTCAATGACTGGTCAAGTCACTTAACTTCTCTGGGCCTCCATTTCCTCATCTGACCTAACAGAAACTTACTCTCCCATAACAGGCTTCCCAGGTGGCGCAGTGGTAAAGAATCCACCTGCCAGTGCAGGAGGCAACTGCTGATTCGAGAAGATCCCCTGGAGTAGGAAATGACAACCCATTCCAGTATTCTTGCCTGGAAAATTCCCTGGACAGAGGAGCCTGGAGGGCTACAGTCCATGGGGTCGCAGAGTCGACACAACTGAGTGACCACACACAGCACTCACACAATGAGCCGAAAACTTGGAGGTTCTCTTGAATACAGTGGGTCCTTAAAATAGCTCTGTGAGGCCTTCAGGGAAGGTGAGGAAGCAGAACCAGTCAGGGAGAGATTTGGACCATATGAAGTCTGATATGCGTACTAGACAGCCCTACCTGTATGACTGACTACCAGGCCTTTCAAACTTCATCAACAAAATAGAACCTACCTCCAAAGCTGCTCATCTCCCAGGCCTCCTTATTTCAGTAAGAGTTACCATCTGGGTGTTCAGTCCCAAATCTTCAGAGTCATCCAGACTCCTCTTGGGTCCTCCCACCCCACACCTAATCAGCCCAGTCAATCCTATTAGCTCCACCTCCAAAATACAGAACAAACCCAAAATACAGAGCAAACTGCCCCAGTCGAAGCCCACAGAGCTCTCACGTGGGGTGCTGCAGTGGCCCCTAACTTCTTCCCCTGACCTCATGACAACCAGAGGATCTTAAACCAAATCACCTCACCCCACATTCCCAGCCCCGCTTGAAACCTTCCTAGGACATCTTATCACACTTGGAATAAGTTCTAATGCCCAACCGTGGCCTTGAGGGCCCTACATCTTGGCTCCTGGTCCTCTTCGACCCCCAGCCCCAGTCACACCAGGCAGTCAGCTGCTGCCAGCACAAAGTGAGCCTGGGTTTCATTGCTTTTGCTTTAGCACATCCTTTATCCTGACCTTCACAGACTGGCTCTTTCTCGTCCCTCAGATCTCAGTGCACCAACTCCTTCTTCAGAGAGACTCTCGCTGAGTATCTGATGATGGGTCCCACCCAGGCACTATCACTTCGCCCTCTTTCTGTTTTTCCTAGTACTCATCACTATCGGAAAGTCTTATTCCTCAGTGTTTATTTGTTTACTACGTGTCTCTCCCACCAGAACAAAAGTTCCATCAGATCTGGGACCCTGCTTGTCTGGTTCACTGCTGAATCCCCAGGGCCTGGCTCAGAGCACTGAATCAGTATCAGTTGAATGAATGAATGACGCCACACAGCAAGTTAATGGCCAAGATGGGCTTTGAACCCAGATCTGTTGTCTCCCCTAGTGCCATCCCCTTCCCTGTGCCATGAAGAAAGAAGGGACCAGAGGTTCCTTCCAAAACGCCCATCCTGAGTCAACCTACCTCTCCGCAAGAGCCATTCACGCACAGTGTCTGTGACGTCGAAAGACAGCCACTCGCCAGTGCCCCGCGTGGGCAGGTTCTTGCCATCGATATACCGCTGCTTGGCTATGTGCTCACCCGGCTGGAGGATCTACGGGGCAGAGGAAGGAGTGAGTCCCGAGGCCAGGACAGGGCGCCTGAGCGTCACGGTGCAGCAGGACGGGGAGGGGAACAGGAGCAAACTGAGACTTCTGAAATGCTCTTTCGAGCTCCTCAGTTAAGTCTTAATCCTCTTAAGCAGCAGTCCCCAAACTCTTTGACACCGGGGACCCGTTTCATGGAAGATAACTTTGCCACGGATCGGGGAGGAGGGGGGTGGTCTCGGGATGTTTCAAGCGCGTTACCTTTATCGTGCACTTTATTTCTAATCTAATGCCGCCGGCCGCTGATCTGACAGGAGGTACCGGTCCGTGGCCCAGAGGTTAGGGACCCCTGTTCTTAATGACAGACACAGGTACAGAAACTAAGGCTCAGAGAAGGCGGGATTCACACCCTGGTCTGCTGCACTCTGAGCAGAGCGCAGGCTCAGTTTGGCAAAGGAACTGACTTTCCTCCCCTCCCCCCACCACGTGGTGTCTGTCCTGGGAGGAGGTTCACCTGGAAGAGCTCAATCCTCTGCTCGCTGCGCTTGGAGGCGGGGTTGGGCATCCGAAAGACCCGGAATTCTGCTCGGAACAGATTGGTTTCGTTTTTCTCCACTGAGGACACGTTGAAGCGGAAAATCTTGGAGGTGATGCCTTTGGGGCAGACGGTCAGGTCATCTAGGAGGGAGAGCATTGGGGGAGAGGGGAAGCACAGCGTGAGCAACACCCATCGGGTCAGTGTGCTGCCAGCGGACACTCATCAAGGGGCTGGGGCCCACCTGTGACCGCGCTAGAGCCTTGAGACCTCAGACCTACGGGTAAGAAATGGGAGGAAGATTCTCAGTGGCCCAGAACCATACACAGGCCTGACGGAGAAGCAAGGCATGGAGCCCCACCCAGGACATGGCCCCTCCAAACCTTCCTCTCATTTTCTCCACTCTGGCAGGCTGTCCAACCTGCTTTCTTACTCCTTTAAAAAATATAGATTCTCCAACAGCATCAGCAGTTTCCCCTAGGAGTTTAATCACTGCATAGCTAACTGAGTCATTCACACCTTTGTTCATTCAGGCATTTATTCATTCATCAGACATGTGTTGAGCAAATGATACATGCCAAGCACAGGCTCACGCTGGGAAGCAAAAATGAATAGACAAGGGACTTCTCTGGTAGGCCATTCGTAAAGGATCCACCATCTAAGGCAGGGGACATGGATTGAACCCCTGGTCAGGGAATTGAGATCCCATGTGCCTGAAGAGAAACTAAACCCGAGCACTACAGCTGCTGAGCCCACCATGCCACAACCAGAGAGTCCATATGCCACGATGAAAGACCCCACACGAAGCAATGAAGGTCCCGTGTGCAGAAACAAGAACCGGACACGGCCGAATAAATAAATAACATTTAAAAAAATGGACAGACAGGGGCCCTGCCTTCAAGGAGCTTAACACTCACAGGCGGGGCTATTAGGGCATGGACCAAACACCAGGACCAGAGAGAAAGCACTAAGGGCCTTTGGAGACGCTCAGAAGTTGCTGTAAACAGGTCAGAGGAGGGAGAGAGGGACAGCACATTGCATTAGTGGTGATTATTTGATCTGGGCCCAACGGGAGGAAAGGGTCTAAGGATGCAAAGGAAAGAAATTTTATGTGGAAGGATACTGGAAGCAAAAGCAAGAAGGAGAGGAAAATGCAAGTGAGTCAGAGGGACCCGAAGCAGCCAAGCTGGAGCCCATGAGACAAGGTCAAGACAGTTGATTGGGATCTCCCTGCAGGGAAGCTGAAACATTAGACCAAGGGGTTGATTTTATATCATGAACAGTAGGGAGTCATGGAAAGTAACACTTTAGCTCTAACAAGATAGCACAGGGGTGACAAAGAGCCCACATCTCCAGCCTGGCAGACCCCCAGATGTTTCTTCATGTGAAGCGGGTCCATCACCACTGGCTCCTAAGAATTACTTTCCCTGTGTGCACACGAAATGCCAGCCTCTGCATCCTGCTGGCCTCTGCACCTCTGTCCACAGAGCAGCTCTTTCCCACTCCTATCAGAGAGAGACAAGGGAGACAAAAAGATCCTGCCTTTTCTTTACAACCTCAAGGTCTGAGCAGCATTAACACCCCAGAGAAACACTTTCTACACAAATGGTAACAACAGCCAGAACTTGAAATTCAAGCTCAGAGACCCAGATTCCACACATAATGAACATGGCTGGAACAAGCCCATAATCACCCCAGGGGTGGTTTAGGAAGTCATGGACAGGGCGGGAGGATCAGAGGCCTGGACACAAGCACACACGCTACTGAGCTTTAGGAAAAGATGAGTGAGTCTTTCTGGAAATTGCCATCTGGTGGGTCTGACCCTGGCTCTTAGAAAATTAATGGAACAGATGTTGGGAAAACAAATGTGTGAATGCCAGCTAATGAAGCCCTGATTAATAACTGGCTTTGAAAGAATGAATACTGCCAATGATTCCCCTAAACCATTTCAGACAGAACCAGAAAGAGGGATCATGATGGCAGTTCAGTTTTTTAGTTTGAAAGTCTGTAACCCCCTGGACATACATAAGCTCCTTGCAGATGTGAGCGCTGGACCATAAAGAAGGCTGAGGCACCAAAGAATTGACGCTTTCGAACTGTGGTGCTGGAGAAGACTCTTGAGAATCCCTTAGACAGCAAAGAGATCAAACCAGTCCATCCTAAAGGAAATCAACCCTGAATATTCATTGGAAGGACTGATGCTGAAGCTGAAACTCCAATCCTTTGGCCACCAGATGTGAAGAGCTGACTCATTGGAAAAGACCCTGATGCTGGGAAAGACTGAAGGCAGGAGGAGAAGGAGACGACAGAGGATGAGATGGTTGGATGGCATCACCGTCTCAATGGACATGAGTTTGAGCAAACTCTGGGAGATGGTAAGGGACAGGGAAGCCTGGCGGGCTGTAGGCCATGGGGTGGCAGAGACAGACATGACTGAGTGACCTAACAGCAAAACAACAAGACTAGTACCTCCAGTAACTGTTGCAAGACGGGATAAAAGATAGCTCAGTATGCACATCGCTATAAAAAGGAAAAGAGAGACAAGATAGCCTGTGCCAGTGAGGTGAGTCAGAGTGGGGGCAAGACAGTGGGGAGCCAGGAGATGGGGGGATGAGGAGCCAAGAGGATCTTCAGGACACCCTAGTCACCTCTCTTTCTTGTTTCTTCCAGTTCATCCATCAGTTACTGTTCCCCAAGATAGACTCCTCTTGGTGGGAATTTCAGGGAGTGAATTTCAAGGAGGTGGGAAAGGTTACTTTTAACTCCTTAGGGTCTACAGATTTCTAATAAACTCAGAAAGAATGTTAGGGGTCCGTCTAGTTCCTCAGGGAACTAGGAACTGGGCTTCACAGCAGGATGTGAGCAGCAGGGTGAGCCAGTGAAGTTTCATCTGTATTCACCGCTGCTCCCCATCACTTGCATTACTGCCTGAGCTCCACCTCACCCCCAACGCCCCAGTCCATGGAAAAATCGTCTTCCATGAAACTGGTCCCTGGTGCCAAAAAGGCTGGGGACGGCTGATCTACTTCAGATGAAGAAATTCATGCCCAGAGGGGTCTTGAGCAGGGTGACACATGAATTAGTTGACACACGCAAACTGACACTAGCAAGCAAAGCTCAGACACAATCATTAGTGGGAGAGAAGATAAAATGTAAACACAATCTCCTTGACCCTTAAATCCACTGAATGTTAACAATGCTTTAAATATTTCGTGGAATGAACCAGAGTATAAATAAATAAAATGTAATAACACTATCTTACATTTCATAGAACTTCTATTAACTCACCTGACCCTCTAACGATCCTTGAGGAGAATAAGTAAAATTTACCATTTTAAAAAGAGAAGAGGGAGCATCAGGAAGGTTAAATCACTTTTCCAAGACCACTCAGCTAGGGCTTCCCTGGTGACCCAGTGGTAAAAGAATCCTCCTGCCAATGCAGGAGACACGGGTTCGATCCCTAGTCTGGAAAGACCACGTGTGCCACGGAACAACAAAGCCCGTGCACCCCAACTACTGAGCCTGTGCTCCAGAGCCTGGGAACTGCAACTTCTGAGCCCATGTGCTGCAGTTACAGAAACCCATGCACTCAAGAGCCTGTGCTCGGAGACAAAAGAAGCCCACACTCATTGCAACTATAGAAAAGCCCATACGGCACCGAAGCCCCGGTATGGCCAAAAATCAACAAATCAATAAAGATTTTTTAAAAAGTCACTCAGCTAGTAGGTAGCAGAGGTGGGATTTGAACCCAGCTCTTCTGATCTCATTTACTGAAACAGAGAATCTGGAAGTTGGAGGGAACCTGAGAGATCATCTAGCAGAGGGGTGGTTTCACCAGCAAAACGTAGCAGGATTCCATGAAATGGGCCTAGAGTACCAATTTAAGCCTCAGACAAAAGCCAGTTCCCAGTCAGTTTGGTGATTAAGCCCTGCTTCTGCAGAACACTAGTATTATTGAAAGCTGGACGAGGGGGTCCACCTTGACAAATTAAATTATGACCAACTTTTTCCATTGCACACAAAGTATATGTATTAATGGGTGCCATTTTCTCTTTTTTTTTGCTATAGGGAAAGAAAAATAAACAAAGAATATTCATGCAGAATATTCATGGAAAAACCTGGAAACAGCTGACCATGTTTAGACCATGCATTTTTTTTTTTTTTAAATGTTTCAGACACCTGGGCTCCTAGATGTACCTCTGCTGTGTCCATCATTCCCGCTAGTAAAACTGCTGCTGGCTCCAATGATGGGACTACTTACATCAGTGTGGCTGTGTTCCTCCACCCCAGCTGTTCCCGAGAATCACCTAGAGAGTTTTAAAAACAGATGATGCTTGGACTGCTCTCCAGAGATTCTGACGACCTCGTTGGAGTGCGGGTAGGTCCAGAGCTTCTTTTTTTTTTTTAAAAAAAAGACCTCCAGATGATTCTAAGATGTAGCCAGGACTGAGAACCACGGTTTATAGTGAACCAAGGTTTATATACCCAGCATCCAGATGCCCTGGAAGTTTGATAAGCCACGGCTTTAAGGATTTACCCTTTAAATGTTAATCCATTAAAACACTGTTTGGCCCATGCATCATTTTGTAAAATTTTGAATTAGAAGCCACAAATGTTTTAAGCCCAGGTAGGTTAAAAACTGGAAAATTTTACTGCAAGATTCAGATTTTCTGCTCTTCTGGGAAGCAGTTAAGATCTAGTCGAATTGGACCCACATTCCCAAATTCAAAAATCTGCAGGAGCTGAGCAGTAGGTATCATCTTTTCATGGGATTTTCCAGGCCCCCCTCTCACCATCCTCCTCTCAACAGCCTGTTCTCTCTGGGGCCCTGAGGCAGTTTGTTGGGGTCCCTGTGCTGCAGCCTTTCCTCCAGATTGTCTGCATCAGCTGCCTGGCCTCTGCAGGCACTTGTGTTTACAGGCCTTCTAAGGGTTTTGCCTTCTTTCATTGAGTCTTAAGCATCAGTGCACTTACAAATCAATAAGAAGTATGTAAAAAATACAGATTCTCCAAGATGACACCAACCCCACCCCACCTCCCGCCAGAGACTCTGACTCTGTAAGGGTGGACTGGGGCCTGGGAATCCACATTTTTTACATTTACCCAACCTCTGGACCACACTTAAAGAAACACTGACATAGAGTGCCGAGGGCATTGGCACTTAGAACAAATGGGTTCTTTCAATAGGAAATATCTTTAAATTTTCAGAATGAACATGATCTAAAAGTAGCATCCAGAAAAGAAATGCTAAAATATCAAGTTCTCTCTTTGCTCATGAATTCTGGTTTTGCTGGTTGTCTCAGCACCAGACCTTGGATAAAAACAAGAGTCTCTTGCCAGACACAGATAATTACAAGCCAAAAGTTAAAACAATACCTACACTGGTAAATCTTGATAACAGGATGACAAAAGAACTGAAAAAGATATGTGGGTCCCCACCATGTGGGTCAGAGAAAACTCTACCCACTTCCCATAGCAAAATCCTGGGGAACTATAAAGGAATAAGATATATTTATATATATATATATATATATAAAAGAGTCTTGTCTTCACTTCCCAGCAGAGATCTGCTGAATCATCCCAGATGTATGTATATTGGGGAGGCCAAAAGTTCGTCTGTAACATCTTATGGAAAACCCAAATGAAGTGTTTGGCCAACCCAAAAGAATTGTTTCAGCTGGAAGGAAGTTTAGAGGTTAACTTGACTGATGAATAAACTGAGGGTCAGAGAGGTGATTTGCTCCCTTCCACACAGTATAGCTGTTTAACCTGCTTGGGATTCTTCAGCAGATAAAGAAAACACTTCCAGGAGAATGTCTGTGGCTATATGAATCTCCCAGCCATAAAAATAGGCAGAGCTAAGAAAGAAAACACCCAGTGATCCCTCTATGCAATCTGCCACCAAGGTTACGGGTTCCTTTGCCTACCTGGTTGGTCCAAAATGTGATTCATTCATGTGTGTGTGTGTGTGTGTATGAGTCACTCAATTATGTCCAACTCTTTGTGATCCATGGACCATAGCCCACCAGGCTCCTCTGTCCACAGGATTTCCCAGGCAAGAATACTGCAATGGGTTGCCATTGCCTTTTCCAGGGGATCTTCCCAACCCAGGGATGGAACCTGGGTCTCCTACCTTGCAGGCAGATTCTTTACTGTCTGAGCCACCAGGGAAGCCCAGTTCATTCATATTATAAACCAAAGTTCTCTTGGAGCCTAAAGGTTAAAGGTAGGACTTACACTATGTATTTTCACAGTTTGCATTAGTGCTTAACAGCATGCATCCTGTAGGCAGAATGTCTAGGTTACAGCCCTGGTTTTTTAGGGGCAATTCACTTAATGGATGCATGTTACAATCTTCTTATCTGGAAAACAGGGACATCAGGGTGCCCATCTGACAGGCCGAGCCAGAGAACAGTCATATCCTCTTTGCTCTCACCTTGGTGCCCTTTCTGTGCCTCTGGCGGTTAGTCCTTCTTCCACTTCGCTCTGCAGCCACCTCTGTCTGCCCCAGCTCCTGTCACCACTTTCCTCGAGAGCCTGTCCCACTGGGTACCGGAAGGGGCTGGGAGTGATGAGATGTGGAAGCGAACGGAATCCCATCACTCCAGTAGCCGAGGCTCTGGCACTCAGACCCCAGCCCAGCCTCGTGAGTTCTAGACACGCTTCCCTCACCCCAGGCCTTGGAGGGTGGCTCTCTACTCCCTCTCAGCATCTGTTAGACGTTTGCATCTGCCCACTGCCTTCTTTATAATTAGTGTGCGTTGCGCGTCTGCCTCTCTGGGGCTGGCTCAGCACCTGACCAGCTGCAGGGCGGGCTGGGCCTGCGTCTGCTCAGCCTCTGTGTCACCTCCACCAGCTGCACAGTCTGGGCCTGCTTCCTGTCTGCACCTGCAAGCCTTGCTGGCATCACTCAGGTCCCATGGGGCCCCAGATCCTCCATGATATCCCAAGTAGTCTCCTCCTGCTCACCGTGCCAGGTTTCCTCCCGGCCTGATCACAGCTCGCGGTCCCAGGGCCACCCTCACCTACTACAGCTTCAAGGAAGGTCCTGCTGCTGCAGCCCAGAGCTGCCCAGCATTTGCGCCGCTCTGTCCTGGCTGATCCCCAGGGCTGTCCACTAATTGTGCCCTGAATCTTTGCACACATGTCCACTGACTGGCACCTGGCTCTCTGGCTCATTCGTTCTCAGCTTGGGATTCCAGGCTGGGTGGGCCCGGGTGACTCAGAATTCCTCCTCCCCGGGACTCCTCCTCCTGACCCGGATCCTTAAGGTTCCAGTCCTTCCCTCCTGCCCTGGACTTTCCTCATACCTCTCCTGCAGGTCTCAGCTTTCCACCCTCCTCCCACATTTGGCCACTATCTCCTGCCTCTATGGGTGCCCAGGGCTCTGGGGGCTTGTTCAGGCATTCAGCTGCTGGTACCGCTGGGAATCACAAAGCCTTGGGAGAGCAGGAGTCAGCCCGGCCTGGAGGACCCTGGGCAGGGAGCACTAGCTGCACCTCCTCTGGCCTCTGCCCGACACGGGAGCTACCTCCCAAGGCAGCCACAGGAAACCATGGGAGCCCCTCACCAGTAACCACAGGCAAGCTCCCAGCGAGGCCTTCCACACCTTCCGCCAGAGCTGGTGCACCCCTGGGCTGCCCACTCCCCCTGGGGACCACCCTCACCTGGCCCGCTCCATCCCACTCTCCCACCCCTACTCCAGACACGGCCCCCCTCCCAGGTGAGCCTCGGCAGAGGTAGCCTGGGCGTTGAGGACACCTGCTGGTAGGAAAAGCAAACAGAGCTGCTCCAGAGTCCCTGGGCCTGTAAGCGGTTCACATTCCTCCTTCCTGGGCTGTCAGTTTCTCAGCATCTGCCAAATCTCTCTCTCTTGTATTGAGGTTTTTTTAAATCCCCGTTCAGTAAACACACATGACTTCCACACGTGTACAAACACACATACAGACGGCTCACCCAGAAGCCTCTGGCTTCTCAGCACAGACAGGAGCCTCCTGGGAAGACGCTCCCAGACATATGTCCCCTGTGCACCCACGGCCACACCTCCCAGCCTCTCTTCCCCTGACACGCAGACACAAAAGTGCTGCCAGCAGCCATCTACAGGTCCGGAGCCACATCCTCGCTTTCCCGCCACGTCCACGGGCCTGGAGGATGCCCACATTGCCCACACGAGTCTGTCTATGGGACAAAACCGGACGACGCATCGCTGTCAAGCACGCAGCCATGTGAACATAGGTGCGTCCCCTCCCCCCACGCACATAGCTCACGTGGGTCGCATGCGTGGCGTGGACCGAAGGGCCTAAACAAACAGAGGCTGCCTCTTGCTTGGGCTTCAAGAATCTGGACAAGACATGAACTGGGAGCAGGTATACGCTTCTTTCCCAGAACTGGAAAAACGGAACGTGAGACGTGTCACAATGAGATGTGTACAGCAGGGAGGAGACCAAGGTCTCTAGCCTCTTGAAACCTCGCGGGCTCTCTTAGAAGAGCGCCAGCCCTGCCCCTCTACGGCTCCGCGTGCATCCAGTTACCTGTCTGACCACACGTGCCACAGCACAAAGACGGGACAGTGTCACTCCAAATTAAAACCCCTCAGCGATGTGATGTGAGTTCCGCTACACTGCTCAACTCCAGGGCTCCTGGCCTCCCAGGGGCTCCAAGCAGAATGCCTCTGTCTCCTCCTCCTCACCCACTCAGCCCCAACTGCGCATCGCACCTCGTGTGTCCCCCAATCCCTGGTGTGGGGCATACCCGGGACACCCTGCCCTGTGGTCATCACTAGCTGCCCCCCCACCCCCCGCCGCCGTGGAGCTCCCCACCCCAGCTCAGACCCTCCAGAGCAGACACCCCCAGCGGGGAATCTGGACTTACTGTGCTCCTCCAGCCCCTGGATCATGTCGAATTTATAGATTTCTTTGGCATAATACTCCGACTCGGTGTTTGCTTGCGTGCAGACGTCTCCCCTCTCCCCATGCACCTCCTCCAGCAGTTCTCGGGTGCTGTTGTAAAGATCCAGGACCTGGATGGGGATACTGGCCAACCCAGATGGATCGGGGGGACTGGTGAGCCTGAGTTTGCTCAAGATCTGTCCCCTAATGGCTTCCACCCGCTTCCTCTTGATGTGGTTGAAGTCCAAGGTGGTGCAAGTGGACATGGAGAGGCTGACCGTGGCAAAGTTCAGCAGGGCCAGGACCACCAGGGCCCTCTGCAAGTGCATCTTCAGGCGGGGGCCGGGGAGAAAGGCCGCCAGGCCTGGCAGGAGGAGACCCCGGCAGTCGTGCAGAAGGAGGGAGGAAAACCAGGCGGCCTCCCTAGATCCCGAAGACTGAGGCTTGGCAAGAAGGTGCATGAACTCACTGCACTGCGAGAGCTTCAGGACTTCCAGGAAGCGCTGGCAACCCTGAGCGCGAAGAAGCCGACTGTGTGCCGTGAAGCTCTGGGTTTCTTCTCCGTGTGTCTAAACAGGTTCTGCTGGGCTCTGACTTCTAGCAGGCCAGGTGGAGGGCAAAGCAGAGGGCTGGGAGGGGTGGCAAGGCAGCTGGGAGTGGGAAGGGAGCTGGAGTTTTTCCTTAGGTAAAAATAAATAGAGCGGATATCTGATATTGCCAAACGCTGCTTGGCGATGGGGAGAAAGTGGGTAATTTTAAAGAAGGAGCAGAAGGACCATAGCTGGGTCCCCAAATCAAAATCCTTGCCTTGCCCTGAAGGAGAGTAAGAAAAGAGGATGGAAAAGAAAAGAGGAAAAAAACATTAAAAAATAAAAATCACCAGTGAGTAGGTGGGGAGAGGCAGGGCTAGGCGGCTGCTGGCCCAGCTCAAGGTGGGGGGCAGCGCAACACACGCTTGTCTCTCAGGCACACCATTCATGCTTTCTCTTTTGTTTACACTTCCTCAGGGGGGCTTTCTAAATGACTTTGTTCACGCTGCCTCTCATCTTCATTGGCTGGGATGTGGGCTTATGTTTGCAATTGGAAGGCAGGGGGGGTACAGCCCCTGGAGAGCATCCCCAGTAATCCACTTGGACGCCCAGGTCACCAGCACCTCGTCTTCTCCCTCGGGCCTCTGCTTCTGTTCCCTGATTCTCTTTAAAAAAAAAAAAAAAAAAGACAAATAAAATAGAAGCCAGTTCACTGTACGCCTCCTCCGGAAAGCTGTTATTCCTTCTTTCTCAGGCTTCTTCCCCTATCTCTCGCCTCTCTTGCTCATGCCCTTGGACTTGGCTTTCGGATTCCCTCCCTTTCTCTCCCTCCAGCTTCTCTCTGCCTCTCCCTCTCGCTCAAGCTCCTCTCTCTCTCTCTTTCTCGCACACACTCACATGCACACACACTGCTTTCTCTATTTCTCTCTGCTGAAATTTTATACCTCCCTCCCATGACGTTTCTGGCCCCGGGCGGGCGGGGGGGTGGTGAGCGGCGAGGAGGGGGCGAAGAGAGATGGAGGGTGGAGTGGGTGGGGGGAGGGACCCGAGTACCACGCAGGCTCCTTTGCTGCACGATTTTAATGTTTTAAACAGGCACAGGAAAAGCCGAGCCCATTTGAAAAATACTTTGCGAGTCCCGCTCGATCGACGTGGTAACTGAACTTTTTCTCCACCCCCCCCCCACTTGGAGTCACTTCGGCTACACGTTGACTGTTTTTCTGGAAAGTTACGGCCGATGAATCCCCTCCCCTCCTTCTCCCCCAACTCCTTCGCCCTCTCGCCAGCTGTCAGTCGGTCCTCTCCTCGGCGAGTCTCTTGCTCCCTCCTAGACTCACCCCCACACCCTGATCCCCCGTCCCCCGGCCTGGCAGGACCCCGGGCAGGGGCCTGGGCACAGCCGCCGTGCCCACCCCTCGGGGCCGGGGTTGGGGAGGTTGACGCCCGGCCTCGGAGCGGGATTGGAGTTGGGTTCAGCCCCGCAGTTATCCTGGCCCCGACTCTTCATTGACAAGACTGTGGAGTCGGGTGGCTCCCGGAAGCTTGGAGATGCTCCAGGGGCATTGAAAAAGGGGTGGCGTTTTCCGGCAGACCGAGGGTGCCCTCTGGCGAGGCGAGACCGCCAGTGACCGAGGCTTGATGGGTCGGAGCCCGGAAGGTCGGGAGGGCTGGATGGGGGGGAGCTGGGAGGGCGGGTGGAAGGGTAGGGAGGAGCTGGGGGGTGTGGAGGAGCTGGAGGGAACTGGGGTGCGGGGGGAGGGCTGGGGGGAGCTGGAGGGCTGGAAGGAGCTGGGGGGAGAGCTGGGGGGCGGGTGGAGGGCTGGGGGGAAGTTTTGGGGGCGTGGGGGCGCTGGAGGAAGCGGTAGGGGAGGGCTGGGGGCAGGGGGGAGCTGGAGGGAGGGCTGGTGGGGGGGTGGTTAGGGGAAGTGTGTGATGCCGGGAACCTGGGGAGAAGGGCTCGAAAAAGGGCGAGGAAAAACAAGACGGGGTGCCCTGGGGAACAGCCTCTTTCTCTCTCTCTCTCTCTGGGCCCCACGTGCGCACACGGGCACCTCTCCCTTCCCCGAGCCCCGCTCCGCCGTCGCTCTCGCAGAAATGTCCTCCAGATGTGCGCGGCCTCCCTCCCCGGCCGAGGGTTCTGCGGGGAGCTGCGCCAGCCAGCGCGGAGTCAGCAGTTGGCCCGAGCCCATTTCCCAGATGGGTGAGGGGAGGGTTTTTTTTTCCTATGCCTTCGTTCCTTCTCTCAACCTAAGTTTCTAGGTCTTTTCTCACCAAAAGTTTCAGGAGGGCAAACCACAGTGTCCGCGCCCCTTCCACCCCACTGCGCACTCACCCCCCACCAGGCTCCAACACGGGATAATCTCCGAATTGATCGCTTTCCAGGGAATCGGTGCTGTCTCCCGCCACTCCATCCCACTTCGCCCCAGCCTTCTTGACCCTGGATCCTAGGACATTAACGGAAAGGACGTTTCTCTGCATCCCCAGGGCTGTGGTTGATCAGCTTAAGTTGAGGAAATGGAGACACAGACCTGTTTAAGAGGCCTCACTGCTTGTGAGTGGTGGAGGTGATATTTAACAAGGGCTCTCTGGTTTGGGAAGACATTATTTTTATTTGCATAAGAAATGAGGGATCCTAGGTGTAAAAAGCTTAAAGAAACTTGCGTTTGAATTACTTTTAGGTCGTATAATCAGGGGGAGTCAACACTGAGCTTAAGACCCAGGGAGTCTATTGCCATCATCTATGCACTTAAACGTGCCGTACTGTGCTTAGGTGCCCAGTCGTTTCCAACTCCTTGTGACCTTGTGGACTGTAGCCCACCAGGCTCTTCTGTCCATGGGGATTCTCCAGGCAAGAATACTGGAGTGGGCTGCCATGCCCTCCTCCAGTGCACTTAAATATTATGCTGTATTTCCTCTGGAATTCAGCTATCATTTGAAAAATATTTTTGACACCTACTATATGTCAGGCACTGTTCTAGGCCCTGTGGAGGCAGCAGTGAACAAAACAAACCAAATCATTCCCTTAAGGACTTTACATTCTAGAAGTGGAGGTAGGACCATGGGGAAGGCAATAAGTGAATTAAAATATGTCAATAATGTGTGATAAAAGGTAAGTGCCATGGTGGAAAATAAACCAGAGAAGACAGAGTGCCCAGGTTGAGGGGATGCTGCAATTTAGAATCAGAGAAGGCCTACTGAGACCTTTAAGTAAATACTTGCAAAATGGGAGGGAAAATTATTAAAGTTATATCCTTCTGGATACCACCTCTACCAATCAGAGTCTACAGGGACGGGGCTCTGACACATGTATTTTTAACAAACTTCATAGGTGATTCAGGTACCCGGCAAGGTTTGGAAGCCACTATTCCAGGGCTTCTTTCTGCCTGGAGTGAGCACCTTTTGCTTTCAGGAATTTGGGGAAGAAGTGGAAGTAAAGGTTTGGAAACTGGTGGTGGTGGCCGTGGCTATAAAAAGTGGAAAGAAAATGGAAATGGAGTCAGTATTGCTAAAAGAGCTCTCTAAAATGGAACCAGAAGGCCATTAAAGAAGTATGAATTATGTGAGTCTCAGCCTGGGTAAAACCTGACCTTTTGTCCACTTGCTGTCCTAATGAAGGCATCCAGAAGATCTGCCAGAAATTCAAGATACTTATCAGAACCCTATTTTATAATAACTTGTGACAGCCTCTCTACTTGTCAGTTACTGTTTTTCAGTCGCTCAGTTCTGTCCAACTCTCTGCAACCCCATGGACTACAGCACGCCAGGCTTCCCTGTCCTTCACTGTCTCCTGGAGCTTGCTCAAACTCATGTCCATTGAGTCGGTGATGCCATCCAACCATCTCATCCTCTGTCGGCCCCTTTTTCTCCTGCCCTCAATCTTTCCCAGCGTCAGGGTCTTTTCCAAAGAATTGGTTCTTTGCATCAGACCCTTACTGTAAAACAACTCTTGATTCCTTAAGGACAGCTATTTCCTTGCTTGCATCAGAGAACAGCCTCATGGCCTTTGCCTTTGTAGTCTCCTTTCCCTTCCTCTTCCCTGGAACACTCTTGATTTTACCAGAATCTATGTCTCCCAAATTGCGATTTTTCAGACCCCCACCCCCTCAATAAAGCTCTTTATTCTTTGCAGCCTCCGTATTGATTACTGTTTGACATCAGTCACAAGAAATGGGAAAATCCTAAGATTAACCCCTTCTTCCTCATCTGGCACCAAGGAAGAAGGGAACAAGGGCTTCACCGGAGCCTATATTTCATCCCTCTTAGATCTTTGGCAGTGAATGTTTATTCAGGTCAAAGTCTAACAGGGTATTACTCTCACTGAGAATCAGAACTCGTGAGGAAAAGGTTTTAGGGGTAATCTCTAAGAGTTGCTACAAGGGAGGAAGCTGAGAAAGTTCTGCTGGGCTACACAGGTAGGTATCAGCTGAGCTAGGGTTAGGTTTCAACTCTTTTGACATCCAGGCAGTACTGTTGTTGTCACGGGCATGCTAACACATAGCCCTTCCCAGTAAACGTGTGGATAAATGGTTGGACCTAATCATTTACTAGGGATTGAAGAAATCCTACATTCCAGTTTTAGGGTTGTCTTTCCTTTTGAGAAGCCATCTAAAGTCTTACCCCTAGGATGATGCTGGGGACCCTGTTTACTTTCAGGGCCGTGAACTCAAGTTCTGGGGTCCCAGCTGGGTGTCCCCAGTACCAAGGATTGGTCAGTGTTATTGACGTAGGGAACCTCACATGTAGAGTCAATGGAGACTCAACTCCATAGTCCCATTATTCTGGGAATTTGGGAGCCATCTTCCTCTACTGGTCCAGGAGGCTGGCTGGCTGGCACCCAGTAATGCATACCAGAGAAAAACACCAGTAAGATCTGGTGTCAGAAAAACATTTGGCTCTGCTGCTTAATACTCAGGTGATTTTCCTCAAGGTACTGTTCTGCACCTGAGTATCTTCAATTGTGGATAGAAATACGACTTATGCTCACTTCATGGGGTCTTGGAGGGGTTATTTGTACTTTTGAAAGTTATATTTGATGTGTTGGTTCAACTGCTCTGTCAACTTCTTGAAGGCAGAAATTAGGTATATTGCACTTTTCATCATAAACCATTTATTAGCATCTGACCCTCAGGATGTCTGTCCAATGGAGACAATATAAGTTATCTTGCTTCCTGCAAAGCTGTTATGCATTTTCCATGTGCTAACAACCGTGAAGGTCCTCTGTACATTGACAAGAGCTATACACATGAAAAGGATGAGAATAATTACTACTATTAATAGTAGTGCTTTGCACTTTACAACTTACCTATTTGAACAGAGCTACAGATGTAGGCCCTGATGCTGGGAAATATTGAAGGCGGGAGGAGAAGGGGATGACAGAGGATAAGATGGCTGGGTGGCATCACCGACTCAAAGGCCATGAGTCTGAGTAAGCTTTGGGGGTCGGTGATGGACAGGGAGGCCTGGCTTGCTGTGCAGTCCATAGGGTTGTAAAGAGTCGTACTGAACAGAGGTAGGCAATTTCTAAAGACTAAAATTTTTCACTGTCCCACAGTAGCACCTTCCTCAGGATTTAATATGTGGAGATTCCTTCCAAATGTCAGAAAAGGTAGATTTAGGAAAGATTTGGTTTAAATTTGAGGATGGCACATACACTCCAGGGAACAATGATGCGGACCCTTTAAGTCCTAGCGTGAAAGGGCGGAGCCGTCGTCAGGGACGCGACTGAGCGTCTGGGTTTCCAGGAAGTGACGTCAGGCAGCCGCAGAGATGGAGGACTTGCTGGACCTAGGAGAGGAGCGGCGTCGCGGCCCGGCCACCTCCGTGAGGACCGACTCGGGGCGGGGGTCGGGGCCAAGAATTAGCGGGTGGGGAGGGGCGACCCCGCCGGCCCTGGCTTCCCTGAGCCGCCTCGGCCCAGCCTGTCCTCGGCACCTGGAGCCAGCGGGCTCTGGGCCTCGCGGGGTGCGGCGGGCGAGGAGGCGGCCTCTTTCGCCCCGCCCCGGGGGCCGCGGGGAGCGCCGCTGCCGGCCTCGGCTTGCTTTCTTTAAAATTCTCAGAGACTGGGGAACAGATCCTGCCCCTGCCGGCCTGTGAGAACGGTGGGAAACTTCCCAGCTCCTCTCCGCTCTCTGGAGCTCCAGCTTGCCGGCTTCCCTGAGAGTGACTGGAGGGGCCCTGGCGAGGGTCACAGTTCCGCTCAAGCTAGAGCTTTTCCCCTCGGCCTTGTCCTGCCAGGATTTGATGTGAAAACCGCACTGTTTTAAGCGTGGAAGGAGGGAAAGGAGTTAGGGAGGGTCTGTCTTTCCACTCATCCCCGGGGGAGGGGGGCGTTACCTCAGTTTTAAAGAGCGAGGGCGTGGCCGGGGGCGAGGAGTGGAGCCCAGAGGTCCGAGGGACGGTAAAGCTGTTGCTTGCGTCAGAGAAAGTTAACTTCTCGGAACCTCGGTTTCCTTATCTCTAGAGTGGAGATTTATGTCTCCTTCAAGGAGGTGAAAATGAAATGAGATGCGCCTGGAAAGCACTTAACACAGTAACTGGCACACGCTGAGTTATTAGAAGAGGTTAGCGGCTGTTGCTTCTGAGATCGTGGTTTACCTAAGGTGATAGCCCGGTGTCGGGAAGATCCCCTGGAGGAGGGCATGGCAGCCCACTCCAGAATTCTTGCCTGGAGAATCCCACGGACAGAGGAGCCTGAGGGGCTACAGTCTATAGGGTCTCAAAGAGTCCCAACACAACTGAAGCGGCTTAGCACATATATATATATATAAATAACTGAGCTAGATTCAAGACCCAAGTTCTGTGTGTGTATGTGTGTGTCTTAATCCCATCACGGCCTCACCAAGCCTTTTTACCTTTAGAATTACTGAAGATCACAGTCACTAAAAGATTGGCCCACAAGTCTTTAGTTTTTGCTGTGGAAACTACATGTTTTGAAGTGCCCTAGTAACATCGGATAGCCTCCAAATTGCTAGAGAGGAGATATGGGGAATGGGAGCAAATTGTTCTAGAAAGAAGCAGGTTGCTTGACTGACCAAGGAGAATATTATGTCATCAGGCCTTTCTTGATATGTGCACTTTTTTTAGTACTGGGAGAAAATGAGTGTAGTTATTCATTTATTCTTTCAACAAGAAAGAGCTTACTGAGCTCCTTCTGTGCATCAGGCATTGATTGTCCTAGGTGCTAGAAATATAACAGTGAAAAAAAAAACTAAGCTCCTGCCCTCATGGGGCTTATGTTCCAGTGGAGGAAGATGGGCAATAAAGAGACCATACATTTAAAATATATAAAACCAGGTAGTAATGTACTTTTTCTACCAGTCATTCCTGTGGATTTATACAGGGTCTTCAAAAAGTTTAAAACCTTAAAATACTTAACAAATATACTAGAGAAACCATCTATAAACAGCAGAAACAAGATCCTTGAAGTTTTGTTTGAGCACAGTCACTCCATGTAATATGCCGTATTCAGATACCCAGTGTTATCATACATGGAAAAGGGCAGGCACAGGTGAAGGAGTAGAATTGTCTGCCTTGGGAAGAAAATGAGCTGCTTATTGTCCAAAATAGATTCTGTCGTTCCTGAAATCTGAATGATTGATTAGAATTTCATGTGTAAACACTACATAAGAGTTTTCATGCAGCTCTCATGTAACTTCTCTCAATTTATTGATGCACTCAGTTCTTAGAACATCTTAAAACTGAAATTCCAGCAGGGCACAGAAAAAGCCTTCAGAATTTGAAGGCAGAAGATTTTGCTCGTATGTTTATCTGCCACTTTATTGCTTTCCTGGGTCTCAATTACATCATTTGTAAAATGGCCTCAGTCCCAGTCCCTATTATTGTGAAATCAAATGAAGCTACATCTGATGAAATATAAAAATGCTTACAGTAATACAGTTTTTTTTTAAAAGAGCAAAAAAGCAAAATATAAACATTTCAACACCCTCCAGTCTGCCCAAATAATGTTTGTGTGTGCTGGGAGGCACTGGAGACACAGGTGGAGCCCTCCACCCTAGGAGGGCTTTGGGAAACACCTGCAAATGGTTCCTTTGATGACTCAGAATTTGGAGAGTTCTGATTTCCAAAGCCGATGTCTCAAAAAATTCTTGTAAGAGCTTTCCTTTAAAGTCTGTAAGTGCAAATCCAGTTAGCATATACGTCAAAGGAAATGCTGTCTGTATTTCTCTGGTTCCAGTTTCCATGGAGTTTCTTCCTCCACCAAACCCCTTCTTGATAACTATTTTCATGCCAAGCTGCAGCTTTGAAATTAGGCTCTCCTAAAATCCCGCATCAGGAGCCTTGACCGTATTCTGCCTGAGCTGTGGAATGAGCTCTCTGTCCATTCTAGAGGAAGTTCTAGCTGCATTTCTTTGGATAGAATATAGGTCTATCTCCATTAAAAGAAAACATTGTGATCAACGCATGAATTTCCTATCCTGCTATATAGAACTGACTTTGGGCCCTTTGTTTTAAGGGTTTGGAGCATTTTCTAAGTTATCAACGCATGGGTTTCCTGCCCTACCACATAGAACTGACTTTGGGCACTTTGTTTGAAGGGTTTGGAGCCTTTTCTAAGCATATTCAAGTTGCTCAAATCCCATCCACCCCATGTCATCAGAAATCCAGTCCTTGCTTACCTTGGCAGAATCGTCTTCCTCATAGTGGCTCAGAGACATTTTGAGTCAGCAGCACCCCTCATTTCTCCTTACAGGGGGCCAAGATGGGGCGCCGAGCTCAACAGGAGTCCACCCAAGCCGAGAATCATCTCAGTGGCAAGAATTCCTCTTCGACTCTGACTGCAGAGGTGGGTGTTAAAAAATTCTGAAAAAGTTTTCAGCTCTTAACAGTTGGCGATTACTCAATGAGCAAAGATTTGGCCTTTCATATAATTATTGTTTTTTTCTTTAATGTCAGCCTTCCTCCTATCTTGATTTGGGAATTCCCTTCCCCAGCCTTTGTCCTGTTAGCAAGAAATGAAAGAGTAACTTTTTTCTTTTGATGCCAGAGTAGTTTCTGTGCATTGCTTTATATTCCCAATGAGGAAGTTTTGTATGTTAACTGAAGCAAGGGACTGGGAGCTTTCAAAATCCAGCCAAAATCCGGGTTTTTATTCCTGCCAGATAAAAACCAATGAGGCATGCTGGTGACGTAAAGTTGAATTACACAACTGGACGTTTTGTTCTCAGTGGTGACCTGCACTTTCTACAGTTTTCAAGCAGGAAGGGAACCCGTACTGGTACTGGCCTTGCTTTCTTGGAAGCTTTTCCAAGTGGCCTGGAATCGTGGGAATTTATCCAGCTTCTCCGTGGAGGGTGGGTAATCTTGATAAGCAGTGCTTTTGATGCCAGAGCACTATTTTTGGCAGTTTACTCAGGACTTCTTTTCACCCTCCTCTGCCCTGTTTCAAGAGACTTCTGCCCTTTTCTAGAGCTGGCTTCAGGGTAATTCTCACTGTCAGCTTTTCCTCACTTCTCCAGGCTGACATAGGGCTCGTACTTCTCAATTGCCATAGTACCTGTTAGAGAACTACTCACACTAGGCACTCATTTTCTGTTTATGTGTCTGGCACACTAGAGAGTGAGTTTCTGAACAGCAGGCAACATGGCTTCTCAGTTGCCCAGCTCATTAGCCTACAGTGGGTTTATGAGGGCAGCTCTCCTGGGAGGCCTGATGGATCAGGTAGGTGCGTGAGCACAGCATGCGGGGGACAAGACAGACACAGTTGACTTACATATCACGTAAGTAGGAATATCCTTCACTCTCATCAGAAAAACGTTCTCTACCATGCTTTCAAGCGCTCCACATGGGCCTTTCAGTTTCTCTTCTATTTTCTCACTGATTATAGAAATATGGGTACAGAGAATCAGTTTCCCTCTCAGATAACAATTGTTTATTGTTGTTTAGTTGCTAGATTGTGTCCAACTTTTGGCAATCCCATGGACTGTAGCCCACCAGGCTCTTCTGTCCATGGGATTTCCCAGGCAAGAATACTGAAATGGGTTGCCATTTCCTTCTCCAAGGGATCTTTTCAACCCAGGGATTGAACCTGTCTCTCCTGCATTGGCAGGCAGATTCTTTACCATTGAGCCACCCGGGTGATCCCAGATAACTACCGCGCCAACACAGAAAAACTGGGGGCCGACCCTTGGCCTCATGGTCTGAAGTCAGCAGGGAGAGGTTGGGGAGGGACTGTGGGAGGCCACATGTAACCACGACCTGGTCACAACCGCTGACGTCTGGAGAATATAGGTCCTGTACTGCCAGCTCTTCTGATTTTTTCCAGAGACTCTGGCAGTCTAAAATTTTACGTACAAGCAACACATTTTTAGACATCAGTGACTAATTATAAAAATTAAATCACTGTATGGGCTATATATTAGGCCTGAGGGTTGTCATTTTGTGACTTTGACCATAGTGCCTCCTTTATACAGCTTATTGGATTGGCCAGAAAGTTCATTCGGATTTTTCCATAGGCGCACACGGAAAAACTCAAATGAACTTTTTGGCCAACTGAAAGTATGGTATTCTAATTGTTTGTGTTCTTGGCTCCCTCAGAAGATGTTCCCTTTTGAAAAGTGAGGGGTGTTTAAAAAAAAAAAGCTTATTTTTTTTTTGGCCATGCTGCATTGGCATTTGGGATTTTAGTTCCCCAGCCAGGGATCGAACCTGTGCCTCCTGCAGTGGAGTCACAGAGTCATAACCACTGGACCACCAGGGAAGTCCCTATCCCCTTTGTTTATCACAGTGCCTGGCACAGAGCAGGCATGCAGAGGGTAAGAAGTTCATAGTGTGTGATGAGGGTCCTTAGAAGCTGAAGAAGAGTGTTAACAGGGTCGGGGTAGCAGATAGTGGCACATTGGAGGCATAATGAAAGGGGTACAATGGAGGGGAGACAGTGAAAGAAGAGATACCAGACCCAACCCTGGATCTCAGGGAGCTTGAACTGCAGTGGTGTACATCCGTGAAGAGATGAGCCAGCCAGTGCCCAGAGTAATGGAAGTCTACTCTTGGCCTTTGGCCACTTTAGCCTGTGGTCCAGGGATGATCCATCCCACCCCCAGATCATTAATTCAGTTATTTAACAAGCATTTATTGACCCTTACTGTGTGCCAGGCACGTGTTTTAGGGGCTTGGCATATTTCACTGAGCAAGAGACAAATCCCATATGGTAATGGAACTTACATTCGCAAGATCATGGGCAGTCGCAAAGGCTAATTACAAGCCAACCCTATTGTGAAGGAGGTAATAGCCATCTTAAGTGGCGAGGTGAGAGCCCAAGATGGGCTGAGATGTCCTGATGGCCTTGAAGTCCTTTGTGGCCCCCACCCCAGATCAGCTTCCAGGCTGCGGTCAGTAGGCCGGTTCACTCACCTTCCCTTCCCCTTAGCTCAGGTGAGAGTCAGGGCTGTGAGCACCTAACTCCAGAATAATGCACCTATCAGCATGTCAGCCTTTTTGGACTACCCACTTATTTCCACTGAGCCATGTACCTTTTTTTAAAAAAAAAAAAAACAAAAAACCTCTGGGCCTTAGTATTTTTTGTGGGAGAACATGATGAAAAGTCATTCTGTTCTTTACCTACCTGGTGCCCCTGACAGCAAAATGCCAGTAAGAATTCCAGAATTCCTTCTCTCCCTGAGTTAATTGAGGTTTGAAGCAGAGTGGGCAGCCTCCCTCAGGCCAGATGCACACTGTGCTGTGTGGGACGTTTTGACTGATTCTTTCTAAAATTAGATTTCCAAGACTTGTGTATGTGCCCATTTACATTCCAGTTCTGAATATATTACTTGATATTTTTATTTTTGTCCTCTCACTTAGTATATTCTAGGATCAAGCTATTCATGAAAACATAAATATGGTACCTGGGGACTGTCAGACATACTGCAATTACTTTTTTTTTAAAAATTTATTTATTTTTGGCTGCACTGGGTCTTTATTGCTGCACACTGGCATTCTCTGTTGCAGCGAGCAGGGGGCTACTCTCTAGTTGTGGTTTGCGGGCATCTCTTTGCAGTGGCTTCTGTTGCAGAGCACGGTACCTGGAGCATTCAGGCTGCAGTAGTTGTGACATGTAGGCTCAGTAGTTATGATACATGCGCTTAGTTGCCTCTTGGCATGTGGAATCTTCCTGGAGCAGGGATTGAATTCCTGTTTTCTGCGTTAGCAGGCAGATTCTTAACCACTGGACCACCAAGGAAGTCCGAGAGTTACTTTAGAGTCAGGGAGAAATTAGTTTAAGCAAATGGTGATTTGTTTATTTTATTAATTTTTCAAAATATTATTTATTTATTTTGCTGCACCTGGTCTTAGTTACAACCCGTGTGAGATCTGTTAGTTATGGCAAGCAAACTTGTAGTTGGGGCATGCAGGCTCTAGTTCCCTGTCCAGGGCTCTCATTGGGAGTGTGGAGTCTTAGACACGGGACCCTCAGAGAAATCCCAAATGATGACTTTAAAGCGAGGCGGCAGGCGGGGAACTCATAAAGGAAGTCTGGCAGCAGTCTGCTGAAATAGAGGGAATGCAGGCTTGGCATCAGAAAAATCAAGGCTTGAGCCTGGACTGGGCTAATTGCCTGGATCTTGAACAAACCCACTAATCTTTCTAATCCTCCGTTTCATTATCTGTCAAACAGTGATACCGACACCACCAGGTTGATGTGAGCATTAAGTGAGATATGCGTTTAAAAGCACTTTAATAAACTGAAAGGCACAGAACAAACGTTCATTCATTCAGTGAGCGGTGAATCAGAATATTTGGACAGAGCCTTGCTCCTGTTATTGAAGGGCTGCAGAGAAGGAGGATGTGAGCCTGGTCTCTTTTAGAACTGATTTGGAAGTCTTTCCAAGGGTTGCTACTCATTTATCCACAGGCTGACGAGTAAAAATATGAAGCAGGTCTTTTGCTTTCCGGATGCAATGGGCATTCCTCCCGAAGGGTGGACAAGGACACAGGCCTTGGGATGGGACAGCCATGGGCTGAAATCCTGCCTGTGCCACAGGTTAGCTCAGTGGCTCAGCAGGTTTCTTAACCTTTTCAAACCTCAGTTTCCTCATTGGTAAAATGTTGTTCATTCGCCAAGTCGTGTCTGACTCTTTCTGACCCCATGGACTGTAGCATACCAGGCTTCTCTGTCCTTCACCATCTCCCAGAGCTTGCTCAAACTCATGTTCATAGAGTTGGTGATGCCATCCAACCATCTCATCCTCTGCCACCCTGTTTTCCTCCTGTCTTCAACCTTTCCCAGCATCAGGGTCTTTTCCAATGAGTTGACTCTTTGCATCAGCTGCAGCATCAGTCCTTCCAATGAATATTCAGGGTTAATTTCCTTTAGGATTGACTGATTTGATCTGCTTGCTGTGCATGGGACTCTCAAGAGTCTTCTCCAGCACCACAGTTCAAAAGCATCAATTCCTTGGCACTCAGCCTTCTTTATGGCCCAACTCTCTCATCTGTACATTAATGGAAAAATCATATCTTTGACTATACAGACCTTTGTTGGCAAAGTGATATCTCTGCTTTTTAATATGCTATCTAGGTTTGTCATAGCTTATCTTCCAAGGAGCAAGCATCTTTTAATTTTGTGGCTGCAGTCACCGTCCACAATGATTTTGGAGCTCGGAAAATAAAATCTGTCACTGCTTCCACTTTCGCCCCTTCTATTTGCCATGAAGTGATGAGACTGGATGCCATGATCTTAGTTTTTTGAATTTTGAGTTTTAAGCCACATTTTTTTACTCTCCTCTTTTACCCTCATCAAGAGGCTCATTAGTTCTTTTTCACTTTCTGCCATTAGGGTGGTATCATCTGCATATCTGAGATTGTTGATATTTCTTCCGGCAATCTTGATTCCAGCTTGTGATTTATCCAGCCTGTCATTTCACATGATATATTCTGCATACAAGTTAAATAATCAGGGTGACAATATACAGCCTTGACATACTCCTTTCCCAGTTTTGAACCAGTTTGTTGTTCCACATCCGGTTATAATTGTTGCTTCTTGACCTGCAAACAGATTTCTCAGGAGGCAGGTAAGGTGGTCTGGAATTCCCGTCTCTTTAAGAATTTTCCACAGTTTGTTGTGATCCACACAGTCAAGGGCTTTTTTGTAATCAATGAAGCAAGATATTCCAGTATTCCTGCCTGGAGAATCTTGTGGACAGAGGAGCCTGGTGGGCTGCTGTCCATGGGGTCGCACAGAGTCGAACACGACTGAAGTGACTTAGCATGCATGCCTGCATTGGAGAAGGAAATGGCAACCCACTCCAGTACTCTTGTCTGGAGATTCTCAGGGACAGAGGAGCCTGGTGGGCTGCCATCTAATTCGCACAGAGTTAGACATGACTGAAGTGACTTAGCAGCAGCATGAAGCAAGAGAAGCCTTTTTCTGGAATTCTGTTGCTTTTTCTGTGATCCAACAGATGTTGGCAATTTGATTTCTGCTTCCTCTGCCTTTTCCTCTTCCTCTGGAGAAGGAAATGCCAACCCACTTCAGTACTCTTGCCTGGAAAAATCCCATGGACATAGGAGCCTGGTAGGCTACAGTCCATGGGGTTGCAAAGAGTCAGACACAACTGAGCGACTTCTCTTCCTCTGCCTTTTCTAAATCCAGCTTGAACATCTGGAAGTTCTTGGTTCACATGTTGATGAAACCTAGTGTGATGGATTTTGAGCATTACATTGCTAGCATGTGGGCCTCCCTGATAGCTCAGCTGGTAAAAAATCCACCTGCAATGCAGGAGATCCTGGTTTGATTTCTGGGTCGGGAAGATCTGCTGGAGAAGGGATAGGCTACCCACTCTAGTATTCTTAGGCTTCCCTGGTGGCTCAGCTGGTAAAGCATCTGCCTGAAAATGTAGGAGACCTGGGTTTGATGCCTGGGTTGGGAAGATCCCCTGAAAAAGGGAAAGGCTACCCAGTCCAATATTATGGCCTGGAAAATTCCATGGACTACAGTCCATGGGATCGCAAAGAGTCCGACTTGACTTGCTAGCGTGTGAAATGAGCACATTTGTGTGGTAGTTTGAACATTCTTTGGCATTGCCTTTCTTTGGGATTCCCTAGCTTCCCTGGTGGCTCAGAGATTAAAGCATCTGCCTGCAATGCAGGAGACCTGGGTTTGATCCCTTGGTTGGGAAGATCCCCTGGAGAAGGAAATGGCAACCCACTCCAGTATTCTTGCCTGGAGAATCCCATGGACGGAGGAGCCTGGTAGGCTACAGTCCACGGGGTCACAAAGAGTCAAACATGACTGAGCGACTTCACTTTCACTTTCTTTGGGATTGAATAGGGTGGCCAGAAAGAAAAAATAAGGTAAACATGTGTAAAGTAAGCCCTTAATCCAGTCTGACACATAAGTGTTCATTATATTATTATCTCTCCAGAGCTTGGGTATTCTATTATTGTGCCTTAACCCTCTCTATTGAGGTTGAAAGCTGGTGGCCTTCAGGCTCACTTTAACCTATATAGTCAAGTCTTCTTTGATCTGGACAGAGTTAAGCATTTTTTAAACTTGGGTGTTTAAATTAAACAAACAAATTAAATTAAACAAAAGATGTAAATTAGGAAACTTTATGTGAAAATCCGGATTTGAGGCTCCTTTTTGAAACCAGAAGTTCCGGCACACAGGAATGCCAGGCTGGCATTCCCCCTGGCAGCAGTTGGCCAGAGCTGATTAAGGTGCTTGCTTCCACATGGCCTGCACTCTCCAGCTCACTCTTTCTTATTTGAATACACCTGGTCAGATTTACTCACGTCTGATCTGCCTGGTTCCTGTTTCCATTTGAGTTTAAAACTCCTGCTCTTTTAGGATGGATTGATTTTTCAGGTATTCTTGTGTACTTAGGGGTTTTAAATTTGACTACATGCATCAGAAACTCAGCCCCAAGGCTTGGAGCAGACGGGAGTGATTTTTCTCACAGCAAGAAGTCCAGTGGAGGGCAGGGCAGGTGCGGTCACTGGAGAAGGTCCTATGTCACCCTCACCCCTTCTAGACACCTGCTCTGCCATCTGGAGCTTGTCATTTGTTCTCGAGATTGTTCACATCATAGTCAGTTGTTCCCCAGGGATCTGATCTGTATTCTAGGTGAGGAGAGAGGGAAGAGGAGAAGAGTCCAGGGTTCTTACCAACCAACTATGTGCCTTCTTAACAAGAAAGCAATAGCCAGAGACTTCACCAAGTAGACTTTCCTAGTTACATATCATTGGTCAGAACTAGGTCTTAAAACCTCTGTAAATTTCAAAGGAGTTTTTCAGCTGGGCTCATTGTCATACCCATCGTGTTGGGGTTTGGAGGGTTAGGGAGAAGAGGAATCACTGAGTAGGCAATTTATGACATATCAATTTAAAAAAATGTATGCAAAGATTTTTTTCTTGTAGGCTTGGGTATAAAAGGAAAGAATTATTTTTAGTAGCCCATAAAAGAAAAAATAATCCACATTCCTCTCCAGTTTTCTAATTTGGGGTTGTATAGAGTTCAGAGAAAATCTGTACGCCCTGAAGTTCCAAGCTACTTGATGCACTTGCCAATGTTGTCCCTCCTCCATCTTTTCCTTCTTCCTATTTTATCTGTAACCCGTTCAGGGTTTTCTACCTATAGGATACCTGTGACTCAGCCCAGGTAATTAGACTCTTCCTCCCTTTCTGGAAGAAGAGGAAAGGTCCCTTTAGCTGCTTAGTCAGTCTATAAATTTTAAAAGAATTTGGAAGAATTTATCTGTCTAATCATACTGGTGAACCAGAAGGATGAGCTCTTCCAGTAGTTTTACTAGCTCGGAGTTGACTACAGAGTCCTGCCTGCTTCTTTCAGGTTGTTGCAAAGGTCGGATTAGGTAATGCACATAAAGGTGCCTGCACACAGGCACCTCTCAAGAAACTGTAAGTATTTGGAAGGTTTATGACTGCACCCCTCTTTGTGTGTGTGTGTTTTTGCCACTTGTCACCAATCAGGCTTAGATCTTAGATGCATGGTTCAGTTAGCAGTTCAGGTTGGTGTTATAATTATGGACACTTTTCACTGGTGCCCTGATAAGCATCTCCACATCTGTAGTGAATAACTTTCTCTGGAAGAGCAGCCGTGGGCATTATACTGGAGTTCTGTGCCTGAACTTGACTCTGTGTCAGTTCAAATGATACTGCACCTACTTAACCTTGAGAAAAGACCTGGACACTTTCTCCTGTAAAGTGACATTGCTTTACACTGAGGTTGGGGAAGAGGAATCTTGCTACAGAACCTCTCAGGACTGGCCTGCTTTTTGTTTGGGGGGATTTATTTATTTTTTTGGCTGCCTGGTGAGGCCCATGGGATTTTAGTTCCCCAACCAAGGACTGAACATGGGCCCTCGGCAGTGAGAGCACAGAGTCCTAACCACTGGACTGCCAGGGAATTCTCTCGCCTGTCTTCTGCATGAGTATTTCTCAGTTGAGTCTAGACTAGTTTGTAGCTTGGCTTCCATTTTGCAGATTGTCCTTGTAATAATAATAATGATAGCTGACATTGGAGCAGATGCCAGTTACACGCACTGTCCTAGTTAAGCCTTGTGGTCACTGCGGAAGTAGGTCTCATTTTAGCTCCGAGGACACTGAACCTTCGAGGATTTGAGTGACCTGTCCACAGTCCTTCAGCTAACACGTGACTCTCCTCTCTCTCCCTCCAGGCAGGTGCTTAATCACCACCTAACTTCTCCTGCCTCCTGGATGGTTAGATGCACAGACGTCCCAGTACAGAGAAAGGCTTTTGGAGGGAGCTGAGAGACTTTTGGGTTTTCCTCTTGGAATCCTTTTGGTGAGGATGTGTGTTTTCATTTGATCATCCTTATTCGTCCACTTGTCTGGAAAAGCGTTTGAGACACAGCTGTTCTCTTTTCTCTTCCTCCTCTGCTCCTCCCAGGACGCAGAACTGAAATGCAGCCAGATTCTCTTGCAGGAATCTGAGCAATGCTTCTGGGCTCATGTTCCCAAATTAGGCCAGTTTCCTCATCCCCCAGCAGCTCCTCTCAGCTGGAGCTCCCCTGGCACATTGTATTACGTCTCTTGCCCTCCGCCTATTCCTGACTGGTCTGCCAGCGGGCAGTTATTTTCAGCCCAGCTAGGGTTATCTGCTGACCCTTTTTGGTGACATTTTTTCTTCTTTCTCACAAAAATAACTTTCCTAGATTAGTCACATTTTTCAGCCTTTTTCGTAGTCCCTCTCCAACGGGCTGGATTGAATGATGCTTCTGACAACATTGTTCAGAGAGGGATGCGGGGGAATCCAGCATGGACCCGTTCACAAGGAATGTGTTTTCCATACTTTGTCTTCAGGTCACGTTCCGTATGCCCGACTTTTGAACTATCCCTCAGAGCTGGGCCCATGTGCTTTGCCACCCATCTCTGGGGCTGCTCGCTGTGTAGGCGGGAACATCATCCCAGGGGTAGATCACACAGTTGGGAATAGCATTCATGATTCCCATACAGCGCTTCCTCGGGCTCTGTCAGTGCCCCAGGACAGTGCCTCACGCCTCCTGCTCAGTTCAGTCCAGTCACTCAGTCGTGTTCGACTCTTTGCAAACTCATGGACTGCAGCACACCAGGCCTCCCTGTCTCTCACCAACTCCCAGAGCTTGTTCAAACTCAAGTCCATCGAGTCGGTGATGCCATCCAACCATCTCATCCTCTGTCATCCCCTTCTCCTCCTGCCTTCAGTCTTTCCTAGCATCAGGGTCTTTTCTAATGAGTTAGCTCTTCGCATCAGCTGGCCAAAGTATTGGAGTTTCAGCTTCAGCATCAGTCCTTCCAATGAATATTCAGGACTGATTTCCTTTAGGATTGACTGGTTTAATCTTGCAGTCCAAGGGACTCTCAAGAATCTTCGCCAACACCACAGTTCAAAAGCATCAGTTTTTCGGTGCCCATCTTTCTTTATGGTCCAACTCTCACAGCCATACATGACTACTGGAAAAACCATAGCTTTGACTAGGTGGACCTTTGTCACCAAAGTAATGTCTCTGCTTTTAAATATGCTGTCTAGGTTGGTCATAGCTTTTCTTCTAAGGGGCAACCGTCTTTTAATTTCATGGCTGCAGTTACCATCTGCAGTGATAGTGGAGCCCAAGAATATAAAGTCTGTCACTGTTTCCATTGTGTCCCCATCTATTTGTGATGAAGTGATGGGAGTGGATGCCATGACCTTTGTGTTTTGAATGTTGAGTTTTAAGCCAGCTTTTACACTCTCCTCTTTCACTTTCATCAAGAGGCTCTTTAGTTCCTCTTTGCTTTCTGCCATAAGGGTGGTATCATCTGAGGTTATTAATATTTCTTCCAGCAATCTTGATTCTAGCCTGAGCTTCCTCCAGCCCAGCATTTCACATGATGTACTCTGCATAGAAGTTAAATAAGCAGGGTGACAATATGCAGCCTTGATGTACTCCTTTCCTAATTTGGAACCAATCCATTGTTCCATGTCCAGTTCTAACTGTTGCTTCTTGACTTGCATACAGATTTCTCAGGAGGCGGGTAAGGTGATCTGGTATTACCATCTCTTTAGGGATTTTCCACAGTTTGTTGTGATCCACACAGTCAAAGGCTTTGGTGTAGTCAATAAAGCAGAAGTAGATGTTTCCTTCTACTATGTGTAAAGCTGGCTTCCTACACACAGGTGGTGCTTGAAGAGCACCTAAAATTCCTTCCCTTACCTATGGGGAAGGTTAAGTCAGAACTACATGGGAGAGTTTATTTAGCTTATTGCTCCAATAAGTTAGCTATTGTTGCTATCTATACAACATGAGAAGTAGAAATCATCATTTTATATTTAATATCAGCTCTGCCAATTCCTCAATAACTATCCTGGACAATTTGCTTAACCACTCTGAGCCCATTCCTCATCTGCTGAATGGAGCTGATAGTAATAACTATCTCTTATGGTTGCTGGAAGATTAAATAAGAGAATGTATAAAGCTCTTAGGACAGTGCTTGCCACATGCTAACTATTATTGTCATTATTTGTGTCATATTGAAAAGCAGAGACATTACTTTGCCAACAAAGGTCTGTCTAGTCAAGGCTATGGTTTTTCCAGTAGTCATGTATGGACTTGAGAATTGGACTGTAAAGAAAGCTGAGTGCCGAAGAATTGATGCTTTTGAACTGTGGTGTTGGAGAAGACTCTTAAGAGTCCCTTGGACTGCGAGGAGATCCAGCCAGTCCATCCTAAAGGACATCAGTCCTGGGTGTTCATTGGAAGGACAGATGTTGAAGCTGAAACTCCAGTACTTTGGCCACCTGATGCTAAGAGCTGACTCATTTGAAAAGATCCTGATGCTGGGAAGGATTGAGGGCAGGAGGAGAATGGGACGGCAGAGGATGAGATGGTTGGATGGCATCACCGACTCAATGACATGAGTTTGGGTAAACTCCAGGAATTGGTGATGGACAGGGAGACCTGGCGTGCTGTGGTTTATGGGATCACAAAGAGTCAGACACGACTGAGTGAACTGAACTGAACTGATGAGGATTAGAAAGTATTATCAGTTTATCCTCAGGTGCAGTTCTGTTCATGATACAGAGGTATTCTTATTTGCTAATACTTTTATTAGAAAATGCTTATTTGCTAATACCTTTTCATCTTCTTTTCACAACCCGACCCTTTGTCTAGGGGTTGGCAGTCATTCCAAAGAATGGTCCCTAATTGCTGACTTAACATCATTTTGTTACTCTGGCACACATGGGAGGAGTGACCTTGGTGATCTCTGTGACCTTGGAGTAGAGGGTGACATCCATTCATTTCTTCATTCATTCACTTAGGAAACTTGACAGCTTTCTGTGTGCCAAGGTTGTGCTTGAAGCTGGCAGTATGGTGATAAACCAGACATGCTCCCTGTCCACTTAGAACCTTCCTCTCAGAGCTGCAGAGAATTAAATGCCAGGTTGTGGTGAAGACAGAAGGATATGGGTATGCTATCACTGAATGCTTTTACTCTTAGGGACATCTGGAAAGGTGGTCTAGGAAAAAATCATATTTGAGTTGAGACTTGAAGGATAAGTAGAAGTTAGCCAAGGGAAAGGGTGGGCCAGAGTGGGCCAAGGAAGGGAGAGTACTTCAGGTAGAGGCATGAACACATGCCAAGGTGAGGTGAGGGAGAGCATGGCACATCGGATTTGTTAGTGGAGCAGCTGACCATATAGGCGATGCAGTAGTGGTCCTCAGTGACTTCTGCAAGCTATGTCACATTTTTCCAGTATTCAAAAAATAGCCCCCTTGCCTTTTTTGAAAATGAACCATATGAGGCTAGCATTTCTTGTTTGACACTGAAATAATTGGCAATATTATGAGATTTAGACTCTGACATTTCAATATTTTTCGATGTTTCTTGTTCATTGATGCATCTGCAATGTAGCCATTACACTTTTCTCCCTATACGTGTCTGTTTTCTGAACTTTTGAGATGTGCTGAAGTATAGTATTGATGACTTGGAACTCTTTTGGCTCATTCTTTATAAGAAAGGGCTTTAATAGACCAGTAGTTTGCAGTGTTCATACTTGATTTCTATCCTAAAAATTCCTAGTTTCCTATGAGGATAGAGTGTGTGTGTGTGTGTGTGTGTGTGTGTGTGTGTGTGTGTGTGTGTGTATTAGATCCTGGTAACTCTAGGAGAGAAATCATGGGAGTAATATTGAGGTAGTCGTGTTCTGATAGGATTTCAAAAATGTCTTTTGATTTCACAGAATAAGAAACTAAGTCGCCTAGATTCTACTAATTACAGGTGTATGCTAGATGCTTAATAAAAACGTGTGCAAATGAACCAATGATATAAGCCCAGTTAGTGCCTGTGACCTCTTACTACTTGGTTGCCTCAAGAAAGATGAGAACCGTTGTGTTTGTTCTTTCAGCATTCCTAATTTGCATACACATGATTATCAACCATAGGTCGAATCGACTTAGAAAATAGTCGCAACCTAAAAGTCCAGTCACAACCTAAAAAGTTAATAGTTTATTCGGCAGAAATCTTTAGGGCTTAAGCCTGGGAGGCAGCATCTTAAGGAGGCCTGAGACAAGGCTCCAAGGAAGCAAGTGGAGGAGCCGGGTTTTGCAACACAGGGCAGGGAGTCTGAACCTCAAAAATCATTGTTAATTAAAACCAGATAACCCAAGTTAAGGAATTTAGTGCTTTTCTGTGTACGGGAAGATGCAAGAGTCTGGGCTCGCTAAAATCCTTCCTTTTTAAATGCATCTCAGCTGTCTGGGGCCAGTATCTTTTGTTTTTTTAACATCTGGAGCTTCCTTGTGGCTCACTGTAGAGAGTGGCTGCAGTCCGGTGGCTGCTTGAGTGCCCTTAGGGCTTACGAGCTCTTATTCAGTCAGTTCAGCTCAGTTCACTCGTTCAGTCGTGTCCAACTCTTTGCAACCCCGTGGACTGCAGCAGGCCAGGCCTCCCTGTCCATCACCAGCTCCCAGAGTTTACTCAAACCCATGTCCATTGAGTCACTGATGCCATCTAACCATCTCATCCTCTGTCATCCCCTTCTCCCACCTTCAGTATTGGAGGGCTGCAATCTCTGATGACTGTGACATCCTTGTTTACTGATATACCAGGAAATAATCCATTTATCAGTCATATCTGACCCATTTGCTGTGGGTCACACTCTATTGTAATATTGGAATTTGGTTAGACTCCTTGGAGGAGCAGACTACTGGCTTATGTTCAGAGATTTTCTTTTTCTTTTTTTGTACATGAAAATTTTCACAGTAATAATAATTTTGTTGTAATGAGAATTAACTTATATTTCAAGCAAAGTTCCCAGAGCAGACTTCTGAGAATCTTTGACTGTAAATAGCATTCTGGTAGGAAAAAATAAATTGAGAAGTAAAGAAATGGGTTCAGTTCAGTTGTTCAGTCATGTCCAACTCTTTGCAACCCCACGGACTGCAGCATGCCAGGCTTCCCTGTCCATTACCAACTCCTAGAGCTTGCTCAAACTTAAGCCACTATAAACTCTCCTGGACTGAGTCATTTGTCTCATGACTGGTCTCTCCTTTTAGGATGAAAGGATGAGATGGTTAGATGGCATCAGCGACTCAATGGACATGAGTTTGAGTAAACTCTGGGAGTTGGTGATGGACAGGGAGGCCTGGAGTGCTGCAGTCCATGGGGTCGCAAAGTAAGACACGACTGAGCAACTGAACTGAACTTTCTTGTCCTCCTGCAGGTCAGCCTCAGTGGTCTTCTAAAATGTATATAATTCATTTCATACTCAGAGCCATTTAAAGGACACCCATTGCCCTCAGGGCAAGAAATCCCAAATGCTTACTTTGCCCCTTTGTGATTTGGGCCTTCCTGTGTCTCCACCCCCATCTCACACCTGCTCCCTTGTGGAAGTCACAGGGAGTCTACTTTGCTGTATGATTCTAGTTCCCTAGAGTACTGTAATTCCATAGAATAGAATTCCCTGGAATACTTATCTAGACTCTTTGCTGGGCTGACTCTGAAACCATTTGGTGGTGTTTGCAGGATTCCAAAGAGCTCTAGTACCATAGTCTTTCATGTCTCAGAGAAGAATTCAGCAAGAGCAAAGTGGTGGATAATAAGTAATTTATTAGACTAGGACACTTGAGAGACTTACAGGCAGGCCGGTGAGAGGATGCTGTGTCCTGAGAACATACTGGGCTACAATTCAAAGAAAAAGTGGGAAGAGGGAAAAGAACTTCTTTGTCATTCTTGAGTAGATGTCATGCTTACGTTATCAGCTCCTCCTCCAGGTTGAGCAGGGGGGTTTGATGGTCCGTACACAGTCAAGCAGGGTCCACAAAGTACCGTTTTTCTTGTTTGCAGAGAGCATGTCCTAGGGATCATTAACTTACTGAGCTTACTGGGCAGAATGTGTCTCCTGCCACTGTTTTATTGTTTTGGAGCATGTCCCATGCTTCTGCTGCATGATTTTGTGCTTAAGCAAACCTGTTCTTTTGAGTCATCATTAACTTCCAAGGGTCTCCCATATTTTTTCTTTTTTTTTTTACTTATAATCCTCTAGTGGGATTAACTAATCACCTACACTGTCCCTCCACTCTGTTCCTATCATCTCCGACTTCTTCGAAGGGTTCAGCTTGAATATCCTTTCTTGTATTTAAATGAGAATAATCTTATTTAATTTAGCTTCCTGTATTGTACTCTCTCATAGTACTTTTTTTCTCAGTTTCCTCTATCACCTCACCTGCAGTTTGTCAGTGTATGTCTGTCATTGTTCAGGTCCGTCCCCCTCACTACCTGCACTTTCCAGAAGTTTCTTTTCTGCTCCCGTGAGCTACACTTTGCAGGTCCCCAGTCCAGTGAATGAGGACCAGGTGTGTGTGGGCAGGTGATGTGTTCATTTCGGGGGTAAAGTTAGTCTGAGGGGCCTGTGAGACCACTAGCTGGAGGTCAGTCCAGGAGGCTTTGACTATGGGACTTGTGCTTTGGACTGGACTCCAAGCTGGAGCTAAAGATTTGGGAGTCGTTCCTATCGAGGTGGTAAATGAGAGCCCAACTCTTGGTAAAAGGGCATCAGTAGAACCCGAGGAACCCCCACATTTAAGCACATGCAGCCAAAGAAGACGTCAAAAGAGACCGAGGAGGATGGCCAGAGGGGAGAAGGCAACAGTAGGTCCCTGTGGCGTCCAGAACCAAGAGAGAGGGTCAGGACTCGGGGTCAAGAGTGATACATGCCACTAAGAGGGTCTGGGAAGACCAGGCCCTCCCTCTGGAGCAGGATCTATTTGATTGAGCAACTAGGGGTTCCCTGTACTTACAGGGAAGCAGTCAGAGAGGGGGCGTGCACCTGATGCAGTCCCACACACCCCACACCAGGTAGGTTCTCAAATATTTGTTGAAAGAGTTGCATGAATAATTATGACACTCATGACACCCCCCATCTCCTTCCCAGATCTTTTTTCGCCTTTTCTTCTGTAATTGAGCATTCCTCTGCTTCTCCCTTTCTCCCGTATCTCTTCCTGTTTTTTATTCTTTACCAGTGATAATAGAACTCCATCCCTCATACCCCCTTTTGCCCATCCATCAGTACATATTTTTATTAATGTATTTATAAGAGCACTTTATTCTTTCATTCACTTATTCACTTATTATTTGTACATTTCATATATACTTTCCAAGGCAAAAATGAATAAGATAACTCTATATTCTAGTTATATAGACCCACAAACTTTTGTTCACTCGCCCAGCTGTGTCCTACTCTTTGCAACCCCGTGGACTGCAGCACACCAGCCTTCCCTGTCTTTCACTGTCTCCCACAGTTTACTCAAACTCATGTCCATTGAGTCGATGATGCTGTCCAGCCATCTCATCGTCTGTCACCCCCTTCTCTTACCGTCAGTCTTTCCCAGCATCAGAGTCTTTTCCAGTGAGTTGACTCTCTACATCATATGGTCAAGTATGGAGCTTCAGCTTCAGCATCAGTCCTTCCAGTAAATATTCAGGGTTGATTTTCTTTAGGATTATCTGGTTTGATCTCCTTGCAGTCCAAGGAACTCTCAAGTCTTCTCAAGCACCACAATTCAGAATCATCAGTTCTTCAGTGCTCAGCTTTCTTTATGGTTCAGCTCTCACATCCATATATAACTACTGGAAAAACCTTAGCTTTGACTAGATGGAACTTTGTCAGCAAAGTGGTGTCTCTGTTTTTTTAATACACCATCTAGATCTGTCATAGCTTTTCTTCCAAGGAGCGAGCATCTTTTAATTTCATAGCTGCAGTCACCATCTGCAGTGATTGTGGAGCCCAAGAAAATAAAGTCTCTCACTGTTTCCATTGTGTCCCCATCTATTTGTGATGAAGTGATGGGACTGGATGCCATGATCTTTGTTTTTTGAATGTTGAGTTTTAAGCCAACTTTTTCACTTTTCTCTTTCACCTTCACCAAGAGGCTCTTAGGTCCTTTTCACTTTCTGCCAGTAGGGTGGTGTCATCTGCATATCTGAGGTTATTGATATTTCTCTCTGCAATCTTGATTCTACCTTGAGCCTCATCCAGTCTGGCATTTTGCATAATGTACTGTGCATGGAAATTAAGTAAACAGGGTGACAATATACAGCCTTAATGTACTCCTTTCCCAATTTTGAACCAGTTTGTTGTTCCATGTCCAGTTCTAACTTGCTTCTTGACCTGCATACGGATTTCTCAGAAGACAGGTAAGGTGGTCTGGTATTCCCATCTCTTTAAGAAATGTTTATACTTTGTTGTGATCCACATAGTCAAAGGCTTTAGTGTGATCAATGAAACAGAAGTAGATGTTTTTCTGAAATTCCTTTGTTTTTTCTGTGATCCAATGGATGTTTGTAATTTGATCTCTGGCTTTTCTGCAGACAAAAGAATTATATTTAAGTGGCATCAGTGGGAGCATGGAAGGAGCAACTGACCCTGCCTGGGACTTAGGAAAGGTGTCCTGAAGGAAGTGACCTGGGAGGTCGGTTGCAATAAATGAGGAGAGATTTGCCAGTGAGAGGGAAGGGCAGCTGAAAAAGCTATACTAAGGCCTGTGTCTCTCAGGGGCCTGGTGTTTCCAGAGCGCAGTGAACAACTCAGTGTCTTAGGAATGAAGGCCTAGCATTCCAACTGGAGGAGTTTGGGTTTATTTTGTATGTTGTAGGGATTCCACAAAGATTTTAAAGCAGGAAATGATGTTACTGACTTCGTTTTCTAGGAAGGTGAGTCTGGCAGCTACGTGGAGGATAGTTTAGAGGGGGAGGGCTTGTTGGCAGGGAGTCTGGTGGGAGGAAAGCAATTGGAGCATCTCCTCCTGAGATGATGAGCCACGAAGCAGGCAGGCTTCCCAAACTTCAGGCATTCCCAGACTGTTTTGGTAGTTTTGGGTATTCACATACCACTCGCATGAGTGTTAACAATTTTCTTTAAATCAGCTCCATGTTTATATTTAAGTACATTTATTTTTGAACGGAAAGTGCAGTTTGTGAAAGCTATATTTTTCCTGATACATATTAAAATACACACATGGCTGTGTGTTTTGTTGTTGTTTGGCTATGCCGGGTCTTCACTGTGGTGCACAGGCCCTCTCTAGCTGCAGCACAGGCTTCCATAGTTGCAGCGGCGGAGTCTAGTTGCGGTGCGTGGGCTTAGTTGCTCCCCCAGCATGTAGGATCTTAGTTCCCTGACCAGGGATTGAACCCACGTCCCCTACATTGGAAGGCCGATTCTTTAGCATGGGACCACCAGGGAAGTTCCGCACGTGGCGATTTTTAAGAGGCATATTTGTGTGCCACCCCTGATCATCTTGCTTACCCCATTGGCTTGTGTACCCTACTTTGGGAAACAAAAAATTAAAGCCTGGCAGAGAGGTGAATAGGAGAGGGCAGTGATCAGAGACATTTTTCAAGGAAGATGGTTAAGAGGTGGTAACAGATCGGCTGTTGGAGGTAGGAAGGGAAGGCAGGTCTCATGTAGACTCCATGTGTAGCTGAGAAGGCTGAATGGATAATGATGTTTCTGAGACCAAGAATTTAAGAGTCTCGGCAGTGGGGGGAACAAGAAAAGATGATTATTTTAATTTGGGGCCTGTTGAAAGTGAATTGCCTTCAGGATTTTCAAAGAGACCTGTTGAGTAAACAATTGAAAATTTGGTCTGGAGCTTAAGAGAGAAAGTTGGAAATGAGTGTTAACAGATGTGGGAGTGACCAGCATATATTAATATCATACATTCTGGAGTCTATAAGAGGAACATATAGAAAGAACTTCTGGTTCTTTTGTATGGCAGAGAGACCCTTTATTATTTCTAGGTACAAATGTGTGATTTGAAGCCGAGAAGAGATACAATCAGCTGTGCGTTTTAGCGAGAGCACACTGACAATAATTGGTCAAGGATGGATTCAGGTTTTGTGGGTCCTGAAACTTATACAATTTAGAGACCTTCTTTAAGAAATATAATTGAAAATTATGAATTCAAAATAGACATGAAAGTGAATACTTCCTTGTAATGAGAAAAGAATTCACAGCCAAGTTACTAGGCCTTGGATTTTCAGATTTCTTTCTTGGAGCTCTTATTAGGCAGTGTATCTGAAATGCTTGTGTAGATATGGCTTCTGATTGAGAGCTAGCTTTTCTTCTTCATCTGGGACTCTCTGTAACTGCTAGGGACCTGTGCATATGTGGAGTGTATAGACTGGAGAAAGGAGAGACTGGAAACAGGGAGCCCAGGTAGGACCCATCTGAGAGAAGGAAGAGCTGGAGCTTCCAAAGCCATTATCTGCGTGGATGTGCATGTCTCTCCAACACCCCCAGCAGAGTATTGACACAGTGAGGGCAGAGGGTTGGCTTGATCCAGGTTTGGGGCAGTTCTAGGGGACATGGAGGCCATGAACACCATCAGGACCTTGGAAGTGAGCTGGGTTGATAGGGAAGGAAGAGAAACCAAGAATGAAGTTCTTAGATCCAGAGGGAGGAGAAGGCTAGATATTTCAGATTGGAGCAGTTTCAGATGATAATGAATTTGGGAAAGTAACAAGGTCATTGACATTTAAACGGTCCAGGAACTATGAGGCTAAGCATTAGATGGATAGTTCATGGGAAGGTTGACTTTACATGAGAACATTAGTGGGACTGGTTGTGGCCCTGGAATGCCCGCATTTTTGCTCAATGTGCCCTCAGGCAATTATTAGTGACAGGAATGAAGAAGGGAAGAGAAGTGATGGAGTTGAACAATCTGAGTTTCAAAAAAAATGTTCCATAATAATTTGAAAGAGCAGTGCTCAAGAGGAACTTTGGGGAGTGAGACAGGGGTTATCTTGGGACCCTGATTTGTGGGGTTTTGAAGAATGAGTTGGCCCTACCTGAAAGAGCTGCAGGAGAAATGAAGTCTAAGGGGGAAAGCCAAGATTTAAGAGAGGCAAGGAGATGGAAAGGGTGGGCTGTGAATACAGAACGTCTAATCTGCTTGGGAACCGTAGGATTGTGGTCAGAAAGCCTCATTGAAACCATTAGCTAGGCTAGATTTCTTCTCATTATGTAGCATGTCAATAATTACTGCAGAGGAGCAGGATGGTTGTAAAATATTCTTTTAATAATGGTACTTTACAGGAAAAGGGTTCTGCCTAATGTTGAATGTCACTGGCGATAGACTGAAACATTTCTGGTCATGCCTTTACCCAGTGTAATAGAGAATTATGTCACTGTGTTTGGCCGATTGCTTTTATATTCCATTTTAATCTCTCCGTTGGCTTTTTAGGTATAGCTTTTTGAACTATTTTTTTAGTGGTTGCTCTAGGGATTAGACTGCATCCTTATCACTGGCTAGATAGTGTTATATCACTTCACATGAAATGCGAGACCCTTGTGACAGAATAAATCCATTTGTCCCCTTTTATTCTCTGTACTAGTAATGTCATACTTTAAAAATTGCATACTTTATAAACCCACAGTACAATTTCCGTTTCACTTTAAACAGTTGCCACTTAGAGAAATTAAGAAAAAAGACAGTCTTTTATATTCACCCATATGGACTTCCCAGGTGGCACTAGCGGTAAAGAATCTGAGCCGCATTCCCTGGGTCAAGACACATTCCCTGGGTCAAGACACATTCCCTGGGTCGAGAAGATCCCCTGGAGAAGGAAATGACACCTCACTCCAGTATTCTTGCCTGGAAAATTCCATGGACAGAGGAGTCTGGCAGGCTATATAACCCCTGGGGCTGCAAAGAGCTGGACCTGACTGAGCACCAATATATATATAATAAATGCTTACCTTTATAATTGTTCTGCATTTCCTCCTATAAATGCGGATTTCCATCTCAGTGTTGATACGACCAAAACCTTGGCTTTCTCTGCCCACCAAAGCTGAATAAAAAAATATGGAGACAGAGTTTGGAGGAAATAGAAAGGTGGCTTTAATCCACAGGCGGTGGAGGGGAGAACACTGCAGGCTAGTGCCTCAAGAACTGTGCCCCCCGAACCTGCCCTAGGGGAACTGAGAGGTTTTATAGATAGGGCTCACAGTCTGGGGTAAGGGATAAGAAACAAAGCAGTAAGAATCTTACATTCTTCTTCTTGCATTGCTTTAGAACAGTCATAGCTGGCGTCAGGTTGACCAGTAATTGGGTCTGGCAGTCCTGTAGCCAAGTAATTGGGTCCATTTGTCTCTGGTTTATTGCACTGCAGCCTCCTTTCTGAAACGCCAAGAGCTACAAGGGGTGGTCTGAGGAGAACTGGATGAAGGTACAGGATGTTATTAGCATAGAGTTAAAGGGTGCAGGGTATAACTTAACTAGCGTCAGGTAGTTTTGAAGTAAACAAATTTAGTTACCAGCTCCAGATTAGAAATAAAGTAAAAATTAGGAGTGATCAGGCCTATTTGTTGTTCATTTTACCTTTGTTCTCAGAAAAGGGAAAGAAAAGAAAGAAAAACTCATTCCTCTTTTTCCCTTTTCACTGCAACAGTGTCATTTCTGTTTAGCCTGAAGAACTTCTCTTACTTAGTACAGGTTTGCCAAGAACAACTCTATTTGCTGTACTAAAAATATTTTTATCTTACCCTCATTTTTGAAGGATCTTTTCTATCAGTACAGAATTCTGAATTGAGAATTTTTTTTCCTTTCAGCACTAAGGGTTGTCATTCCTTTGCCTTTATTGTTTCTGATGATTGTTCTCCATTATGTAAGTTTTTTCTCCTCCCTCTGATTGCATTAAAGACTTTCTTTTTATCTTTGGATTCCAGCAGTTTAACTATGATGTGCCTAGGCGATTGGCTTTGTATTTATTCTGCTTGGAATTTGCTGCAGTTTGTAGATTTAGTAAATCAGTATGTCTCACCAGGTTGGAGAATTTTAGACCATTACTATTTCCAATATCTTTTCTGCCTCATTTTCTCTCCCCTTGCTGGGACTCCAGTTGCCTGTTTGTTAAACTGCTCGCTGTTGTCCCATAAGTTTGTCCAGTGTTTTTTGTCCCTGAAGCATGGTTCATTTTTCTCTTTCCTTTATCTTTTTGTTCTTCAAACTGGGTATTTTCTGTCAATCTGTCTTCAAGTTCACTGATTATTTCTTCTGCTCTCTTCAATTTGAACTTTTCATTTCAGATACTAAACTTTTAAATCCCAAATTTCCATATTTTTTTTCCATATCTTCTATTTCTTTGTTAGATTTCCCATCCGTTCATTCATTATAACCATCTTTTAAATCCTTGAACATATTTATTATAGTAGCTGTTTTAAAACCCTTGTCTGTTAATTCCAGTATCTGGGTCATCTTGGAATCAGTTTTTATTGTTTTTACTTTTGACTATAGGTCATGTTGTCATGTTTCTTCACACTTCAAGTAGTTTTTGTTGGTATGCAGGATGTTGTGGATAATAAAGCATAGAAACTCTGGGTTATGTTATCTTTCTTTGGAAACTTTGGATTTTTGTTTGAGCAGGCAGTTCAGTTATTTGCAGATCACCTTGAATTTATGAAGGCTGGTTTTTAGGCTTTGCTAGGTCAGGTCTATTTTGGTTTTGGCCTTAGTCCCAGAGCAAATGCCATAGACCCAGGACATACACTTTACTCCTAAGGTGTGGTTTTTCTGGAATTTCAGTGGAAAACCCGAGGTGTGTACCAAGTACCTTTAACTTTAAACTCGTATTCCAATCTCTGTCTTGCCTACAGGCTGCAGCAGCTGAAATCTGAGCTCCGTTAATTTTTGTTAAAGCCCTACTGCAATACCTTTTCACCGGTTTCTTGGAGTCTTCTCCATGGATGTGTAGTTCAGGTACTGACTAAAGGATTTTAGGGGAGTTCATATGCAGATTTGGGGCTCGCTCCTTCCCAGGATTTCTCCTGGTCTAGTTTTAGTGACTCTGGCAGCCCCAAATTTGTCCTCAGACCAATAAACTACAGCTTTCTGCTCGAATTCTAGCTGCTCAGTCACTGCCAAGACTGGAGAGTGCACTTTCAAAGGGAAAGTCCATTTAAACACAGAATTTTTTTTTTTTACCCAGTGCAGTTCTTGTCTTTCAAGGGTCAGATCCCCTCCAGTTTCCCCTACAGTTTTTGTTTGTCCTCCAGTACCTTCAAATAGTTGTTTCATATATTTTGTGCAGAGTTTATATTTGATTTCTATGTGAAGGTTAGTTGAACACAAACTGCTCCCGCATTATTGGATCTAGAAGCTGCAAATTGCTTTGAGATTGCTTCAGAATACACTGTGGTTGTTTTTGAGCGGTATTGTTGGCAAGAAAAGAATGAGAGTGGTTGTTGCAGAAACAGATTGTGTCTGTTCTCTCTTGCGATAACTGACAGGCATTCGGGTATGTTAGCTACAGGAAGTATTCTGATATCAGTGGTGAATTGGTAGTGATGATCAGAAACAGGGGTAGAAAAGAGGCCCAGAGACCTGGGATTCCGTCTCCCGGATGTAAGTGCTCATCCTTGCACGTGTCGTACTGAGTCCTGCTGGAAGGGACTCTGGAGTTATATCGATCCAGAGAACAAGGAGATGTTTGTCTGAGGGGAGAGAGCCACGCAAGGAAATAAATAGGTGAGGGAGATTAAAAGCTACTGACTTCCAGCTGCAAAATAGGAGTCGTGGGGATGAAATGTATGGTGTGAGGAGTATAGTCAGTAACCATAAGACCTTTGTATGATGATGGATGGTAACTAGACTCATTGTGATGATCGTTTTAAAATGTCTACATATATCAAATCACTATGTTGTATAACAGGAACTAACATAGGTCAGTTGTACTTCAAAAAACACACTCTTGGAAAGGGAGATCGAATTTGTGATTACCAAAGGTGGGAGCGGAAGAGAGAGTTGGAAAAAGGCAATCAAAAGGTCCAAACTTCCAGTTATAAGATAAATAAGTACTAGGGATTTAACATGAAAAGTGCAAGTGAAAGTCGCTCAGTCACGTCTGACTCTTTGTGACCCTGTGGACTATACAGTCTATGGAATTCTCTAGGCCAGAATACTGGAGTGGGTAGCCTTTTCCTTCTCTAGGGAATCTTCCCAACCCAGGGATCGAACCCAGGTCTTCCGGCATTGCAGGTGGATTCTTTACCAGCTGAGCCAGCGGGGAGGCCTAAAAATACTGGAGTGAGTAGCCTATCCCTTCTCCAGGGAATCTTCTCAACCCAGGAGTTGAACCGAGGTCTCCTGCATTGCCAGTGGATTCTTTACCAACTGAGCTACCACATAGAACATGATAAATGTAATGAACACTCTATGTTATATATAAAAGTTGTTAAGCAAGTAAATCCTAAGAGCTGTCATCACTAGAAAAAAATTTCTATTTAATTCTGTATCTATATGAGATGATAGATATTCATTAAACTTGCAGTGATAATCACTCCATGATATATGAAAATCAGATCATTATTCTGTACACCTTCAATTTATACTGTGCTGTACGTCAATTAAATCTCAATAAAACTGGAAGGAAAAAAAAAGGAAGGCCTCTAGAGTTGGAGAGGTTGGCAGGATGCTATGTCAAGGGCAGGGGTTCTTCATGTAAAGCCTCAAGCCAAGTAGGAAGATATATGAGGTAAGTGAACCCAGGCCGTGCCTTTCATATCAGGCCACTGTCATCTGGGAGCAGTTGAACAGATGGCTTTCAGCCCTTCTTGAAAGGTGGAAACGGAGCCTGAGAAGTAACCCTTGGGCTTGGCCTGAAAAGCTGAAGAAAAGAGAGTATAGCACCTCTTAACACTGGTCTATAGGAGGACTTTTTTTTTTCCCCCAAATTGAGCAAACCAAGAACAATATAGCACGTTTTTCATAAACTGAATTTATTCAGCTTAAAGGACCATTATTTATTCTGGTTTATGTCCTTCCTAATTTGGGGAGCTTGGAAAGATCCTTCTTTAATGAAATAGTGGTGAGAGGAAATTGTGTGTATGTGTTTTAAGATGCTTAACAAAATTAAAAGCTGTAAACTCAATGACATCTCTCAGTCATGTCTGACTCTTTGTGACCCCATGGACTGTAGCCTACCAGGCTCCTCCATCCATGGGATTTTCCAGGCAAGAATACTGGAGTGGGCTGCCATTTCCTTCTCCAGGGGATCTTCCCAACCCAGGGATTGAACCCAGGGTCTTCCGCATTATGGACAGGCACTTTACCATCTGAGCCACGAGGTACCACCAACCGTATCCACCTCCCCTTGCCCCCCTCCCCAAACAAAATTTGTTATTTGAAGTATTGACTGTCCACGAAATCTTAAAGTTTAGGAAACACAGTCCTAGAAGGTTACAACAACTCTTCAGGATTGCCGGAGTCACTTGCTGTGTCGCAGGGGTGGGGGTTGTAGGGCTAATTTGCCAGCCATGACCTTGCGCTCACCCAGAGCACCTTCTCCTCTCACCTCCGGGACCACAGCAGGATAAAGAACTGTGAGACGGGGCCTGTGATGTCTGCGGTCTCAAGGTACTGAACAGAGTGGGGGATGCAGACGGGCATTCCTCTCTGCCTCTCACAGTGTGGGGAATATTCCCAGCTCTTCCAGCATACCCTACCACAGCAAGATCCAAGCCTCATATCTCGGTGCACATCCTCAAACTGCCCACTCCTGATGAGTCACAGGTTAACACTTGCTCCTCTCTCCCCCCAACTTCTTTTCCATCATCGCCCTTGAGGGGTCATGAGAGATCAGGTTTCCTAAAGCAGCGAAGTTACCAGTTCCTCCTCTGCTCTCCACTTGTTCCAGGTCATCCCAGTCTGGATTTCTTTGAGGGGGCGAGTCTGGACGCTGCTTATCCAAAGTCACAGGTGCCGGGAGGGGTCACTTCCTGGAGGGCTGGGCACTTCCACCCACAACGCTGTGCATCCTTCCGGTTACATACATGCCAGATGGGTTTTAACAAACTGACAGGCATTAAGGGAATGACACAAACATACAGGTCTTGATTTATGATGAAAGTTAAAAGGAATGTTTATTCTGGCTGAACGGAAGAAAGTCTGGGGGAAACAAGGGCGTTTCTTGACAAGTGTATGGAAGGCGCACTGAGAAAGCTGATTTCGAATGACCGGAAGGGGTGTAATTGAGATTAAGAGGATGCCACCCAAATTAGGAGCATCCAGGATGAATTTCAAGAATGATTTTCAGGCTGAAATCTGTTCTCTTTGGATCAGCCTCTGACAAATGGCTGGCTGCCCTGACGCATGAGTCATTTGAAGTGGGCAGTTTGATGACTGTATTGAGATATGGGATTTGGGCCTTTTTACGATAGGGCGTGTGGGAATATTGGGGGAAGTATGACACCACGAGAGTCACCGCCAGACACTGTGGTTGTCTGAACATTGCGCGGATCTCCCAGTGCACAGGGGAACTGTGGCTTCCACCTCTTGGTTCAGGCAACTTTAAAGCATTTCTCTCTGTTCAGGGAAGGTGGACTAAAGTAAGAGTTGGACCCCTGGCATGAACTTGTACAAGGCAGTCCCAAATAAGAGACGCTGCTGTGTTTACCTCTCCCAGACTTTCCATTGTCTCAACCCTGGGCATTAATGAAGTGTTTGTTTGTTTGTTTGTTTGTTTCCTCCAAAGCCTGCATGTGTGCAGTCGTGTCTGACTGTTTGTGACCCCATGGACTGTGGTCTGCCAAGCTCCAGTGTCTATGGGATTCTCCAGGCAAGAACACTGGAGTGGGTAGCCATTTCCTCCTCCAGGGGATCTTCCAAACACAGGGGTTGAAGCCGTGTCTGCTGCATTGCAGGCAGATTCTTTACCATTTGAGCCACCAGGGAAGCCCCCAAAGGTTGCATTTCATTGCTTTTTTTTTTTTTCTGATAAATAATATAGTAGCCACTTACTAAGTATCTGCTTTATGCTCAGGTTTGTCTCCCATGTTTACAGCGGGTCCATAAAAGAGCACAGACCACTTTAGTTCTGTGTAGAGGAGAAGAGATTTAGTGAAGATGTGACTAGCCCAAGGCTATGTAGCTAGAGAGAGATGATTCTAGAATCTGAGCCCCTCCTTTCTCTCTCCTCCCTCCCCTCCCCCTTAAACTAACCCTTTCCAGCTATAGCTTTGCCTCTTTCTTTCTTTCTGGCAAACTCCTGTCCTCCACCTAGTCTCTCATTCTTCAAAACTACTGCATTGGTGGAAAGAACCCTCCCTGTTGAGGGAAGAACACGCTGGTTTGATCCCTGGGTCAGGAAGATCCCTTGGAGAAGGGAATGGCAATCCACTCTAGTATTCTTGCCTGGGAAATCCCATGGACCGAGGAGCCTGGCGGACTGCAGTTCATAGGATCGCACAGAGTCGGACACAACTGAAGCGACTTAGCATGGCACGGCACTGGACTGTTGGTATGTGGAGAATATCTGTGATGTGCAGTAGAGAGACATCTACTCTCTCGGTACAGAGATTTGTATTGAATTCAGCCTTAGTCAAGCTGAATTCAAGCTGTTGTAGTTTATTTTTGGTTTTAATCCTGACATTACCCTTAACCCTTCCCTCAGCTTGCCTCGCTAAAGAGGTGAGTGTCAGACCAAGCCTCTCTGTCTTGCTGAGCATTTTTATATTACCAGCAGGTACAGATTTGGTTCCAAGACACCCCTCTCCCACTCATGGATACCCCATAGCCAAGTCCCGTAGTCAGCCCTCTGTATCCATGGCTCCTCATCCATAGACTCAAGCAACCACGGATTGTGTTGCTCAGTATTTATTGAAAAAAAAAATCTGCAAATCAGTAGACCCGCACAATTCGGACCAGTATAGTTCAGCAGTCAACTGTCCTTTGTGCCCAGAAGATGTATGATGGAGATGGTACTTTTGGCTTAGACTTCCCAGGTCTTACCCTTGCCATTGATCTAGTCTCTCTTGTACTCGGGCACTTTGTTGCAGCCCAGACAGATTCTTTTTCTGTAGTTGCTGTGTCTTTTCAAGCCTTTGCTGGCTGGCATGCACTGAGCGTCTAGGAAGTCAGATACCATCCGGTTCATTGTGAAGCTTTGGTATCAGAAAGCACATTGGATTTGAACCCTTGCTCCATTTTTTACTGCTCAAATGATTTTAGGTGAGTTAATGGTATCTAAGCTTCAGTTTTCCTCGTGAGTAAACTTGTTATATAGTGACGGACAGTTCAGTGGGTCACAGGGATTCTGCAAAGTAATCCTACTCAAGCTTTGGCCTAGAGTAAACCCTCAGTAGGTGTTGGCCATCATTATAATTATTCATTGTTGTTATTTTTTATAGTTTGTTGTTATTATTGCTGTTATGATTATTTGTTGTCATGTCTGACTCCTTGCGACCCCATGGGCAGTAGCATGCAGGCTTCCTTGTCCTTCACTATCTCCCGGAACTTGCTCAAACTCATATCCATTGAGTCGGTGATGCCATCCAACCATCTCATCCTCTGTCATCCTCTTCTCCTGCCCTCAATCTTTCCCAGCATTAGGGTCTTTTCCAATGAGTCAACTCTGCATCAGGTGGCCAAAGTGTTAGAGCTTCAGCTTCAGCATCAGTTCTTCCAGTGAGTATTCAGGGTTGATTTCCTTTAGGATTGACTGTTTTGATCTCCCTGCTGTCCAAATCAAATTATAGTTGTTAGCTGTAGATGAACACGTGTTTCTCATTGCCTCGGTTGTCTCACCACTGATGAAGTCTTCGTGCTAACATATTCTCGTTTCCCTCTGTGACCTTGTGTTCTCCGTTTTATGTCCCCTTCCCCTTCATACAAGTTCAAATTGATGGTAAACATTTCATGTCATTCTTTACATCTTTTTGCCTAGATACCCTTTCCCCAAATTGAAAAATAACAATTTCACAGACTCAAAGAATCACAGAATTATAGAACTGGGGGGAATCACCTCTATTATGAATTAAAATCCAGGATCGTGAAACTAGTTAGTGGCAGAGTCAGAAACAGAACCCAGATTAGAGGCAGTCTGGCCTTGTGTTCTTTCTACCACATTTTTCTTTCCTTACCCAATTTTCATGTATGTATGCATGTATACCCAATTAAAACACAATCCACAGTAGACTGAGGGTGGGGGTAGGAGGCGCAGGGAGGCACTTTTATTTATAAACACATTCTCCCATCACATCTAGCCCTGGCAGGGATCTGACCTGATCTTTTGGGTATAGAGTTATTTTCTGGCCTTCAGGATGCTGGTGTTAGGAGTTCCCAGCTCCGAAGTGGAGAAGGTCTCTGTTCCTATTTGGCACAAGTCTTCCTGGAGCAGATTTACACACGAACAGCCCTCATGCTGGTGCTCTCCTCCTCACCACCCCTGTCTTTTTTGTCTTTTGTTAGCCTAAACTTCATGCGTCCAGTTTTTCTTTTTTAGCTTTTACTTTTCATTAAAATTTGAAACATCTAGAAAAAGAGAAATGATAGTACCATGGAAAACATACACCCACCACCTAGGTTCAACTGTTTTCAACATTTTCCATATTTACTTAAATGATAATTTTTAAAAAACCTAAAAATATGTATTTACATGTTTAACATGTAACTTTTTGCTGATCTATTTCAGAGCCACCCACCATCATGAAATGTCACTTAAATACTTAAGCGCACAGCTCTGAGAAATAGGGACATTTTCCTTGAAATCCACAACTCCACACCTAACAATATTATCAATTCCTTAGTGCCATCTATTACCCAGACCATGTTCATTTCCCCCGCTTGTCTCCAAAATAATCTATTACAGCTAATTTTTTTTTCAAACTAGGGTCCAATCAAGAACCACTCCACTAAGTTTCTCTCTTTTTAAGTCTCTTTTGTTTTGGAATAGTCTCCTGTTTCATCCCTTCTTTTCAATGGTGTTGACTTTTTGAAGAGTTGGAGCCCCTCATTTTCTCTCGTGCTGGATTTTTCTGGTTCTTTCTTCCTTAGAGTCCCTAAACTTCCTCCTGTCTCACCTGACCTGCAGGAAGCAGGTTGGAAGTAATCAGACTGGAAGGCTTGATTGCATTCCCGGTGAAGGTTTGTGGCAGCAGCTTTTCCTGGGTGACGCCACGTTCCTCTAGTGGCAGTACATCGGTCCCCACCGTTCACAGGCTAAGTTTGATCCCTGAGTTAGGATGCCAGTAGATATCTCTTGTTAAGGAACATTTTCTCCCTTGCACCTGGCACACACTTGGGGTGATTCTTTGGCACCAGGAGAGTGTATGGTTCCCTGTCAGTCAATCCCTTTGCGGCTTTAGCATCTCTTGATGGTCAGGTTTCTGTCTCATACTTAAAATAGATCTTGCATTTTATTAGGTCTGTTAACAGCTTAAAAGAGCTGCACTTCCTCATAAGGATTCAGTTATAAGCTCAGATGGCCCATTACCTGCCATGACCTTAAACCCACGAGAGGAAAACTCAGGTCTGTGGTGAGTTAGTTGTCAGACCCAGTGTGAGGCTCGAGGGAGAAACTGGCAGAGATGAAACTGTGGAGGACTTCCCTGGTGGTCCATTGGTTAAGACTTCACCTTCCAGCGCAGGAGGTGTGGGTTTGATCCCTGGTCGGGGCGCTAAGGTCCTACATGCCTCGTGGTCAAAAAACCAAAACACGAAACAGAAACCATATTGTAACAAGTTCAATAAAGACTTTTAAAATGGTCCACATCAAAAAAATTTTTTAAAAAGAGATGGAATTGTGCATGGTGGACACATTTGAAGAGCACACACCGCCTCTACAGCATGTGCGTGTATTAATAAGGGTTAGTCTTCTCTCTTATGAAGCACGTATGCTTTCCTGCATCTTTTCTCAGGTTGCTGGAGATAGGAAAGGAAGTTTGTTTATAGCTAGGGTTGAACATGGGAGGTGTATGGCCCCTAGGAGTTGAAAGATGGGAGATGTGAGGTATGCTGTGCATCCTTGCTGAACTGAATGTCTTTTCTTTTGGAAACTCACGCATAGGTTTGGACTGGCTTTTTTGAAATAGGATACAGTTTGGAGTTTGGACTGCTTCACACTGTGGGGTTTCTCCAGGACTTCTGAGAGTGTGTGAGAAGTTTCTAAACTCGAAAGGCTCCTTTTTTGGCACTGCAGTGTCTTTTCTATTTTGGCATCTTAAGAATCTGGGGGAACCATATAAAGATCAGAAACAAGTCTAGCCCTCCAGGCTCCTTGTGACTTGGTAATTCCAGTTAGTTGAATCCTTGCCCATTCGGATGAGACCATATAAAGTGGCCGTTTCCTGAATTTCCTGCTCTCTGCCTCCTTTTTGTTGAAAGCTGGTATTTCAGGACTGCAACCACTGGTCACGTGCTTTCAACCCTTTACTCACAGTCATTCCTGCCCCTGTTTATTTTTGGAGAGAGCACATTTTTGCTTCTCTCCAGGAGCTATGCGGGGTCCTGGCCCCTCCGTCCATCAGGCGGCAGCCCCGGCAGGCTGTGCCGCTTTCCCACACTCGAGACATGACTCCAGCTTTTAGGAGAGAACGCTAGGGATGCACTGCCTCAGGGCTACCGTCACCCGCTCCTATTTCTGTCCCTCCTGGTGTTGCACATTTTAAGACTCTTTCTTTAAAAAAAAAAAAAAAAGAAAAAGAAACAAGTTTGGGTAATGTTACCTGGCACTAAATCTGCCAAAATTGGAAATTGTTTGCCCAGCAGATGTCTTGGGCTGTGCCTCTGAATTTCAGGAGCAGAGCAATGTGAAGAATAAACCAGGGCTTGAATTCTAGGTCTAGGTCCTCTCTTCATTTTTAAGATCCATTTGAGCTCTACTCTCTCTTACCTTGGAGAAGGAAATGGCAACCCACTCTATTATTCTTGCCTGGAGAATTCCATGAACAGAGGAGCCTGGTAGGCTACAGTCCATGGGATCACAAAGAGTCAGACATAACTGAATGACTAATACTCCCTCACCTAGCCAGGGTTCCCCCCCCCCCCGCCTTTCCTAACACAGGACTAGGAAACGGATTTCTTCCAGAGCCGTGCTTCATACAGATTGGTAGTGTCTTCCTAAGTGCTTGGTCAAGGAGGATCGCGGTGTTTGTGGGCCCCATGACAAAGGTCGCCACTCTCCTAGACGAAGTTTCTAGTTTCAAGGATGGGGCAAGAGTCAATTCCTTTTTCTTTAAATGCCTAGGCCTTTGCACCAAGACCTCAGACACACACAGTTTGAGAAATAATAAATTACACATTCATATCTCCTCTTGTCCTGTCCACCAGGTGTGGTGGGCAGGTCCGAATGGAGGGCTCTATGATGAAGGGTGACGGTTTCTCAGAGCTCTCTGTGAAGACTGGGCTCTGACCATGCTCTGGGGAGAGCATTCCGGCTCCCAGAGTGTCGCCAGCATCTTCTTTGTCACTGCGCCCAGGAGAATGTAGCAGTCCTGGCAGCTGATTCTAAAAGGAGCAGTGGTAGCATCTCCATCTGGAGTGTGTCCCATGTTTCAGATTGTCCCCGGGAGAGAGTGCGGGGCTCTTTCTGAAACTGCTAACAGGTGTCTCCATGACATTGTCATAGCTTTTAGTGAGAGGAACCAGGCTTTCAGGGGCTAGACTGTCTGCACAGAAGAACCCACCAGACCTTTTAAATCGTACTGTGAAAAGCCAGTCATCACTTACATTTTCAAACAGATCGTTTGCACCTGCTTTTAAACTACTCCATTATGATCAAGTCGCATCAGCTTTCACTTCCAGCCTGCACTGTATATAATGGGTGCTGAGGACCTTGGCTCCCCACCAGGATGATGATCAGGGAACAGCGTCGGCTACAGCCCATGTTTTTATGTGCTGCCCTGGTGGCATTGCACCTTTTCAGGTCGCTTCTGGATGGCTTTTCCTTTTCATTTCTGCTTATCTTCCCAATCCAGGGCAAGCCCCACTTACTCCATAAAGCTTCTGTCAGTCTCCTTGTCCTCAGCACTGCTACGATTCCGTGCAGCGTTTAGTCCTGTCCTGCAAGCTTATGCATGCTTGTCAGAGCAGTGCTTGAATGATGCCCCAGGAGAGTGTGGCCCAGTAAAAACCACCACAGGTGATGAGAAAACAGCAAAATCCAGTGGAACCACTCCACAGCTGAGGGGTTCCTCCTCAGCTTCACCTTTGGACCCTAGATGAAGCCTCTCTCTGGAAGGACCCCCCAGTTCCTCCATCCCGGATGCCTACATCCCCTCTCCAGTATGGCCTTTGTAGTTTCAGATTAAATTGGATGTCCTATCATGTAAATTTCACAAAGACCTGACCCACCCTGAGTTCTGTGTCTTCCCAGCCTCACTGGGCTGGGGTCTCATTTGAGAACAGGGATGATGTCTTCTGCTTTCTCTAACTCACCTGGCGTGTGTAGGGCAGCACTCAGCTCTCCACAGAGGAGCAAAGTTGAATTCTGGGAAGGAGCCTTTATCACTGGATCATGTATGGATGTGAGAGTTGGACCATAAAGAAGGCTGAGCACCGAAGAATGTATGCTTTTGAACTGTGGTGCTGGAGAAGTCTTGAGAGTCCCTTGGACTTCAAGGAGATCAAACCAGTCAGTCTTAAATTCAGGGAAATCAACCCTAAATATTCACTGGAAGGACTAATGCTGAAGCTGAAGCTCCAGTACTTTGGCCACCTGATGCAAAGAGCTGACTCATTGGAAAAGACCCTGATGCTGGCAAAGTTTGAGGGCAAGAGGAGAAGGGGACGACAGAGGATGAGATGGTTGGATGGCATCACCGACTCAATGGATGTGAGTTTGAGCAAGCTCCAGGAGATAGTGAAGGACCGGGAAGCCTGGCATGCTGCAGTCCATGGGGTCGCAAAGAGTTGGACACTAGTGAGTGACTGAATTGACTGAGTAGAGGTTAATTACATCAGTCTCATGCAGATAGGGTATTTGTGGGTGGCCATAACGACTGATAGTAGGAAGATTTACAAAATAATGTTTTTCTTACCCTTAAACACAGGGTACTAAATCATGAGCATAGGGATTCCCCATCAGAAAAGACAACCTCCGCTAAACACCCAAACCCTACCTTGCAGAGAGCTGAGTTCTGCACACCCCCATCTCCCTGCCACTTCAGCACTCTCTCCCAAGTGTGGCCAAGACTCCTGGTGGGGAGCAGGGAAGGCCGCTAAACCCTGTCCATCTGGTGTAAAGAAGGTCTTTGTAACTCTTAGTGATCTCAAGGCAAAGCAGCCTACGCAGTTTTTACAGCGTTGTGTCAGCTCCTCAAGTCTTCAGTTACTAGTGCACAAGCCCCTTTGATTTGGGGACAAGGTGTTAAGGTCTCTGCCTGTGGAGGAGTGACTCTTGGGTGGTGGTCTTTGTGTTCAGAAGCTGCTGTGTTAGCAGCTGGCACCATTTTGGAATGGAAACAAGATGAGAGGAAACATGTCTTTGTGTGACCTCTGGGCAGAAAGAATTCTCACTCATCCTCCCAATGGCTGTGATTTTCTGAGGTTTGTGGTTGAAGAGGATAAAGCAGATCATTTTGGGTTTGGGCATCTTGTGAAAGTGAAAGTCACTCAGTCGTGTCCGACTCTTTGTGACCCCAAGGACTATACAGTCCATGGCATTCTCCAGGCCAGGATACTGCAGTGGGTAGCCTTTCCCTTCTCCAGGGGATCTTTCTAACCCAGAGATCGAACCCAGGTCTCCAACATCGCAGGCAGATTCTTTACCAGCTGAGTCACCAGGGAATCTTAGGGAACTTTATTAACCATATGATGGATTAATCGTCAAAATGACAGCTCAGGCCAGGCTCAGAGGAATCTTGCCCCCACCTCCTTCTCCAGATGGTGTAGTATATTTTACTACACGTGGTCTAACCTTTCCTATATTGATATTAGTGATGCTGCTGCTGCTGCTAACAGTAAAGATCAAGCAGTATGTGCCAGGCACTGCTCTGAGCACTTACCATATAGTCACTCATTTAATCCCTCAATAGGTTAGTGGTTACTCAAATGAGTGCATCTTGACCTCATTTGATGTCACTTATACCCCTTTTCCCTGCTGCCTAGTCTCTCACAATCCCTCCCCAGTTTGGCCTCTGCTTCTCCTGCCTCTTGTCACCCACACCCCATGGCAGAAAACGGAGGTAGGGCCGTGACACACAGGTTGAGGAACCTTGCCGAGGCAGCAGGGTTCTTTCCCTTCTTCTTGCGGGCTCTCGGTGGAAAAGTGCCAGGTAGACCTGGGCCTCTTGACCCTGTGGGCACCATGGATTTCACATGGCTTCCTCCTGCCCTTCTAACACCCGGATGCCCCAGGGGAAGGCAGGGCGCCTGGGGGAGTGAAGTGGGCCTAGGGGTTAGACAGAGGCACACATGTGGTCTGTGCACTGATGCGGTAAAGCAGAGATCCCACTGCCAACCAAGATATATATGCTTGTTCCCGTTTTTGTCAAAACACCCAACACAGCTTTCATTTTCCCACTTCCTGTTGTCATAGGAACCGGAGGGAATTCTGTACTGGAAGAGGAACAGCAGCACAATCGCCATCATAGTAGATGTCCGCCAGCACTTGATGGCAGGGAGAAGGCAGGCAGGGCCGGTGGGGACTGTGGCAAACTGGGAGGCACATGTCCAGCCACCAGGGAGTGGTTGCTGCTCAGGCCCAGGACCACTAGAGCTTCCAGTTTTCTGAGAGAAGCCAGAAACTGCTGTTCTGTGCAGGAATCTTACAGTTTTTAAAATGATGATTTAAATTTAGAAACAAAAGCTACTGTATGGCCAAACCAAACTTGTGGTTCCTAGTTTGTGACCTCCAGATTCATTAATGCTCGTCGTCGCAAGATGGTGCTACCTTGGGTAAGGGAAAGTGGGATGTTATCTGCAAAAGTATAGGGAAAGCTGTGAGCCAGATTGGTTTAAAACCTCCTGGAGGTGCCTGATGTGATTCAGTTCCGATCTCTTTAACCTTTGCAAGCACAGCAAGAACTGACCCAAGACAAGGTTCCTGATCTCTGCTTATACACAACTTTGGCTTGTGCCCATTTGGTTTTATTATTTATTTATTTATTTATTTTTAAATATTCATTTTTATTTATTCGGCTGCATCCGGTCTTCGTTGCTGCACTTGGAATCTTTAGTTGCAGCACGTGGGATCTAGTTCCCCAACCAGGGCTTGAACCCAGGCCCCCTGCAGTGGAGGCACAGAATCTTAGCCACTGGACCACCAAGGAAGTCCCTTGATTTGATTTTATTCTGATTTCCAGCTGGTCCTTACAGTTCCAACACTCAGTGCTGTCTGAGCAGCCTAACCCTTGAGCTTCAGTTCCAGATTCCTGGGACCAAGAAACTCAGTTGGTTCTGACTTGGTCTGACTAGTGCACCCCTTGTTCAATCAGCTGTGTCTAAGGAAAGAGGGGCCTTGGGATGAAAGGCTTCTCCATCTAGTCTGGTGACAGGTGAGTGTGGGTGGCAGAGACACCAAAAAAAGGATGTGTGGACTAGGAATCGATGGTGGGATCTCTTCCTTCATCTTCTGTGGGTTCCCTGCTGAGAACCTCAGCAATAGTTCATTTTCTACTCCTACATTTTTGTCATTTCTGAGAGTACAAAGTGCTATTACCCAAATTTGTTTTCTCTGAAGTACTGCCTAGGTTTCTCGGGAGCTATGTCTTTTGGATGCAGGCTTTCCAAGTCTCGGTGTCTCCTCCATCAGGCCTTTCCAGCAGGTTGTTCCTTTCCCCACAGAAAGGCCCAGTCTCCAGATAGAGCTCATCCATGGCAGGCTACTGGAGAAGCAGGAAAGGGAATGCATCTTGGTGTAAAATAAAAACATCAGAAGTTAAATGTATTTCAGCATGTTGAAGGAATGTTTTCTTAAAAAACTACACGTTAGTTGCAATGATGAATGGGATTGTTTCCTTAATTTCTCTTTCTGTGCTCTCCTTGTTAGATATAGGAATGCAAGGGATTTCTGTGTATGAATTTTGTATGCTGCAACTTTACTATATTCATTGATCAGCTCTAGTAATTTTCTGGTGGTGTCTTTGGGGTTTTCTATGTAGAGGATCATGTCATCTGCAAACAGATTTACTTCTTTTCCAACCTGGATTCCTTTTATTTCTTTTTCTTCTCTGATTGCTGTGGCTAGGACTTCCAAAACTATGTTGAATAGTAGTGGTGAGAGTGGGCACCCTTGTCTCGTTCCTGATTTTAGAGGAAATGCTTTCAGTTTTTCGCCATTGAGGATAATGTTTGCTGTGGGTTTGTCATATATAGCTTTTATTATCTTGAGGTATGATCCTATTATCCCTGTTTTCTGGAGAATTTTTATCATAAATGGGTGTTGAATTTTGTCAAAGGCTTTCTCTGCATCTACTGAGATGATAATATGGTTTTTATCTTTCAATTTGTTAATATGGTGTATCAGATTGATTGATTTGAGAATATTGAAGAATCCTTGCATCCCTGGGATAAAGCCCACTTGGTCATGATGTATGATCTTTTTAACATGTTGGATTCTGTTTGCTAGAATTTTGTTGGGGATTTTTGCATCTATGTTCGTCAGTGATATTGGCCTGTAGTTTTCTTTTTCTGTAGCATCTTTGTCTGGTTTGGGTATTAGGATGATGGTAGCCTCATGAAATGAGTTTGGGAGTTTACCTGCCTCTGCAGTTTTCTGGAAGAGTTTGAGTAGGATAGGTGTTAGCTCTTCTCTAAATTTTTGGTAGAATTCACCTGTGAAGCTGTATGGTCCTGGGCCTTTGTATGTTGGAAAATTTTTTATTACAGCTTCAATTTCCATGCTTGTGATGTGTCTGTTAAGATTTTCTATTTCTTCCTAGTTCAGTTTTGGAAGGTTATCCTTTTCTAAGACTTTTTCCATTTCTTCCAAGTTGTCCATTTTATTGGCATATAGTTGTTCATAGTGGTCTCCTTACCAGCTTTTGTATTTCTGTGATGTCTGTTGTGATTGCTCCATTTTCGTTTCTTTTTTTTTTTTTTTTTAATTTTCTTTACTTGATTGTGTTGGTTTTGCCATACATTGACATGAAACCGCCATGGGTTTACATATGCTCCCCCTCCAGAACCCCCCTCCCTCCTCCCTCCCGATTCCCTCCCCCTGGGTCATCTTGGTGCACCAGCCCGAGCATCAGCCCTGAGCTGGCGATTGATTTCACATATGATAATTTACATGTTTCAATGCCATTCTCCCATAACATCCCACCCTTGCCCTCTTCCACAGAGTCCACGAGTCTGTTCTATATATCTGCATTTCTTTTGCTGTCTCGCATGCAGGGTTCTCGTTACCATCTTTCTAAATTCCATATATATGCGTTAGTATACTGTATTGTTGTTTTTCCTTCTGGCTTACTTCACTCTGGATAATAGGCTCCAGTTCCGTCCACCTGAGTAGAACTGATTCAAATGAATTTTTTTTTAATGCTGAGTAATATTCCATTGTGTATATGTACCACAGCTTTCTTATCCATTCATCAGTTGATTGGCATCTAGGTTGCTTCCATGTCCTGGCTATTGTAAACAATGCGGTGATGAACATTGGGGTACACGTGTCTTTTTCAATTCTGGTTTCCTCAGTGTGAATGCCCAGCAGTGGGATTGCTGGGTCATATGGCAGTTCTGTTTTCAGTTTTTTAAGGAATCTCCACACTGTTTTCCATAGTGGTTGTACTAGTTTGCATTCCCACCAACAGTGTAAGAGGGTTCCTTTTTCTCCACATCCTCTCCAGCATTTATTGCTTGTAGATTTTTGGATGGCAGCCATTCTGACTGGTGTAAAGTGGTACCTCATTGTGGTTTTGATTTGCATTTCTCTGATAATGAGTGATGTTGAGCATCTTTTCATGTGTTTGTTAGCCATTTTTATGTCTTCTTTGGAGAAATGTCTGTTTAGTTCTTTGGCCCACTTTTTGATTGGGTCGTTTATTTTTCTAGCGTGGAGCTGCGGGAGTTGCTTGTGTATTTTTGAGATTAATTGTTTGTCTGTTGCTTCATTGGCTATTATTTTCTCCCATTCTGAAGGCTGTCTTTTCACCTTGCTTATAGTTTCCTTTGTTGTGCAGAAGCTTTTAATTTTAATTAGGTCCCATTTGTTTATTCGTGCTTTTATTTCCGATATTCTGGGAGGTGGGTCATAGAGGATCCTGCTTTGGTTTATGTCGGAGAGTGTTTTGCCTATGTTATCCTCTAGGAGTTTTATAGTTTCTGGTCTTATGCTTAGATCTTTGATCCATTTTGAGTTTATTTTTGTGTATGGTGTTAGAAAGTGTTCTAGTTTCATTCTTTTACAAGTGGCTGTCCAGTTTTCCCAGCACCACTTGTTAAAGGGATTGTCTTTTCTCCATTGTATATTTTTGCCTCCTTTGTCATAGATAAGGTGACCATAGACACGTGGATTTATCTCTGGGCTTTCTATTCTGTTCGACTGATCTATATTTCTGCCTTTGTGCCAGTACCATACTGTCTTAATCGTTTCTTATTTTATGATTTGATTCTTCTTCCTTTTTTTCTAGATGAGTCTGGCTGATGGTTTGTGTATTTATTTATCTTCTCAAATGACTAGCTTTTAGTTTTGTTGATTTTTGCTGTAGTCTCCTTCAATGAAAAGAATAAAATACTTAGGAATAAATTTACCTAGAGAAACAAAAGGCATATATATAGAAAACTATAAAACACCAATGAAAGAAATCAAAGATGACACAATTAGATGGAGAAATATGCCATGTTTGTGGATTGGAAGAATCAATATAGTGAAAATGAGTGTACTTCCCAAAGCAATCTATAGATTCAGTGCAACCCCTATCAAGTTACCAATGGTATTTTCCACAGAACTAAAACATAATTTCCCAATTTGTATGGAAACACAAAAAACCTAGAATATCCAAAGCAATCTTGAGAAAAAAGAATGGAACTGGAGGAATCAACATGCCTGACTTCAGACTATACTACAAAGCTACAGTCATTGAGACAGTATGGTACTGGCACGAAGACAGAAATACAGATCAATGGAACAAAATAGAAAGCCCAGAGATAAATCCATGCACCTATGAGCACCTTATCTTTGACAAAGGAGGCAAAAATATACAATGGAGAAAAGACTATCTCTTTAACAAGTGGTGCTGGGAAAACTGGCACCATTGTTTTCTTCACCATTCTTCACCATTTTCTTCACCACTCTTTTCTTCAGCATTCTTCACCACCTAAAAGAATGAAACTAGAACACTTACTAACACCATACACAAAAATAAACTCAAAATGGATTAAAGTTCTAAGTGTAAGATCAGAAACTATAAAACTCTTAGAGGAAAATATAGGCAGAACACTCTCTGACATAAATCAAAGCAAGATCCTCTATGACCCACTTTCCAGAGTAATGGAAATAAAAAGAAAAATAAACAAATGGGACCTAACTAAACTTAAAAGCTTTTGCACAATGAAAGAAACTCTAAGCAAGGTGAAAAGGTAGCTATCAGAATGGGAGGAAATAATAGCAAATTAAACAACTGACAAAGAATTAATCTCCAAAAAAATACAAGCAGCTCATGTAACTCAATACCAGGAAAATAAATGACCCAATTAAAAAATATACCAAAAAACTGAACAGACATTTCTTCAGAGACATACAGATGACTAACAAACACATGAAAAGATGCTCAGCATCACTTATTATCAGAGAATAAAAGATGCTCAACATCATTCATTATCAGTTCAGTTCAGTCACTTAGTCGTGTTGCTTAGTTGCAACCCCATGAATTGTAGCACACCAGGCCTCCCTGTCCATCAGCAACTCGCAGAGTCTACCCAAACCCATGTCCATCAAGTTGGTGATGCCATCCCACCATGTCATCCTCTGTCATCCCCTTCTCCTCCTGTTCTCAATCTTTCCCAGCATCCGGGTCTTTTCCAATGAGTCAACTCTTCACATGAGGTGGCCAAAGTACTGGAGTTTTAGCTTCAACATCAGTCCTTCCAATGAATACCCAGGACTCATCTCCTTTAGGATGAACTGGTTGGATCTCCTTGCAGTCCAAGGGACTCTCAAGAGTCTTCTCCAATACCACAGTTCAAAAGCATCAATTCTTTGGTGCTCAGATTTCTTCACAATCCAACTCTCACATCCATACATGACCACTGGAAAAAAACCATAGCCTTGATTAGATGGACCTTTGTTGGTAAAGTAATGTCTCTGCTTTTCAATACGCTATCTAGGTTGGTCATAACTTTCCTTCCAAGGAGTAAGCATCTTTTAATTTCATGGCTGCAATCACCATCTGCAGTGATTTTGGAGCCAAAAAAAAATAAAGCCTGACACTGTTGCCACTGTTTCTCCATCTATTTGCCATGAAGTGATGGGACCAGATGCCATGATCTTAGTTTTCTGAATGTTGAGCTAAAGCCAACTTTTTTACTCTCCTCTTTCATTCTCATCAAGAAGCTTTTTAGTTCCTCTTCACTTTCTGCCATAAGGGTGATGTCATCTGCATATCTGAGGTTATTGACATTTCTCCCAGCAATCTTGATTCCAGCTTGTGCTTCTTCCAGCCCAGTGTTTCTCATGATGTACTCTGCATACAAGTTAAATAAGCAGGGTGACAATATACAGCCTTGACGTACTCCTTTTCCTATTTGGAACCAGTCTGTTGTTCCATGTCCAGTTCTAACTGTTGCTTCCTGACCTGTGTACAGGTTTCTCAAGAGACAGGTCAGGTAGTCTGGTATTCCCATCTCTTGAAGAATTTTCCACAATATTGTGATCCACACAGTCAAAGGCTTTGGTATAGTCAATAAAGCAGAAATAGATGTTTTTCTGGAACTCTCTTCCTTTTTCGATGATCCAGCGAATGTTGGCAATTTGATCTCTGGTTCCTCTGCCTTTTCTAAAACCAGTTTGAACATCTGGAAGTTCACGGTTCATGTAGTGCTGAATGAAGCCTGGCTTGGAGAATTTTGAGCATCACTTTACTAGCGTGTAAGATGAGTATAATTGTGCGGTAGTTTGAGCAATCTTTGGCATTGCCTTTCTTTTGGATTGGAATGAAAACTGACCTTTTCCAGTCCTGTGTCCACTGCTGAGTTTTCCAAATTCGCTGGCATATTGAGTTCAGCACTTTCACAGTATCATCTTTCAGGATTTGAAATAGCTCAACTGTAATTCCATCACCTCCACTAGCTTTGTTTGTAGTGATGTTTTCTAAGGCCCACTTGACTTCACATTCCAGGATGTCTGGCAAGTGATCGCACCATCGTGTTTATCTGAGTCATGAAGATCTCTTTTATACAGTTCTTCTGTGTATTCTTGCCACCTGTTCTTAATATCTTCCGCTTATGTTAGGTCCATACCATTTCTATCCTTTATCTAGCCCATCTTTGCATGAAATGTTCCCTTGGTATCTCTAATTTTCTTGAAATCTCTAGTCTTTCCCGTTCTGTTGTTTTCCTCTATTTCTTTGCATTGATTGCTGAGGAAGGCTTTCTTATCTCTCCTTGCTATTCTTTGGAACTCTGCATTCAAATGGGAATTCCTTTCCTTTTCTCCTTTGCTTTTCGCTTCTCTTCTTTTCACAGCTATTTGTAAGGCCTCCTCAGACAGCCATTTTGCTATTTTGCATTTCTTTTCCATGGGGATGGTCTTAATCCCTGTCTCCTGTACAGTGTCACGAACCTCCATCCATAGTTCATCAGGAACTCTATCAGATCTAGTCCCTTAAATTTATTTGTCACTTCCACTGTATAATCATAGGGATTTGATTTAAGTCATACCTGAATGATCTAGTGGTTTTCCCTACTTTCTTCAATTTAAGTCTGAATTTGGCAATAAGAAGTTCATGATCCGAGCCACAGTCAGCTCCTGGTCTTTTTTTTTGCTGACTGTATAGAGCTTCTCCATCTTTGGCTGCAAAGAATATAATCAGTCTGATTTCGGTGTTGACCATCTGGTGATGTCCATGTGTAGAATCTTCTCTTGTGTTGTTGGAAGAGGGTGTTTGCTATGACCAGTGCATTCTCTTGGCAAAACTCTACTATCTTTTGCCCTGCTTCATTCTGTACTCCAAGGCCAAATTTGCCTGTTACTCCAAGTGTTTCGTGACTTCCTACTTTTGCATTCCAGTCACACTCATTATCAGAGAAATGCAAATCAAAACCACAGTGAGATACCATCTCACGCCAATTAGAATAGCTGCCATCAAAAAGTCTACAAACAATAAATGCTGGAGAGGGTGTGGAGAAAAGGGAACCCTCTTACACTGGTGGCAGGAATGCAAACTAGTACAGCCACTATGGAGAACAGTGTAGAAAAACTGGAAACAGAACTGCCATATGACCCAGCAATCCCACTGCTGGGCATACAGACCAAGGAAACCAGAATTGAAAGAGACCCATGTACCCCAATATTCATTGCAGCACTGTTTACAATAGCTAGAACATGGAAGCAACCTAGATGTCCATCGGCAGATAAATGGATAAGAAAGCTGTGGTACATATACACAATGGAATATTACTCAGCTATAAAAAAGAACACATTTGAGTCAGGTCTAATGAGGTGGACAAAACTGGAGCCTATTCTATAAACTGAAGTAAGTCAGAAAGAGAAACACCAATACAGTATATTAAGGTATATATATGGAATTTAGAAAGACAGTAACAATGACCCTATATGCAAGACAGCAAAAGAGACTCAGATGTAAAGACCAGACTTTTGGACTATGTGGGAGAAGGTGAGGGTGGCATGATATGAGATAATAGCATTGAAACATGTATTTTACCATAGGTAAAACAGATAACCAGTGCAAGTTTGACACATGAAGCAGGACACTCAAAGTTGGTACTCTGGGACAACCCAGAGGGATGGGATGGGGAGGGAGGTGGGAGGGGGTTCAGGATGCGGGGAACACATGTACACCCATGGCTGATTCGTGTTGAAGTATGGCAAAAACCACCACAATATTGTAATTAGCCTCTAATTAAAATTAATTATTATTTTTTTTAAAGCTGCAAGTTAAGCAACAAATTGAGAGGATATTGCAGTGATTTTAGCCCCAGAGACTGCAGGCCACATACTTCCTGCAAAATTTGACCCACTGCTTGTTTCTAGAGAAGGAAATGGCAACCCACTCCAGTGTTCTTGCTGGGAAAATCCCATGGACAGAGGAGCCTGGCAGGCTACAGTCCATGGGGTCTCAAAGGGTCGGACACGACTGAGTGACTGAGCACATACTCATGCTTGTTTTTATAAAGTTTTATTGGAACACATTACACCCAGGTGTTTATTTGTTTATTTTTTTCATGAGTTTTTTTTTAATATAATTTTTTTTCTTTGCATTATCGTGTTGGTTTTGCCATACATTACATGAATCCGCCATGGGTATACATGTGTTCCCCTTCCAGAACCCCCCTCCCACCTCCCTTGAGATTCCATCTCTCTGGGTCATCCCCGTGCACCAGCCCTGAGCACCCTGTATCAAGCATCAAACTTGGGCTGGCGATTGATTTCACATATGATAATTTACATGTTTCAATGCCATTCTCCCGTATCATCCCACCCTTGCCCTCTCCCATAGAGTCCAAAAGACTGTTCTATACATCTGTGTCTCTCTTGCTGTCTCACATACAGTACACCCAGGTGTTTAATTCCTGACTGTGGCTGTTTATTGCCCTGCAGTATCAGAATTGAGTAGTTGCCACAGAGCTTTTGCAACCCACAAAATCAAAAATATCTCCTACCTAGCTCTTTTAGAAGAAGTTTGTCAACCACTATTTTAGTCCACTTATCTAAGAATCGCCTCAAACTGAGAACAATAGTTATGACTATGTGAGGTTCTTGGAAAGCTGGTAACTCAGCAGTCCTAGATGAGTCCTGGGTAATTCAAAATAGGAAAGGCTTTTGCTCTTTTGTCCAATGTGAGTATTTCAGTAGATCGGTCAATTTCCACCTTGGTATTTTTAGCTGAAGTAGTTAGACAAGAATTCCTGAACTTGGGTTTCTGGATGTATCTATTGCAAGTGAAGGCTTCCTGCCCAAATAACTTAGGTAGATTTTTAACCCACCAATTGAGTTTGTATCTTTGAAGCAAGCCTGTCTCTTTTCTGTTTATAAAAGTGGTATAAGTTGACTAGTAAAACAAACAAACAAACAAAAGAATTAGAAAATGTACACATAAAGAAGAAAAAAGAAAAATTGCCTTAATTCTATCACTGGATTCCCTCTCAATCATATTTGATATTATGTATGTGATTTTCTTTCACAAAGTCAGAAGCACATACCTACTGTTTTGCAGTATGTTTTAAAAAGTTAACATTTATATCATGTAACAAACATTTATATTATTAACTCATTAAGTATTTTTTTAACAGTTTCTCATTATTGTATAGTATCGCCACATGTGTATTTCATGATTTACTTAACTCCTTATTGATGTTCATTTTGATTGTTTCTGAGGGCTTCCCTGGTGGCTCAGATGGTAAAGAATCTGCCCACAATGCAGGAGACCCAAGTTTGATCCCTGGGTTGGGAAGATCCCTTGGAGAAGGAAATAGCAACCCACTCCAGTATTCTTGCCTGGAGAATCTCGTGGACAGAGGTACCTGGTGGGCTACAGTCCATGGGGTCACAGAGTCGGACACAACTGAGCGACTAACCCACTTGATTGTTTCTAGTTATTCACTATATTAAAAAATGGCATTACATTTTTCTCTGATTATTTCCTTGGGATAAATTCCTGGGGTTAGAATTGTTGGCTCAGAAAGTGTGAGCATTTCTAGGGCTTTCAGTTGACAATGCCAGACTGCCCTCCTGGTATGAAGGGTATGAAAAGTATGAAAGCACCCATTTTCATGGTATTGTGTTTTTATTCAGAAGCTTTTGGTAGGTTGACGGTCGGTTTAGGTGACCTTAACCTCGACCCCAGTTTGCTGGAACGCTGATGCTGAGTGACTGTCTCGTCGGCTCCTCTCCCTTGCAGGTTCCGCCTCCCAAGCCACCCCGCCGCCATGGAGGCTGGGCAGACGAGTCCGTGAAGGCTTCCAAGTGAGTCCCAGCAGCTCAGGGTTGGGGGGTGGAACGGGGGACACTGTGCTTCTGTGGTGTTCTTCTGTTTTTTGTAACAGCTCTGTTGAGATGTAATTCATATACCTGACAGTTCACCCATTGACAGTGTACAGTTCAGTCATTCTTAGTATATCTGGAGTTGTAGTATCATCACCACAATCACTTTTAGACCATTGTTTTGCCACCCCTTCTTACCCCCATACCCGTTAGCAAACACTGCCCTTTTCCCCCACGCTCCCCTGCCCCAGACAGCGACCAACCGGTTTTCTGACTCTGTGATTTGCCTATTCTGGACATTTTGTATAAATGGAAACATATATCGTACGACTCATGCATTTGGACAAGTTCCATTCTGAGAGCTCATTCAGAAGTCCAGCAGAGTTAGCCTAGGTACCCAACTAACAACAGTCGGCTATATAGTGCTGTACTGTAATAGGCTTAGAACACTTTTCACACAAATAATGCGTACATAAAAAAACAAACACAAAAATAGAACGTTTTGAATCTTACAGTATAATACCTTGAAAAGTACCGTAGTACAGTTCAGCAGCTGGCATACAGGGACTGGTGCACGTGTTTGCATCATGGAAAGTCTGCAACTTAAAGGTTCATATGTTGGGGACTTACTGTATTATGTGGTCCTTTATCAGTGGCTTCTTTCACTTGGCATAGTGTTTTAAAAGTTCATCTATATTTTGACATTCGGTGTTCTTCTTTAAGTCACTTTTCTAAACAGATTGGAGTTGCCTGTTAGTTACTGCTGGATTACAAATTATTTTGGTCTTCAGTTCCCTTGTACTAAGTCTTAGATGAATGGTAAACCAATACACATGTATATATGTATATATATTTACTGCACTTGGCCAACAATAAAGTTTAGTTTAACTAAAGATAAATGGCACCCCACTCCTGTACTCTTGCTCGGAGAATCCTATGAACGGAGGAACCTGGTGGGCTGCCGTCTATGGGGTCGCACAGGGTCGGACACGACTGAAGTGACTAAGCAGCAGCAGCAGCAGGAGAGGAATTTCCTTTTCTCAAAGAATAGGTATTACTTTTGTTCTGAATTTCCTTCAGCAATTGTTGCCTTGAAAATAGCATTATCAAAAATATTTTTTTCCAGTGTTCCCCTCTTCCTCCTCTGTTCCTCTCCCCACCTCTAAACATAGACACACACACACCACACATATGCTTTCTTCTCTCCCAAAGCATTGGAAAACAAGATGCAGTCATCATGATATTTAATCTCTGAATACTCTAGCATGAATCTCTATTAAGGACAGTCTCCAAATAATCACTGTGTAATTGTCACATCTAAAAAATTTCATAATGATTTAATAATATTTAAAATATAGTCTGAATTTCCCCAGTTGTCCCCAAAATGTCTTTTGTAGTCCCAGGATCCAATCAGAGTTCATATATTGTGTTGGTAGTTCTAACTCTTTTTAGGATCGTTTTACTCTCTAAAATATTTCCAGCTCCCTTTCCCCGCTACCACACCTTCACCCAATGTATTGACTTTTTTGAGGAATCCAGGTCAGTTGTAGAATGTCTCACACTCTGGATTTTGCTGATTGATTCCTCATGATTAGATTCAAATTGAAGGTTTTTGGCAAGAACAGATGATACTGTATACTTTTTATTGTCTCAAAATGGTATAGAAAAATATACTCGAGATATCCTACTCCCATCCTTATTCCTTCCACCTCATATCTGTCCATCTCCTATGGGTAACGTCTTTATTAATTTCTGGTTTATCCTTCCTATACTCTTTTTTGCAAAAAAAAAAAAGTGTATATATAAAGTTTTTAATGTATTCTTTTTGTTTGTATATACTAAGACTTAGCAAACTGTGGCCCACAGGCCAGTCCTCTGCTTTTTATGCAATGTTTAAAGGTTTCGTTCCATTATAATTATTATAGAATATTGCTTGTGTGCCCCTGTGTTGTGTAATACATCCTTGAACCTGTCTTACACCCAACAGTTTTACCTCCCACTCCCCTACCCTATGTTGCCCTTCCTCACCACCATTCCCCACAGGTAACTGTGAGTCTGTTTCTTTTTTGTTATATTCACTAGTTTGTTGTATTTTTTTAGAGTCCACATGTAAGTGAAATCATACAGTATTTGTCTTTCTCTGCCTGACTTAGTTCACTTAGTATAACGTCCTACAAGTCCATCTATGTTGCTTCAAATGACAAAACTTTGTTCTTTTTGTGACTGAGTAGTATTCCATTCTGTATATCTGTGTGTTTGTGTGTGTGTGTGTGTGTGTGAGAGTGTATATGTGTGTACACCATTTCTTCTTACTCCATTCACTTTGTTGATGGACATTTAGGTTGCTTTTATATTTTGGCAATTCTAAATAATGCTGCTTTGAACATTGGGGTACATGTATCTTTTCAAATTGGTGTTTTTGTTTTTTGAGTATATACTTAGGAGTATAGTTGCTGGGTCATATGGTAGTTCCATTTTTAGGTTTTTTTAGAGACCTCCCCAGTTTCCCACAGTGCCTTCACCAATTTATATTCCCACCAACAGTGTCTAAGGGTTTCCTTTTCTCCACATCCTTACTAGCATTTGTTGTTTATGTCCCCTTTTTTTTTTTTTTTTTTTATAACCATTCTGACGGGTATAAGGTGGTATCTCATTGTGGTTTTGATTTGCATTTCCCTGATGATTAGTGATATTTAGCATCTTTTGATGTGCCTGTTGACCATCTGCATTTCCTCTTTGAAAAAATATCTGTTCAGTTCCTCCACCCATGTTTTAATTGAGTTTTTTTCTTTTTGCTGTTGAGTTATATGAGCTGTTTATATGTGTTGTATATTAACTGCTTATTTGTCATTTGCAAATAACAAATAAGTCCTATCATTTGCAAATATTTCCTCCCATTCAGTATGTTGTCTTTTCATTTTGTTTATGATCTCCTTTTCTGTGCAGGAACTTTTAAGTTTAATTAGGTCCCATTTTGTTTATTTTTGCTTTTATTTCCTTTGCTTTAGGAGATCCAAAAAAAAAAAATATTGCCGCAGTTTGTGTCAGAGTGTTCTGCCTATGTTTCCTCAGTGAGTTTTATAGTATCCGGTCTTACATTCCTGTCTTTAACCCATTTTGACTTTATTTTTGTATATGGTATTAGAGAATGTTGTAATTTCATTCTTTCACATGTAGCTGTCGAGTTTTCCCATCACCACTTGTTGAAGAAATTGGCTTTTCTCCATCGTATATTCGTGCACCCCTTGCCATAGGTCAGTTGACCATAAGTGCACAGCCACCGGTTTTTACAGATCATGTTTTCTTGGAACATGACCACATTATAAACCTAAATTTTATTTATTTATTTTTGATTGAAGTATAGTTGATTTACAGTGCTGTGTTAGTTACTGCTGTACAGCAGAGTCACTCAGTTTTGCATGTATATACACTTCCTTTTCATATTCTTTTCCGTTGTAATTTATCCCAGGATATTGAATCTAGTTCCCTGTGCTGTACAGTAGGACCTTGTTGTTTATCCTTTGTGTATACCAGTCTGATAATCCCAAGCTCCCACTGCACCCCTCTCCCACCCCCCACCCCCTTGGCAACCACCAGTCTAGTTTTTATGTCCCTGATTCTGTTCCCATTTCGTAGATAGGTTCATTTGAGTCGTATTTTAGATTCTGCATGTAAGTGATACCATATGATATTTGTCTCTGTTTTTCTCCTTCACTTTGTATGATCATCTCTAGTTACAGCCATGTTGCTACAAATGGCATTATTTCACCCTTTTTATGGCTGAGTAATGTTCCATTGTATGTAAGTACCACCTCTTCTTTATCCGTTCCTCTGCTGATGGACATAGGTTGTTTCCATGTCTTGGCTATTGTGAATAGTGCTGCTGCGTATCTTTTTGGATTATAGTTTTGTCTGTGTACATGCCCAGGAGTAGGATTGCTGGATCACGTGGTGATTCTGTTTTTAGTTTTTTGAGGAGCCTCCATATTGCTTTCTGCATTCCCACCAACAGTGTCAGAGAGTTCCCTATTCCCCATACCCTTTCCAACACTTATTATTTGTAGACTTTTTAATGATGGCCATTCTCACTATCTGGCCTCCCTGTAGTTTTGATTTGCATTTCTCTAATAATTAGCAATGTTGAGCATCTTTTCATGTGCCTACTGGCCATCTGTTTGTCTTCTTTGGAAAAATGTCTGTTTAGGTCTTCTGCCCATCTTTTGATTGGGCTGTTTGTTTTTTTTGTTGTTGTCAATTTATGTGAGCTGTTTGTATATTTTGGAAATTAAGCCCATGTCGGTGACATTGTTTGCAAATATTTTCTTCCATTTGTGGGTTGTCTTTTCATTTTGGTTATGGTTTCCTTTACTGTGCAAAAGCTTGTAAGTTTGATGAAGTCCCTTTTTTTTTTAATTGCATTGGGGGACTGACATAGAGATCCTTGGTATGTAAATCTACATTTAAAAAATTAGATCTCATGTGAAATTAATTCTGGTGTATAATATGAGGTATGGATCCAGTTTTATTTTTTTTCTCTAAATGACTTTTGTCCCAGCATCATTTATTTGAAAATTCATCCTTTCCCACCTCTCCATAGTCTACTTCTGTTCATGTACCTGAGTCTACTTCTGGACTCATGATTCTGTTTCTGTGGTCTTTCTATTCGAATATCATTAAGTACCACACTGTTCCTTGCTGAACATAACACTCCTTTTTCATGTTAACCAAGTATAAGAAGAGGAGTGAGAAATTCTAGTGAGAAGCTGCGAAGTTATTAGGGGATTCTTGTGTTTGTGTTATCTGGAATTTGTTTTGAAATATGGAAATGAGACAAATCCTATATCTGCTTCTTAGAGGGAACAAAAAAAGGGAATCTCATGTTAAGTCCTCAATGAATATATTAAAGATTTTTCCAGATCAGATCAGTTTCTCCTGGGAGGGAGGCCCTTTTCCATTTCCCGTGTTGCTTTTCAAGGGATTTCTTTGCTGGGCTTCCTTGGTCCATGACCCAGTCCTGGCCACTCAATGGCAGTGTACCCAGGGTTTATCCACCAGCCTCCTCTTCTCTGTCGGCGCTCACCCTTGGCATAATTTCCATTCAGTCCTGGATGTTCTCCCATCACCTGCACACTGATGACCCTTGTACAGAGTTTGTACCTCTAGCCCAATCCTTCCACTGAGCATCTAGCCATCCACTCATCCTTCCTACTTGAATGTGTAACTCAATCCTAACGTATCCAAGTTGGTCTGCTTAATTTCTGCCCCTTCCACCCCTTCCACCTGTGCCCTAGCCTGCATCTCCCCAGGCCCCTTCAGGTCTCCATAAATGGGCTCCACCTTCCCTTTCACTCAGACTCTGAACTTTGGGATCACGCTGGACCCTTCCATCTCCACTCAGGTTCAGTCCGTCAGCAAACCATGTTCACTGTACGCTTGTAGCACTACCAGCATCATTCCTGGCGCTGGCTCGAGCCAGACCCTCCTACCTGCCTACCTCTGCCTCCTTCAGTCTCAACTGCAGGAGCCAGAATGACCACTTCACAGCATAGGTGAGGTCACTTTACTTTTAACAGCTCAGAACCCTCCAGGGACATCTCCCCCCAAAAGTAAACCACACAGTCTTTACCACGGCTGCCCAGGCTCCATGTGACCTCACTGTCTGTAGCAGCCTTCATCACTGTGTTCCCCACCTCCTGCTGTGAGAGTCACCACCTGACATATGTCCCTACACATGTTTATGGTGTGTATGTGTTAGTTACTCAGTCGTGTGTTGCTCAGAGTCTTTTCCCCACCGTGGACTGTAGCCTGCCAGATTCTTCTGTCCATGGGGTTCTCCAGGCAAAAGTGGAGTGGGTAGCCCTTCCCTTCTCCAGGATATCTTCCCAACCCAGGGATAAAACCCAGATCTCCTGCATTGCAGGCAGATTCATTACCATTTGGGCCACCAGGGAAGCCCACAGTTGTGTAAACACACATACATGTATTGTCTTTTTCTCTCTACTGTCTTGTTAGCTCTGTGAGAGGAGATATACATTTGTTCACATACCCCCAGGTCTCTAAAACAGTGCCAGTCCATAATAAGCTCTCAGTGACTATGTATTGAACACATGAATGATGAGATCAGTAGTTCTGGTTGGTCACTTACTGTATCAGTGTGGGACCTGAACTCTGGAGGCTGGCAGCTCTTTTGGGGAGGCGATGCTCTGTCTGAAGAGCCTGAACCAAGGCAGTGGTGTGAGCATGGACAGGAAGGAGACTTGGAGACATTTTGGAGGAAGAGCTAACAGAAGTGCAGAGTTAATAGAGGAAGAGTTAACAGCAGTGGTTGGATACAGGGCAGAGGGCAGAGTTTAAGGTCATTGCAAGGTGCCTGATCTTGGTGACTGGTTGGGTAGTGGTGTCGTCAGATGAGGAAGGCAGAAAGAGAGACTTGACTTGGGAGCCGGTGGCAGAGAATATAGATCATTTCCTCAGTGTAGGAGTCTAGGAGAGAGGTCAAAAAGCAATTACAATTTGAGCCATCTGTACAAATAGAAGACAAGGACAGAACCTTGGATTTGGCTGTTTGGAGATTACTAGGGGCTTTTGAGAAAGTGACTACAGTGATCTGTGTTGGGGCCAGAGTCAGTTACAGCATGTGGAAGAGGAAGGTGCAAGTGAGGGGTTGGGAACAGTGGTACAGGCTCCTCCTCTGAGAAAGAGCAGACGCAGGTGGGACAGTATTTGGAAGGAGGAATCTGTGTTGAGCCTCATGTGTGTAATACCTGGCAAAGAGTGATTACAGATGAAAGGGAGGTGGTGTCAAGGAGTAACATCCTGAGAGATGGGATAAAACCTTTCAGGAAAGACTAACTGACCTTGGACAGGAAGAGGCAGGGACATTTTTTCCTTCAGGACAAGATGGGGTTTGGACAGGCCTGTAAGTTTTCAAGAAAGGCTGAGGGAGGTAGGGAATTGGGGGGTATTTCATTTTGAATTGACCTCTTTTTTTTTTTTTAATTCTTTTTTTCAAAGTGAGAGGGCAGACTTGAGGGTTGAACTTGTTCAACAAAGGAGAGCTGGCATCTGGAGCCTAGTAGGACAGATTTGAAGCAGAAAAAGGAAAGGGGATCGGCTAGCCATAAGAGAGGCAGTTGCTGGGCTGCATTGAGGGTTTCCCCCATGAAGCTGGAAACATGAACTCCTGCTATTTGCAGGCGCCCCAGGGAGTCCAGAGTGTCAGTGGGCTTTCTGCCCTGTGAGAACGTGGGTTCCAGTTGGGGAGATGAGGAATTTTCATGCACAAAAATCAGAATCGGCTGGAGCACATCGTAAGTGAGAAACTAATGGAGTGGCCCAACCTCAATGATGTAACGTTAGAGGTGAGTAATCACGGTGGTCAGGGAGCCCCTTGAAGAGGAGCTGGGGGTCAAGCTGGGGGAATTCTGGTGGGCAAAGAGGATCATGAGGAAAGGTTTTGGTTCAAGGATTAGTGTAGGCATTAAGTTTTGGGGATGGGGAGCAGTTACCATATTATCAGTCTGGTTAGAGCAGAAAAGTCACACTAAAAACAGTGTGCCCTCAAATTCTTTGGGGATGTGCTAGGCACTTGTCTCAGTCAGTTCAGACTTGTACACTAGTCTCATAATCAGGGTGGTTTAAATGACAAACATATATTTCTCACAGTGCTGCAGGCTAGAATTCTGAGACCTGGATGCTAGCATGGCTGGTTCACATGGCCTTCCTTGGTGTGTGCATGCACAAAGATCTCATGTCTCTTCTTCATTTTATGAGGGCACTAATCCCATCATGGGGGCTCCACCCTCATGACCTCATCTAACCCTAATTAGTTCCCAGAGGCCCACCTTCAAACATCGTTGAATTGGGGATTAGGGTTTCAACGTTTGAATTTGGGGGGCCATAAACATTCAGTCCATAGCTGCACCTTACCTGTGCATTACACCAACCGTATTGGGTAGATTCTAGTTTTTAAGGTATCCCAGTACAGGGAGGCGCGGGGAGAAGGAAGGTGAGGCTTAGAGAGGTCTGCATTGTCCCCCGTGGGAAATAGGAAAGCTGATTAATGAGAGGCTCGCAGCCCACAGCCACAGGGGTGTGATTTTCTGGGATACCTTTGTCTTGTTTGCATAAACCTGTCCAAGCTGGAGACCAGGGCCTGTGTCGCCCACCTGCCTGGCTAGAGCCGTTGGCTGCTGGAACCCAAATACTCACCCTGAGCCACTTAGGAAAGGGCTGGATTCAGGAATGGCCCGGGACCCAGGATCACTGCCCGCTCCCTCTCCCACCACCACCATGGACATAGCTGTGCCAAGGAATCCATCTTGGAGCCAGGCTAGCCTTGGCTCTGAAGTGGTCCAAGGTGGGGCACTTGTACCTGATGGGGAATAGAACTGAAGGAGAGTTAGCCAGACTTGGGAAAGAGGGGAAGGAAAGGTAGTCTGATTAAGTTTTGTCTCAAAGTGTCTGTTTTTGGGTTTGTCCCTGCATTGATCTGCAAGGGAATGAGGCAAGTAATGGCCCCTCGGGGACTTTCAGGACTTTGCTCTCAATGTCAGCCGTCATTTTCAATCACCCTCTCCCTCCCAGCCATTAATTTTGGCCCAGGATCATGGGGACTTGTCCATCTATCACTCCTAATTGACACTAAATGATCTGTCAGTTTATTGATGAACGGCAGGAGTGGAATTGTCACAATATATTTTACTTTCTAACAACTCCTCCTGACAATTTTACCTTGTCCATCTCACTCTCCTCACATAAATCTCCATTGGCCGCTCATTCCTTCTCATGGGCCGTTCTGGTGCCAGCCACTTCCACACCATCTGCACGCGTCAAGGACATCAAGATGGCGGTAGAACAGCCCGTGCGCTGGTCCTGAGGTTGTCCCCGTCCCTCCTCCTTCTCTCTTTCCCTCTTGCTTTTTTTTTTTTTTTAATGGCATAGATGTTCCAGGAATACTAAAGGGCTTCTGTCCTCTCCCTCGGTGTCATTGCCATACTGGAGTCTCTTTACCTTCTTGTTAGCAGCGAGTAGTGAATTCTTATTAGGCTACCAAAGTGTGAAAGGCAAAAAATTCAGAGCTGCCAGGCTCCTAGATCTGTGAGCACAGTTGCAGATGTGTGTTTTGTCCTCTTTAAGGCAGCTCTGTTCCAGGCTGTCCATCCCCATAGAAGTCAGTTTCTTAGAAAGACGTCACCAAAGGTGGGTTAGCTGGAGCCGGTCCACTGGTGTGCTGTGTGCGGGAGATAGGTGCTCTGTCCTTGGGCCTTTGGGGCCCAGCTTAGAGCTGCCAAGGACCCTAAGCTGTGACCAGCAGCCAGAAGCAGTCTCATCTGTCCAACCCCAATTTTCTATTTAGCTATTATTAAGTGCCCCTAAGTCTTTGAAGAGATGGGGAAGTGCTGGGCTAGATATATATATAAGGGTATATAGTTACTTCATCTTAAGAAGGTGTACCTGTGGATGTGAAAAATCCTTTATCCTTTATGACGCCAAGGATGAGCAGAGGCGCTCGACAACATATTAAAAAGTCATTGCCCTCCTCCCTCCTTCCTTTCCTGTTGAAGATAATTTTTGCTAACTGATAGGGACTGTTTTTGTTTATTAACCGTCATTCCATTATCATGCCTATCAAAATTAATCATGGTTCCTTAATGTCATCTGATAGCCAGAGTATATTCGCGAGCACTTCCATTGTCTTGATGTCTTTTTATAGTTGATTGTATAACAAAAAGGGCAAATCAAGGTCCTCACCTGTATGTAGGCATTAGATTCTGTAGTCGCTTTGGTTCTGCAGCTTTCCCCACCCCACACCCACCTCTGTTTTTCTCCCACGCCGTTGACTTCTTTTTTTTTTCCCCTTTGAGAAATGTGTCCTACAGGGTGTCTCACATTCTGGATTTGGCCTGTTGATTCCTAGTCCTGGTATCTGACTTGCTCCTCTGGCCCCCAGGTCCCCAGTGAGGTGGGAGTTAGATCTAGGTTGGCTGCTGGTTAGACATAGACTCACCATCTGGCAGAAGCGCTTTGGAGGTCGTGCTGTGTACATCCCGCTGTGTCTGGTCAGTAGGCGCAGGTGCCCCGGGTCCCACTGTAAGTGAAGCCGTGATTGGTCCTTGGAGTAGGGGCGTGGCCTCCACGTTGCACTGCCCACCAGACTCCCACCTGCTGTTCAGAGTATCCACTGATGACTGTTGCCTTGAGCTGTGATTTCGTCCACAGGTGTCATACGATAATTTTCTAATTTTCACTGATAACAGAAATTCTTCCATAAAATACTTCCTCTCCAACTGTTTGGTTGCCTGAAATACAATTTATTATTTCTGTCATCCTGCTTTTCCCCCTATTCCAGTCTTTTTAGTTTGAAAACTTTCAAACCTATAGAAAAGTTGCAAGAATAGTGCAGCAGAACATCCTTCCCGTTGCTGATGTTTTACTGCATGTGGCTCTTGCCTCATTTTCTTTTTTTTTTTTTCCTGAACTGTTTGAGTGGCAGCTGCTTTTGCATTTGCATTACTTAATACTTGACACATACAGGTTCTCAGTACATACATGTTCACTGAGTGACTTTTGGACATTTCTTACAGAGCTCTAGTAATTAAAAAGGGACCAGGTATCCTTTTTTTTTTTTTTTATTATTGTTTTTGCCATACATTATGACATCACCATGGGTTTACATATGCTTCCCCTTCCGGTTCCCCCCTCCCTCCTCCCTCCCCCCCGGGAAATCTCGCTGCACCAGTCCCGAGCATCAATCCTGGGCTGGCGATTGATTAGACACATGACAATTAACATGCTTCAATGCCCTTCTCCCATCTCATCCCACCCTTACCCTCATCCACAAAGTCCACAAGTCTATTCTATACATCTGCGTTCCTTTTGTTGTCTCCCATGTTGGGTTCTCATTACTGTCTTTCTAAATTCCATATATATGTGTTAATATACTGTATTGTTGTTTTTGCTTCTGGCTTACTTCACTCTGGATAATGGGCTCCAGTTTCGTCCATCTGAGTAGAATTGCTTCAAATGAATTTTTTTTTAATGCTGAGTAATATTCCATTGTGTATATATACCACAGCTTTCTTATCCATTCGTCAGTTGATGGGCATCTAGGTTGCTTCCATGTCCTGGCTATTGTAAACAATGCAGCGATGAACATTGGGGTGCACGTGGCTCTTTCAATTCTGGTTTCCTCGGTGTATATGCCCAGCAGTGGGATTGC